>OX103954.1:46407031-46835287 GCA_944470425.2 Schistosoma bovis
TGATTCGTTTTATTTAAACACCTAATGAATCATGTTGCAGTGTGTGCTACTGATGCCTCCAGATATAAGTAGTATGTTTCATCAATCGAAAGTAACAATGTCTCGCTAATTGTACTGATTTGGTAGTTAGATTCATAAGCCAACTAATGTCAGACCACCTTTAAATTCGTGGAAGCAGTTGACGGCCGTTTCATCACAGTATAAGACTCGTAAGTATCATGAAACTACGATTCCGCACGCAGGATTGTTTGGAATTGAGAAGATTAATGAGGAATTCGATGATAGTATGTGAATGTGTTTCATTATATTTGTTAATAATAAATGATTAGATCAAATTACTTGTTTACTTACTTGCGCCTGTTACTCCTCGTGTAGGAGCATAGGCTGCACATCATCATTCTCCATCCTACCCTGCTCTGGGGGATCCTTTCCAGCTCTATCAAGTTATCTTTCATCCGTTTCATATCGGCTTCTGTTTCCCGACGTTTAATGTTCTTTGACCTTACTCCTTTTCGCTTCCCTTCAGCATTTCAAGTTAGCGCCTGTCTCATGAAGCCGTTTGATGCTTTCTGTAATGTACGTTGTATCCACTTACATCGCCCTTTCGGTGTTTTCCCCTTCAGAAGGAAGTTGGTTTGTTCTGTCTCACAGTAGGCTGTTGCTGATAGTATACGGCCTATAGATGTTTAGTATCTCACGTTGACTATTGTTTATAAATACTCGTACCTTCTTAATGATGGTTGAAGTAGTCCTCCACGTTTCAGCTCTGTACAGTAGAACTGTCTTGAAGTTCATATGATAGATTGTTATTTTGATATTGCATGACAGTTGTTTTGAGTTCCCTATGTTCTTCAGTTGTAGGAGTGCGGTCCTTTCTTTGCCAATCTTCGCCTTCGCGTCTGAATCCAAATCTCCTTGTTCATCGTTGATACTTGCTAGGTAGGAGAGGGATTCCACAACTTGCAGATTTTCATCTTCAAGTGTGATTGGGTTAGTACTATCGATGTTGTATTTGAGAACCTTGGTTTTTCCTCTGTGTATGTTGAAGCCCACTGATGTAAATCAAATTGACTCAATATAAGTTTTCTTAAATTTCATCCACTCTATCAGTATCATGCACATATTACCTATATTCAGCATTCCTTTCGATTATTTTTATCACTGTGTAATATGTGATTCGAATCTTGTTCAAATGAGCTCTCATTTTGCTAGTAGAATATGTGACCTGTTAGATCGAAATGGATTTAAGCTAGTTTCTATACTGTTTACATTTGACTAGTTGACTAGCTCAATTATTATCGCTTAGACAAATAAAGAAAGCGAATGTATACATTAGTATAAGTTATATTGCTATGTGTAGCTGGACGCCATATATGAGACTGCAGGCTCGCTATTGATATTGTGGATGGTTCAGCAATACTTTGAAAAGTTTTACTGATTGCTCATACGCAAAATCAACTTATTTGTTAACCGATTTCATAATTACTGGTGATTCCTTTTAAGCGTTCTCAAAGACCATTGTCAATAGGACAGGATTCGATCTACACTAAGAAGGTCTTGACACACATGACATTGATCACCACTCAATGATCAATCAATCGTCATTACATCTCAGTCCTACAGGAGGTTAACCGCGGCTCGTGTATTGTTTACAGTCAGACATTGACAGTGTTGGATGTTGGTTGGCTCAGAGGTCAAGTGGTTTAGCGCTCGCACATGAGACTGACATATCCTGGATGAGACTTGAATTGTGTTCATCGAAGCTTGTCGGTGAGATAATGATACACAGAACAATAATGCTGACGATGAAGATTATTCACAATCTGACATCTGATAACCGTGGGGAGTATCAACCAGTCGCATATTAATGTATCTAGACAAGTGATGACAGTTCCACAGATACACAGACCTGAGAATTCTGTAAGATTACAATCACTAAGACTATATGAAATAAGATGTTAAATATTTTTTGTGCATATTGATGGTTGGTGCCAAATATTCTCTGAGAGGATGATAAACTATTTTTTATCAACTCATTATCTTGTAGCGTGACGTCGAGTTGAGATTAACTGTGAACACCGCTACCAAGAAACACGTGCCAGATAAATCAGAAGGCGAGGATTGAACGTAACCAGATTTATTTCGTTGGCGATCTCGTGGTATTGAACGAATACCGAGATCGTGCCAAGAAAAGGTACAAGCGAAAGCAGCAGACAGGAGTACGTGCGAACAGTACCAAAAACCGCGGAACAATGATGAAAGGTAATGGAAGCACAAAATGGCTATAATTAGCACAGTTAAACAAAAGCACATTAAAACAAACACTGGTACAGTTGGTTATAATAATAATTGTTTTTATTAAACCAGTCGTGTTCTCGTGATAACCGTGAGTCACCACAGGAGCCATTCGCTAGAAAGGGTTTACACTTTCGATAAATAGCGGTTTGAATCGTGGGACTGATCGGCTGACGAGCGATTGTAGGACGGAAGAATTGGCGAACAGGAAAGCGATCGTTGATCGTCGAGTTGCCAACGAAGGTCGTTTTCGGAGAACAGTACCAGGAGCGATGTGTTGTATTTATTGCTCGAGTTGGCATGCTACACCAAAGTGGTTTGTATCCAGAATCTGAAAAGGGCGTTCGTAGAGGTGCGCACCAGAAACGCTGCAGAGGTAGGACGAAACCACGTTGAGCCAAAAGACCAGAAGCGACCGTCACGACCAAGTTCGAGACCAAGCGTATGCCAAGCATTCGAAACCAATATATCGACTGAGTAGGTTGACAAGAGCGTGGGTGGCCAATCCAGCTTTCGCCAAAGTTGACTGAAGTCGACGGGACCAAACGGAGATGGTCGAAGGCGTGTGCTCAAGAAACAAAAAGAAAATCAAAAAAAGAAGAGTGTAGCATGCAAGTAGCATAGAAATAATCCTACACCGTGTCGGTTGTTGACTGTGCGACTATTCGCGGAAGCGTACGGGTAACCGTTCTCGACGACCGGAACGTGAGACGGCAGTCTCGTTCGCGTCGCGTGAGCCTGCAATCTCACTCGAAGTCAAGGGCGGCGTGGTCTGCTGATCTGGACGTGAGACTGTCGTCTCGTCCGTAGACGGTGCAGATGACGCGTGCTGTTGACTGGGACGTGAGAATGAGGTCTCAGATGTATCTAGCGTGGGACCTGAAGATGATTTGAGGATCCCGCTAGGTTTGATAGGTCTAGCATTGAATCTCAGGTTACCAGATAGGGCACTGTCATTGACGTGTGCTGGTTTGAGACGATCAATGCTGACGATCTCGACGCGTCCATATTGATCAACCTTGAAGGTCTTTTCGTGACGAGCGATCACGTGAAAAGGGCCTTCGTAAGGTTGTTGCCAAGGTTTGCGTACCGAATCTACTCGTATAAAAACATGTGAACAGGTAGATAACTCTCGAGGGAGAGCGACCTGTCGATGTTGTATTCGAGTTGACACCGGAGGCAGCGTTCGCATAAATGCAGACAGTCGTTGGACGTAGTCTGATTTACCGAAATTAGGTCTGCTCCGTTGTGTGAAGAATTCCCCGGGCAGACGCAATGTCGTGCCGTATACAAGTTCAGCGGCGGAACATTGGATATCTGCCTTTAAACTCGTTCTGATACCTAAAAGAACGAGCGGTAAGGTTTCGTACCAGTCGTCGTTTTCATGTGCTCGAAGAGCACTTTTAAGTTGCCGGTGAAACCTTTCAACTAAACCGTTTGAAGCTGGATGGTAGGCGGTAGTGCGTATTCGTTCCGTTCCAAGCAGCCGAGTAAGTGAAGAGAATAGTGAGGACTCAAATTGTTGTCCTCGATCAGTCGTGACAGTCGAGGGACAACCATATAGAGCTATCCATCGTTCTACGAAGCGGTGAGCAACTGTCTCCGCCGTGATAGACGTGATGGGTATAGCTTCGGGCCATCTGGTGAAGCGGTCGATGCACGTGAGTATGTGATCATACCCGTGCGATGGTGGCAGTGGTCCTACAATGTCTAAGTGAACGTGATCGAAGCGAGCATCAGGCGTAGCGAATGTACCGAGGGGGGCGGCCACGTGCCTGTGCACTTTTGATCGTTGACATTGTAAGCATTGCTTAGGGACTAGACACGCATGACATTGATCAACATACTGTGATCAATCAATTGTGACTTTGGTAAGAGTTTGACTATCGTGTATGTCTCATCTCATCCAATTTTGATACATGTTCATCTGCTACTTGAACTCTACTTTCTTTTTTCACAATTTCTTTTACTTAAACCATTTCAAAGGATAAAACCCTGAACTTCTAAGACGAGTGTAGGCATAGCAAACTATAATGTCTTGTAAACATTTGAAAACACTTGAAACTACCAAGGAGTAGAGAGTAGTGTGGTGGATTCGCACAGGATAATCCCACTCACATGAAGACATTTGCAGTCCCCTTTTTAATGTCTCCGTCATTATTTCTAGGCAATATGTCATTCACAACAACGGAGAAGATTTATCGTTCATAAGAAACTGTCATAGGTAATCAATAATAATATCCGACATTTCGAAAATAAAATAGGGCGGTGAATTTGTTTTGATACTATCCGTTAAGTAACTTTGGTTTATTATTCTACAAATGGGCTATTCATTATCACACTCCATTTTAAGGAAAATTGTATATTATCGATAATAGTTGTAGGTGACTTGCATTACAATTTCGGTTATTGAGATAATGAGTCAATTGAAGCTAGACCGTCATGTAAAACCTGGGAAAACTAGACGATCGTTTCGTCCTATTTTGGTACTCCTCAGCAATGTTCATCCATGGATCCAACCACTGAAATTATTAAAATATCCACAAAATCCCTTCTGATATGGATCGATATATGCTCACTCGTTACTGGCTTCAAGTGGTATTTCTTGGAGACCTAGTGAGAAGCAGTGATCAGTGAAGTTCAACGCATCTGTTGTGAGATAGTAACTCACTGAAGAGAATGATGGACATAGCACTCAATCTCGTGGATTGTTTGCAGTTAGACATTGACATTGTTGGATGTTGGTCGGCTCACAGGTCTAGTGGTTAAGCGCTCGCGCATGAGACTGACATATCCTGGATGAGACTTGAATTGTGTTCATCGAAGCTTGTCGGTGAGATAATGATACACAGAACGTGAATTTTTGTTTAAAACAATAATGCTAACGATGAAGATTGATCAAAACCTGACATCCGATAACCGTTAGGAGTATCAACCATCGAATGTACATGTAAATGAGAGTTTCACAGATACACAAACTCGAGAATTCTGTAAGATTACAATCACTAAGTCTATATGAAATAAGATGGTAAACATTTTTGTGATTATTGATGGCTGGTGCCAAATATTCTCTGAGAGGATGATAAACTAATTTTTATCAACTCATCATCTCATTAGAAACTAATCTGTAATTGCAAAATGAGAATCTAATTCATTTTTCTGCTCTGCGTTTATCGATGATTGTCAGTCATATGAGTGCATCATTAGAAAGCGACATTCCTTTCTATACTCAAAGTAAATATCACGCTAATTACACAATAGAAAACATCAGATAACCTAATTATTAAGATGAAATATGATGATAAACAACAAATGAGGTCAACACACTGATGTCGGCATATAACACGTTCACATAATGTACACTACTATTTACACTAGTGTTAAATTTAGAAAAATATTTCTTTTACAGAAACGCTGAGTAGATTAGAAGAACTGAAATAGATTTGCTGATTTTGAGTGATATTCAAACACATAATCCTGACTGAATCGCCAAAGTACAGTCCTCAGTGTGAACGGTTTCAAGAGTGCGAGAGTCGCACGTGTTGTGTTCACTTCAAGTAAATACTGTTCATCGACGATCATATTTTACTGATGAACAATCATATCATCTTAAACCTCCGATCAAATACACATTTTGTTGTCAATCACACTATGGTCTTGAGTAATTTATGGATGTAAAAGATGGGTGTTCACTTGACCGAAATGGAGAGGACAGAATTCAAACAAGTGAAGCAACGAACAATTAGTGATACTCATTATGGAACTGAAATCATGCATCAATATCTCTCTGATTACCAATAATTAGAAATGTCAATTGACATAGGTTTTCAGAAATTCTCCGGGAATAATTATCGGGTTATACCAAGCTCATCATCATTTGTACATTTTGTGCATATTGATCTTTCTCTTCAGGGAAGTAAACAGAGTAAATTGATCTGCATACTCAAAGCAATTGAACCTGTAATGTCCTTGTTAGCTTACTCCATTTCATTTCAAATGAGTTTCACTTCAATAAGCTTGATTGTATTTGACAATTTTGTAAGCCTATCTTTTTTATCACAGACTACTACTACTACTGCTGCTCTACTTTTGTTTGGATTTCAACAGATATTGAGCAAATTAATGTTGTCAATAGTTCGATGTGTCCAACTGTGATTAGCAGAGACATTCAAAAGTAATGACTCATGGTCTTTGGAAGATGTCAGTAAATGATAATGAATGTCATATCAGTTGAATTGATCAATAGTTTAATGGAGTCATGAACTTGATGCATAATATGTAAGGCGTTTTCAGTGAAACATGCTCAGTTCAAGTTTCAATATCAATATCACGATGTAGGTACATTCAACAGGCAAGTTCAAATTAAAACGTAAATTAGGTACTGAATTCTCCTGTTGCATCCTCAATATCTAAAAAAGGAGTCAAGATCGTCTAGCACTTGGACGTAACTCAGTATAATTATTTCCAACAATCAACATACAGAACTGTCGTCGGTATCCTTGATAGACAATGATTGTTTGTTAGTCATACAGCATTTTTTTACTAATTTGATTATCCATATATAAACCAAAAAAAGATCCTGAAGTGACAATATTCTTTGGAACTTTGTCATAAGAGATGAGCATTTGACCACATCATTACATGTAAATCTGAGAATAAACATCATAATTCGTATGCGAAGGCGATTCGTGTTGAAACGAACATAATACAGATATTTTATTATCCATTATACTTTCATTACTTCAGAAGAATTAATCTCTTTCAGATGGTCTCTCACTCGAAATCTGAATGACACAGGCAAGTCAACAAATTGAAAGTCTAAACGCCTACATTCTCACTCATTGTGATTACTCACAGTTTGTGCGATTCCATTCTTCTCAGAAAATGAAAGTGAAATGCTTTTCACGTATCTGTAAAATGAAGGTTTGACCGTTTGTGAAATCCACTCGCCGTGTGGTTGCACCAGTTAGGACTTTAAGGTTATTTGACATTCCTTTTGAAGGATGTACGCTCGTCTCATTTGCATGATGTTCACATCGATTTCTTTATTACGGATTCAACTGAAGGAAGCACTTGAGGCATTACAGTAAATATTCATTAAAATATGATCACTTTGTGAGTATACACACACTGTATTACATCTAACATAAACTTTTTAGTTATTTATCTCTCGAATTCTAAGAATCGTTAGTGTTTTTTTAATTGTGCGTTTTACAAATAAGATCACCAAAGTGATACATTCAAATGGGAAGATATCTGTCTATTATAAGAACGTCAATTACAAATTGAATAGAAAAATAATTTTGGAACATACTTCAAACGAAACTGAGAATATCAGTTTTCCATGTCAGCTCTTGCATAGTCTTTATATTAGAAACACGTATTTATTGTCTTAAACTTGTTGCACATGGCAAGAATCGGTGGCACCCGTCACAGACAACGCCATCCATACAAAACATTCCACTTGACGCCACCTCTCTGAACCAGACTGCCACAACTATCAACTGAGCTCCAAGCCCGCAACGGCGTCCGCAGAACAGCACCATTCTCTTCCTGGGTGGCAGCGACACCAAATGTAGTGCACAAGAACACCAGTGGGAACAATCGAATATATTTAACACAAAATTACAGGATTTGTTAATAAAATCTAACAGTCATAAAGGAAATACGTAATTTGCAAAACGTCCACCAATTGTCTCAGAATGGCTCAAACTTCATTGTTCTTGCATTCTCATACAAATTGCATCCTGTTTCCATTCTTTACTGTTCGATCCTCTTGTCTCTCTGCTGCCAGACCTTCTGTCCACGACTAACATCTTATACTACTTATGTCAATATAAGTCGCACACACCACAATAGTTTCTTAAATTATACAATTGTACATTTTAATGAATGTGTCTCCGACTAGGAGTATAAAGCTTTAATAACTTTTGTCATTGACCTATTTCTAAAATTGTGTGATAATAATTTTCTGTATGTGGTGGACAGTGGGGCATTATTGTCGATTGTTTGGACTTAGACATTAACACCGTTGCATATCGATCGACTCATTGCTCTAGAGGCTAAGCGTTTGCCCGTGAGACAAATGGTCCAGGATTCCAATCTGGTGTTGGGTAGTCACGTAGTAGGATGAAACGTCCGTTTCAGTGCTTGCAGCTCATCCATGATGGTCTTGCTTCCATTAACTCATGAACCAAACTATTAAGGAGAAGAATTGTAATTCGCTTGACTATTTCAATGTGTATTTAGTTTATATGAATTAAAAGATTTATAAGCGAAGACCTCATGATCGTTCTGAACAACATTATCATTTAACTATTTGAAAAAGAATAATATTTTCATAAGTCCTGAACTGAACTACGCCGGTATCTATTCCATAGTTACTGCCGGTTCCAAGCCCGGGTAAAGGAGAAAGGTGGAGCATGGGGTTAGCGATCTCATCCTGTAGGATACTAACTTCCTAAGAAAGAACGCTAACCAGAAAAAATTAATTCGAAAAAAGTACGTCCCGAACTAATTCAATCTATTTACATTAACTGTGTGACTTTGTATTGTGACGTTCATTGGTGTAGATATAGAAATTGGTGCTCCGTGAACTACCTCAAAGTTAACATGAGTCATTGTTTAGCAAATATGTGAATGACATAACATTGAATCATTCAGTATCTAACTAATTGATATGAAATATTTATCGTGGATAGAATCGGATAGGCACTGAAATTAAGTCAGTCAGGTATTCTCTTCCATCGCCATAAACTATATTTCATGGAATGTAGATATTCGGGATATTTGTTGGCTCAAATAAGAAAAACACACACACACCGTGTACGTGTGAATGGATAATGTTGAAAAGTAGATGGATTGCAATTATTTCAGCTAGTCGTTCATTTCTTTCATTGAAATCATCCTTTAATATCGATAATCAAACTCAAACGTGTTCATTATTATCTGAGATGGCATTCATAGAACTTACTGCGATATGAAATTCATCATTCAAAACAATTGTACAAACGATAGTTGTTATATCCCGACGAATATTATGAATGACAACTTTTGAGATCTAATTATGGACAAGTAATATACGTTTGGTAATAATATATAACCATTCAGTAACTGGAATATACATATGACTATACATTCCTCATTACAAGCTTCTCTTTGACCTTTAAACAATTACTATACGATTTATCGTTCTTGAGCTATACCCAGTCTATTAATTACAGTCTACTCATTCACAATAACTTTTGGCTAGTTCATGTGATATGGTCTGTAGTTGGTGCTTCGATGTCCGATGGATTCAACGGAGCCGGTCTATTCAAGAGTTCCTCGAAGTATTCTACACATCTGTTTCTTTGGTCTTGAATCTCGGTGATTGTTTTTTTATTTATTCAGTGAAGAATCGGCCTACATTCGATGGTGTAAAATCGAAGTATCTTTATGTACCGTAGATTGATGTAATGTAATTGATGAATGACGTGGATGGAGTTCTATAGAAATGGAGTGTGAAAAGGTGAGTTTAGTTCAAGACACCGACATTTTTTTCAAAAACGTCAACTGGAACTTTAGAGTAATTTTCTGAAATTACGCTGAGTCTATGTGTACTTGTTCTAACTATCTATTTTGAGAATATACAAAGTCCATACATGTGAATATCAGATTGTTGGAATTGGTTTGAAGGATGCTCCTATAATATTCCAGCTCTCTTCACCAACGATTGTGTTGAAATAGTAAAGCGAGATTGTCCGACTTGATAACGTAGGAAAATCACCTTATAACCCTTGTCCATGAATTACTTTTAACTGACTCCAACCATCCGACATCAGAACATGGTACAAATGATTGAGTGTGGGTCATATTACAGTTCGATCTATGAGATATAAAGATATGTATAAATGACCAGATAGGTATGATAATTGTCATCGCCCTGTAATGTGTTAATAGCTAATGCTTGTCACTGCACTTATCCACAAGTTACTTAATGTTCTACATTTTTTGTAAATTGACCAAATTGATTGATTCATAACGACAGATAACTTACTTACTTACGCCCGTTACTCTTAATGGAGCATTGACCGCCGATCAGCATACTCCAACCCATTTACTCTATCTGAGCCTTCCCTTTGAGGTCTATCCCACTGATGTTCATTTTTCTCATATCTGTCTCAATTTCTCGGCCTAATGTGTTATTCGGTCTACCTCTCCTCCTTCGAACTTCAGGATTCCATGTGGGAGCTTGCGATGTGGCACAATTGCATGTTTTCTTCATTGTGTGTCCTACCCACTTCCAGTGCTTCTCTTATTTCATTCATTCATCAGCTAGAATCTCGTTTTTGCCTCTCCTGGTCACTTGTTCCTGTTAATGTCTGGCCAACGGGTTTGAAGTATTCTACGTAGACATCTGTTAATAATAATAATATTATCTCCTGGATGATGAGTTTCGTAGTTCTCCTGGTTTCCCCCTATACAGAAGAACTGCGTTCACATTTGAATCAGATCCACCATGTTCATCAGTGAAACTGCTCAGATATGTGAAGGTTTATACCTTTTCCCAATCTCCATCAAACGTGATTGAATTGGTACATTCTGTGCTGTATAGGAGAATCTTGCTTTTCCTTTGTGTATCGTGAGACTTACTGACGTTGAGACTGTGCTAATCTGATCGTCTTCTCCTGTATTTGTTGTTGCGTGTGCGATAGAAAAGTGGGTTTAAACCAGATCATCAGCAAGGTCTAGATCATCCAGCTGCATCCTAGATATCCACTGTATCTCATGCTTCGTTATAAACGTTTTTAATTTATGATCAAGCATTAGTGATAAATCGGATATCTCTGTGTAACCTTGTCTGACAGCGAAGCATCATTTTCATATATATCTAGTCAACTTAACTTTAAATGTTGGTTGCAATCAAGTAATCAGAAAAAATTATATCCCCTGAGTTTCAGAAATAATTTTGTATTTAATGTATATACATTCTGAAGATAATAATTACAGAATTTATGCCAGTAGTTTACAGATGTGATAAGCATTTAGACTGTGCTTGTCTTTCATTTGATTATCATTTCTGTTGGTGTCTTAGTTCATTACGATATTAAGCTGGTATATGTATTTCGTGAGGTTAACTAAACTTGTATGTTTTGAGATAGACTACAAAGACCGAACATCGTCTAAGCCAATCAAAAATCTCCTCAATAACATCAATTCAAAACAAGCATTTGAGATTGGTCAGTCTGGCATAGCTGGCAGGCTTTTTACCAATTCATCTATGAGTGCTCATTCACGGAGGAATTCATGTGATTTTTGTAGTAAAACTAACACGAATTTCAACGCCAGATGATATTTCAAAATGTATTTGATCTCATGTCAAATCTGATTGCCTTCACCCAACCACCGTATCCAATTTCAATCAACACTTAACACAAACACCCATCTGGTAGACAGTCGAAGGCGTCTATCCAGAATATCGTGTAGCAATGAATTTCTCTGCCAGAGTGGTTCAAATAAAACGAAATACAGAATGTGATTTGGAGTTTTTCATGAAACTGATGATTGTTCATAGTTTCACATTCAATAAACATGAGAAGTATCAACTAGTCGAGTCTAAACGTTTCTAGATTATCATAATTATGAGTCTCACCGACATACAAACTACGGAAGTGAAATCTCGAGAATCTAGTGAGGTAATGATCAATAATTTAAAATCATATGGTAAATGTTCACAGAGTTTATTCATAGCTGATGCCAAATCTGCTCAAAAATGATAGAGAATTTCATTCAGTTTTTTGCTGTGTGTTTATCAGTCATATGAATGAATCTTTGGAAAGCGACATTTCTTTCTATACTCAAAGTAAATAGAAAACATCAGATAACGTGATAATTAAGATAAAATATGGTCATAAACAACAGAATCTTTGATCATTGACATTTCTAATAACAACAAATGCGGTCAACAGACAGATATCTGCATATCACGCGTTCACTTAATGTACACTATGATTTTCATTAGTGTTAACTTGAGAAGATTATTTTCTATACAAAAACGTAAAGTGGATTGGAAGAACTAAAGTAGATGGGCTGATTATATGGAATATTCAAACACATAATCGTGACTGAATTGACAAGGTACAGCACACAGTGTGAACGGTTTCACGAGTACGAAAATAGCACGTGTTGTGTTCACGTCAAACAAATACAGTTCATCGACGATATTATGTTCCTGATGGATAATTTTATCTTCTGCATTCGCTCAAATACACTTTTGTATTCTTAATCACATAATAGTCACCAGTAAATTAGGGATTTGAAAGATGAGTGTCCACCTAAGGAAAGTGGAGAAGACGAAATACAAACAAGTGAAACAACAAACAGTCAGTGATATTCAATATGGAATTGAAATCACGCATAAATATATCTCTCTGATAATCATTAGTTAGCTATGTCAATTGCTATAGGTTTGGAGAAGGTCTCCAGGAATAATTATTAGGTTAGATTCAGTTCATTATCAGTTGTGTCTTCAACGCATATTCACCTGGCTCTTCAGGGGAGTGAACGGATTAAATTACTCTGCAAACTTAGAGCATTTAAATCTGCAATGTCTACGTTAGCCCAATCCACTTCATTTCCAATGAACTCCACTTCAATATGTTCGAATGTATTTAGCCCTTTTGTGAACCGCTCTATTTTATCACAGACTACTACTACAGCTATGCTTCTGTTTAGAATTCAATAGAAATTGAGCAAAGTAATCTTTTCAATAGTTTGATGTGATGTAATCTACGTCCACACAGATCTGTTAGTTTCTTATAACTTTCTGTTTGTACCCAATTATGTACATGTCAACACAGAAAGTTCTTGCATTTTATTACAATGATCTGACATCACTTTCTCTAGTCGTCATTATTATGTTGGTCAGTTATTTGCAGGTAAAAAACAGCTTGTTCGTAAACACATGAGCACAAATTTTGAATAGCAAGTTAGCCAACCGTGTATTATGAAGCATTTTCAATTACATTCAAGACCAGTTTCATCAATGGAGATCAGGAATATAAAACAGCGGTGGATAAGCTGCAGCTTAGGTTCCAAATAGATAGATGAATATTGAATAACGATCAGTTATTCCACCACCATGATTGGTCAATAATGAACGTAATGAACGAAATTTGACCTTCATGGTCACTTTGAATCATCAAATCAGAATAAAACAACCAACCACTCATAAAATCTATATATACCAGACAATTTTTAGTGAAATTTCATTAACTGCATTAAACGAGATGATGAGGTGAGTGTTAGCTGAACACACGAGGTAAACGAGCGTATCGTACAAATTGAAATTTGATACCATGAGACAACGTTATTTTATGCACCTGAATCATTATAGATTCAATTCTACATATGATCTGTTCATACGAATTTCTATGATCTTGAACTTATTTTCCGTGTTCTGTAACTGTGATGAAATCTGTAAACAGCCGGAGTGGAACAACTTTACAAAAGTGATTTTTGTGAATGAGTCATATCGATATGTAAGTAATCGGTCAGATGCTAATAGTCATATACAGTCTCATCATTATCATTACTCACAAACAGTTAGTCTCAATCAGCCTCATCCAAATGTGAGTGGCAGTTTTATTGAACTCAAAGAGTTGGAAGTGAGTTGATTACATTTTGTAGTTGAGGCACTATCCACTTATTTACACTTTTAATGAGATTGAACCACAATTCCGGTTGAAATATTTCGAAACTCAAGTTAGTGAATTTCTTTTTTATGATGATGGTGAGTCCATAATTTTCTTTGAATTAAAAATTGTTCAATGAATTTTCTTGATCACAAATTAATCGCATGAATCAAAGTTGATTTGATTTCTTCAATGAATCACTTACATGCTCCGTATGACATATCCAACTTATGCAATTTATATTTTATTCATTCCATGTGAAATTATCAATCTAATTGTATGTTTTCATTAACACAAATACAGGTTTCTTAGATTTACTTAAGAAAAAAGAGACAATTGGAATAATCTCAAATGATTTAGCTGGTTATGAGTCAAGGTATCTTTTGATTGGGGGTGAGTTTCTTGAATTATTCAGTTGTAGTTTATTTTGTTTACTGCTCTCAAATAAACTTTCCATATATGGAATCTCAACGATCCGAGATTTCCCAGTAATGTAAGTGAATCGAACTAAACAAATGTGAAGTAATAAGCGATATTTTGAGTTAAATTAGTTTGTACCATTGAAGCAGACAATCTATAAAATCTTATTTGGTGCCCTAAAATACATTTCTAGCACTTACTGCAGTCGCTGTCTGTCGACCATCGTATACTCAACTATATCCCTATAAACATTTTCATATGATTATGATCTTTGAATCCAAACACTTTCTGACACAGCACACTAATGAACGAACGTGAACAGTCGGCTAGTACAAGATTCTTTACTCAAACTAGAACACCTAGAACATCAAGTTTACATCCGTATATCTCAGTCAGCTATACAAATTGACGATTAACAAATATCAAAAAACAATTACTCAGTCAAAACCTTTTGAGAAAAGTTTACGGAAGTGTAACATTCTTCTCACCTAAAGAGGGATGAAAACGTTCATCATATCGTTGAAATGACAATAATCCTTGAAGCCTCCTCATAAGCGATGATCGAGCATTTCACCACACCATTTCATGTAAATGTTGGAATGAAATTGATAATTTGTATGCAGTGGTAATCCATGTTAAAACGTACATTTAATGAGAGAGATGGATTTTCATTCTACACATATTTCATTATCGATTTTTATTTTCAATAATTCAGAGGGATTAATCGCTTTCAAATTGTCTGGTGATACAGAATTTAAAAGTACACGTAAGTCAACCAATATGAAACCTGCACACTTACACCTTCACGGATTGTGATCACTCAATGTTTGTGAGATTCAGTTCTCAGAAAATGGATAAGTAAAACTTTGTTACTTTTCTAGAAAAATGGGGGTTGAACCAAATGTAAGATCCATTCACCGTTTCATGACATTAATTGAGACTTGAAACTCAGTTGACACCGACTGTTTGAAAACCTGTGCACAGATACACTTTTGTTTTAATGCTTCGATGAAACTTGACGACAAATCATTGCTTCAAAACAAACGAACCGTGTCATATGTTCGTCACAAAGTCATTCCTGTGCACATCATATTCATCTACAATTCCATTCGTCGCATAGTCATTCCTATACATTATCCATTCACATTGAGAAGTCGTTGAGATTACATATTCAAATCTATTCGTCTCTATCTCAACTAACAAACACCGTGGTCAGAGTTCGTTGATCGATTTAACTATCCATATGTTAGATAAACAATGAGATTCTCATGTTGAGTTTATAAATAAACGCTCACTACTTATGTCATACACACTTGGAGTCGATTGTTTCAAGGAAAGTTATATGGAATATTGCTTACGTGCGAAAACTTTGCAGTATTAGACCTTCAATGATTCAATAGTAATACAATAGTAATACAGATTCAGTAACTAGGCATTCAACACTAGTTTGGAAGGATGAATGATTGTTTCATTCTCATCAAGTTGACTTCAATGTTTTGAATGCGAATCCGACTGAAAAAGGCATTTGACACAACTCACTAAATATCCGCTAAATGTGATCACTTTGTGGGTGAGCATATGCTGTGTTACACCTATCTTTCTAGTAACTATTCTGATATATCCGAATGGGAAGATATCTATCTATTATGAGAACGTAAGTTACAAAATTGAATGTACATATAGTTTTGTTTCAAGTACTAGAGTTCAATCTACTATTCCATGTTTATGAATACTGTCATGTGCCAACAAACTATTTGATTATGTAATTATTCCTTAAATGACACAACTCACTCTAGCACTTGTTAAAGAGTGAGTAATTAGAAGTGAAGTGATATCAGCTGTAACAATGATGAGTTCATGCAAAATAGTACCAACCAGTGTATGTCAGAATAGTATATGTAATAATTCGTATTCGATCAGACTGTATTTCATCTTCAAATTGTCAGCTTTTCGGAACATTCAATAATGTATCATCTGAGCACAGCTTCCTTGAAGCTGTTAACAATCACATTTCATTACAACTGACGTAGATTTTCATCTCACAGTGTGTCAACATATTTCATGATAGACTGTTAAGTCATCAAACTTGACTGAATTCGACAACTGACGTGATTCAGGATATTTATGTACACCAGATGGAACACACTTCCAAAGAAAATGAGAATATCAATATACGTCATGTAGGTGTGGTTAAGATCATTTGAACGAAGACCCATTTCTATGATGATCAATTTATTTCGATATAAGAAGTTTTGTGCTGACAAATCCTCATTCGATGTTTCTTTCAGTTTCTTTCCAAAATTAGCGAAAACAAGATATTAGGAATCCAAGAAATCTTCCAATGTGAAACAGGTAATGAACTTTGCAATAAATGATGTTGAAAGTTTGATGTGCGTTGAAGTAAAAAATCAATCATTTGTTTGCTGAGGCTCGTATAACCGGCTATCCGGAGTAAAGTAACTAAGGAGTATGAATGTTTTTTATAGCAAAAGTTTGGGTGGTTAATTAGAGAGCTTTTATACTTGTGGAGAGCGATCAACTGAACAAGTCAGGGATATATGAACGACAAAATTAGGCAGACAAAATATCGACTTGTTTTTCACGCGATTACACACAATACGACAGTCACACTTGCCGTTTTCATTCATATCACCACTCAATGCATGACAAAGTGTGTTCTATATATGAAAGTGATGAATAAGAGGCATCTGAAGCTAATAGTTTGTTCACACAATGCCCAATCCTATGGGTTGTTGAAAGATGAAGCTGAGTTTCAAGCCGAGTGAATGACTGGAATACAGTGTTTCATGATCGCATATGAGAAAATACACCAAATACTTGGTCAAGTGATATATATTACTCGGTTGAAGTGCATTACTGAGTCAGCAAAAAAATGATGAAAATTGTCATTTCTATGTTGCTCGTTTGAATTCTCTCACCTGTCTCTTATTGATTCATGCGGTTTCTGTGATGATTGCTTCGATGTTGTCTTTGATCACAAGCATTGTAGGCAAGGATGGATGGTGGTTAGCAGTGAAATCGATTGCCGTCAATAATGAAAATGAGAAGATTCAATCAATAAAGCAGGAATGAATAACGTTTCAAGTTTTGTACAAGCCACTGGGTGTTTGGACTGAATAGTTAAGTGAATATCCGTATGGCGTTTGAACAGGATGGTCCTGATCTCTTGTCCACGAGTAAACATCAACGCCGAGATGTGGGAATATCCAGCTGCGACGTTTTAAATAAGAAGGAACGCTAGTCATCATTCGTTTTCATTTGATGCTCCCATGTTGTTTATTTGTAAGCTGAAACGTGAAAAAGTGTTTAACGGGTTGAACTTAAATTTTTCGGTTGTTGCTCAAAAAAGAAATCTAAATTGTAGATTTTTTCTCTTCGATTTGTCACACAAGGTAAGACAAAACATGAGATAGCTGTTCCTGCAGAATGGATCAAAAATGGCACGTTACTGGAGTATGAAGTCATCGACAGTATGTTAAACCTTATTTATCATCATTTATTATTTTCACACTTGAATACATCCTTTTTATTTCAACACTCTGGAAATTTCATTTGTGACTGCAGTCGGCTACTAAATGACATCCAGGCATCCGTCTCAAAATACGTTTCACTTACCATTAGTAACTACACGTCGATTGACTTTTAAATATCAAGAATGATAAGGTATCCATTTTGAACGATTATTGAAGTCTTGTGGACAAACTCACAAAACGATGTATGAGTTGATAGTAATCTGGATAAAAGTTAAGTGACAGTTATCTGATTGTGGATTTACCAGACAGCTTCTGTTTTCCCTTCTGGTACATGTGATATCGAATTTTTCTGGGGCATTGAAATCACAAGAACACTCAATGTCATTGCGATTAAACGAAAATCGATTGTCTACTTTCTGAAATCTCTGCTTTGTCATATATATTCGATAAAATGAAGATGAAGAAATGTGACGTCTTCGGAATACAATTCAGCATAGACTAACTCAGAATTATTGATGTATTTCACAATACGAAATTGATTTCTTTCTCAGGAATATGAACACTCAGTAAATGAAAACAGATTTCAGTTCATCATGTTTTAGGCTACCAAAATAACATTTCCACCACCGTGAGAGTGTTATAACTTGAAAAAGCTGATTTTTCTTGATACAACCGCGTATAACTGAGCACTAGAACACCAAACCCTTCCAAGTCGCAATAAGAAGACAGAAGACTAACGAAAGGAATATTATTCCAAACAGTGTCAAACATAGTACAAAATTGTCAGGTATTTATAGTTTTTAGTGAGAACGAAATCATCATTACAGTCTTCCAATCCGCGTACAGGGGGTTATTAGCATTATCCAATGGGGAAGCTACACGTTGGAATTCTAGAACATTCTTCCGAAAGGTGATTGGATGGAACGTCTTCGGCTCCTTATGAGCCTCTTACAGCTTCCTCGAGTTCACCGGTGGTCCGTCGTCACACCTCCCCCCTTTAAAGTCCGTTGTGTAAGATTTTTTTCTTGGATCCACCTGAAGCTTGGGTGTCGCATTCCTCTTGCGGTCCATTACTCTCGAAGGTTGTACAGCCTTCTCTCTGCGTCGTTTGTCTTTTCGATATTTGCGCTCATGATGGTTCTTCTGAGACGAATCTACGAGCAATTGAAATGGGAGCCGGTTTTCTGTGACCACTGTACTATCATTTCTTTGCATTTGATTTATATGTCTTATGCATTTTCCGACATCTTTCCGGACTAGGTACAGCACATTTCCGATTCGACGTTCTATGACACCTGGTTCCCACTTCCTATTACCTTGATACGATCTGACAAGTACCTTTTCACCCACCTGGAAGCTACGATTGACCTTACGATTTTCATTCGTGGGTTTATTTGTCTTTCTGGGCGGCAACATACTGTTAAAAACTGTCCGGATTTTCCTTCCGAACATACACTCGGCCGGAGACTTTCCTTCTGGTACTGCCGGATTAGGGGTAACTCTGTAAGACATCAAGAACTTATTAATCACTTGTTCCGGGACACCCTCACCTCCCCCTTTGACCAGAGCTCTTTTAATTGTATCCACGAATCTTTCTGCCTGGCCATTCGACTGAGGATGGTATGGAGGAGATTGTAGATGCAATATGCCATTCTCGTTGCAGAAGCGTTTGAAGGCAGATGACATAAACTGAGTACCATTGTCAGTCACTAAGATCTCTGGAACCCCAAAACAGGCAAACAATCCTGACAATCTTCTTATGGTACTCTCTGAAGTCGTATTCGGCATGTCATATACTTCCGGCCATTTTGTGAAAGCATCTACAACAACTAAGTAATTCCTGCCTTGTATCGGTCCGGCGAAATCAGCATGTATTCTTTGCCAAGGCCCGTCCGGTTTAGGCCATGGTTGTGGCTCAGCTCTCGTTGGATTCTTTGCAGCCTCTTGACAGGACCAACAGCTGCGACATTTTTGCTCTATCTCATGGTCCATTGACGGCCAGTATGCATAGCTACGAGCTAGTGACTTCATTTTACTTATCCCCGGATGCCCGCTGTGGAACTGTTTAATGACTTGGTGTCGAAGATTTCTGGGGATAACGATACGATGGCCAAACATTATACATGAATCGACAACTGTTAATGACTCTCGTCGACGAAAGTATTGTAAGAGTTCTCCGTGTAATCTAGATGAAGGCCATTTATTGAGTATGCAATGGCGAACAATCTTTAATACATTATCCTTCTTGCTGGCCTCTTTAATGGCTTCAAATGTGACCGGGAGTCCGGAAACTGCGTCTGACAATATTTTGTGAACCTCGGCCTCGACATCTATAGCAGCTACAAGCACCTCTTCTTCTTGTTTTTCATGCAGACCAATCAATCTTGAGAGTGCATCTGCCTGTCCGAAATCCGTTGTTGGTTGATAATTTATCTTGAAATCATAACCCAGCAGTGTGGTAGCCCATCTCTGTAGCCGGTTTGCTGTATATACCGGGATGCCTTTTTTAGATCCAAAAACTGTCAGTAAAGGTTTATGGTCTGTAAGTAAGGTGAACTGCCGACCAAACAACATCTTGTGGAACTTTTTTACAGCAAATATAATCGCGAGGGCTTCTTTTTCTATTTGACTGTAGTTTCTTTCAGTCATAGTCAGAGATCTCGCAGCGTGAGCGATTGCTTTCTCAGAACCGTCAGGGTAGGCATGTGAAATTACTGCTCCAATTCCGTAGTTCGACGCATCTGCTGCGACTATAATTGGAAGATCGGGATCATAGTGTGTAAGGAGAAGATTCGATGATAGAAGCTGCTTCAGTTTTAGGAATGCTTCTTGGCATTCAGTTGACCAGAACCATTTAGTATCCTTTTTCAATAAGCAATTAAGAGGAGCACGATGGCGATGCAGATCTGGCAGAAAAACTCCATAATGACTAACCATTCCCAAGAAAGAACGTAAAGTTGACACATCCGTCGGTGGAGGCATGGACTTAATGGCTTCGACATTTTCAGGATCAGGTTTTCTCCCGTTTTTATCAATTATGAATCCCAAATACCGGACTTGCTCCATGTAAAAATCACATTTTTCAGCACGCAATCTGAACCCCTAATCTGATATGCGCCTGAGAACCGTATCCACCTTATTCTCTAAATCAGCATAGTCTGTACCCATGATCAATATATCATCGAGATAAGCCGCGGTACCAGGAATGTCTTGTAACATAGTGTCCATAACTTGTTGGAAGATTGAAGGGGCAGTCTTTACTCCAAAAGGAAGTCGGTTATATCGGAACAATCCCTTGTGAGTGTTTATTGTCAAGTAATGCTTACACTCATCCGCTACCGGAATCTGTAGATAAGCGTCTGATAGGTCTAATTTCGCAAAATACTTACCCCCATTCAGTTTCGCAAATAAATCCTCTGGTACCGGCAATGGGTATTGATGGGCTTCAAGCGCTTCATTTAATCCAGTCGAATAATCTGCACATAACCGGATACTTCCATTAGGCTTTTTAACAATCACTATTGGAGCTGCCCAATCAGAAAAGTTTACTGGTTCGATTATTCCACTTCTTTGCAGACGCTCTAATTCTTGTTCAACAATAGGTAGCGCTGCATAGGGTACCGGACGTTTTGGTCTGAAGACGGGGGTGACTCCCGGTTTAAGAATCAATAGTGCTTTAACCTTTTTGCATTCCCCCAACTCTTCCGTAAACACTTGACTGTGTCTTTCCAATACAACACTCTTCAGATCCTTTTCCACCGGTTTACTGGTTCTCACTGCGCTGCATATGTGGTTAATGGGGTGATTTGCTAATTGAAGTGCTTCTATCAAGTCTAGACCTAGCAAATCTAGTCCTGGATTCTGTGTAAGATATAAAGTTGCATTCGTTTTCGCATTTCCTTTCGAGACTGTACAACAAACCTCTCCAACAATATTTAGTTTTCCTCCAGATGCGCTGTGAGCTAACTGGGTTGTTGGGAGCACCTGTGGTTTACCGATAAGATTCCAAGTTCTCCGACTAATAAGTGTGATGTCAGAAGCGGTGTCGAGTTGCAGGCGGGCACGCTTTTTATTTATATCCAAGTTTACATACTTTCTTTGGCGGCAAATTCGTGCTCGATTATGTGATACCAATATTTTGTTAGTTCGAGCACTAAATCTGTATTTCTTCGAGTAGGGTTTCAAAGAATGTCGTTTATGGGTTCTTTTTCTGCAGCAGTTTTCTTTATGTCCCTTGCGATGACACTTGCTACAACAATGTTCTTTATATGGACAGAACCTTTTATAATGCCAACCACCACAAGACCAACATGGAGATGAAGGCTGATTATCTGTGTGCGATGCCTTTCTTGAGCAAGAATCGTTCTTTCCGCTTACAGCACGAACGTATGGCAACTGGCCATTATTTTCGACCATCGAAGTGTCATGCTTTAGGTTCACCAATCTCTGGCACTCTGCGGTTACTTCTTGTAGTGTCATATTCGGACATTGTTCAATTTTACTCAAAATTCTGGTTCTAATATCGGCATCTTCGGGAGATTGGAGGCTGCACACAAATACGAGACACTTAAACTGGTCTTCTGTCATTGCTGATAGTTTGAAACGCTCACATTCACGGTTTACTAAACCCGCATGTTTCACCCAGTCATCATCACCTGCTTTTGTCATCTTGAGACATTGATAACGAATATTAAACAAGGATGACTGTTCAGCAAAGATTTGCGACAAAATTTCAATCGTTGCATCAAAAGAAAAATCTCTTGGATTCTTTGGAAGGATAAAGTTACTGTAACGTTCATGTTCAACAGTTCCAAGTTTTCGCAAGAGTATTCTGACCTTAGCGGCGTCATCAAGTTTTTTGAGGTCGACCTTGAACAAATCTTCATATTTCTTGAACCAAGTTTCAAAAGTAATGCCAGCTGAACCATCAAAATTAAATTCATGGATAGAATTAACAATCTGGTCAACATGAGATTTGAAGGGATCATCTGTAACTTCTTTTTGATCCAGGTTCATTTTCTGAGTTAGCATCTCTATCATGCGCATCTGGAACTGTTCAAAACGTTTTCTTGGCGTTCCAATAAGGCTTCAAATTGTTCAAAGGTAAATGACATATTGGTACAATAACCCGTCGCCAGATGTTATAACTTGAAAAAGCTGATTTTTCTTGATACAACCGCGTATAACTGAGCACTAGAACACCAAACCCTTCCAAGTCGCAATAAGAAGACAGAAGACTAACGAAAGGAATATTATTCCAAACAGTGTCAAACATAGTACAAAATTGTCAGGTATTTATAGTTTTTAGTGAGAACGAAATCATCATTACAGTCTTCCAATCCGCGTACAGGGGGTTATTAGCATTATCCAATGGGGAAGCTACATGTTGGGATTCTAGAACATTCTTCCGAAAGGTGATTGGATGGAACGTCTTCGGCTCCTTATGAGCCTCTTACAGCTTCCTCGAGTTCACCGGTGGTCCGTCGTCACAGAGAGTCACTCCATTATCCATTGCTCAATATTCATTGAATACAACATTATCTTTATCATCGATGAATTTTCTTTGATCCAACTAGTCTGTTGCATTAACTGACAGCACAAAGAGCAGAATGCGGCCATATACTTCGATATAATTTATCATATTAGAACAACTAAAATCTTTTCAGGGAAAAATGGCAATGATGATTGGAATAACAGTGTCTATCATCATTTAATGTTCAACTGAATCACCATGATTGAATTGAATTTGTAGTCATAGAACAACTGAAATTCCAGCACTGCTTTCATGAAAAGAAACTCTGCCTTGTTGAAATATAATAAGTAGTAGGCTTTGCTGAACCCAGTGACAGCATTGTGCTTACATCTCTGAATGTAAACAGACATTGAAATCTGTCAAAATTGTCAGTCGGAATTCATCGTTCATAATTGATATTCTAACTTGTTTCATTCAGTCCAAACATTTCGTTATGAAACATTATTGAAGTTGATTGTATACTGAATATTGCATCACGCATTGTGATAACAACTCTCCAGTGAATGAAATAGTCACTTAACACTGAAATTACTATCATGTCATTGAGTTATAGTTGCATGTATTGTAATTCTCTCTTACTTCTGTTTAAACATTCGAATTATATTATCACCTCATTACTTTTACAGCAATTTGTCCAATACACAATTCATCTGAAGCATGTCTGAATGCAACAACAACGAATGTAAAATGTATTTGGTGTGAGAAATGGAACACGTGCATTGACAGTCATCATCAGGATAATCATTTCTTTAAAGTGAATGATTGCCATTATAAGGTATGTGCTTGTTTAACTGATTGTCAGATTGGTGGTAAATGTTCTGAATGATTGTACAAATGCACATTTTGTTACTGTTTGTTGAATTGTATTTTATCATCCATATTGACAGCAATACGTAATGAATTAACCAAAAAGTACTCCATGTTTTGTAATGAATGCTGCTGTTTTGTTTATTCAAAAGATTCCGGATGTTAACGATGTGAGTACAACGACACCCATCAATCACGAGGAAACAACAATGGGGATCCCTGAGGTTCAGGTTGGGGGAAACGTCAATGAAACTACCAATGGAAATGATCAATACTCGGTAGGTATTTGATAGTTAGTAATATATGCTACTGTTTTGTTTAATCAAAAGAGCCCGGATGTTAGCGATGTGAGTTCATCGACACCCATCAATCACGAAGAAACAACATTGGGGATCCCTGAGGTTCAGGTTGGGGGAAACGTCAATGAAACTACCAATGGAAATGATCAATACTCGGTAAATATTTGATAATTAGTAATATATGCTACTGTTTGTTTTTTTATAGAATGCGATTACTGAAATAACTCAAGAAAGTAGACAGAATAAATCACTTTGGTACCTGTATATTGTGATTCCTTCGGTCATCTTCTTTGCTGTTTGCATCGGCTACGTAATTTGGAGATGGCTGTATAAAAGACGAAGATATAATGAATGATCCTCCAATATTATGACCAAGTGCTTTTTTATTTCGTATTCCATTTAAAAACTTTGGACTTAATTATTCATTTCAATGGTTTGGTAAATTTTTTTAACGTAACTATGTGTGTTTTGTCCTTGCTTACGTAATAACCGATGTACACTTGTTAATAAAATACCGGACACGGTTTTTAATATTTGCGTTTTTGTCTTCATTAAAATCTGACTTGTTTTACGAGAGTTTGACAACATCTTGTTCTTGAACTGGTGGTGTTGTGTTTATTAATCATCAATGTGCACGTTTTGGAATTTTCGTCAATATCACGTCGGACTACTGAAAAATATCATTTGGAATATGCGACGGTCATTATTGCAAATTGACCTGTCGAAACACACATCATCAAAACATAATTATTCTTTTTCATCCTTCGTTACTTCATTATTCATTGTTCAGCAAATGCTGAGTGACAAACTATGGTTAATTCGGGGTTATCTAGACTGATTGTGATTCTTTCCAAATTTTTATTGTTTGACAGAACCAATATACGTCCATTAGTTTCACACAAAGCTTATTCTTCAGAAGAAGCTAAAATGGAGTTGTCTTTCTCAGCTTCACAAAGGATACCGATACTGAGATGATAGTTAGGTGTGTTAAGTGCTATTGAAGAATAAGTATCCAGCGTTGCACAATGGATTGCAGATTTTCGGAGCACTCATACTTCACGGTTGTCACTGATGATGTTCAGCTTTGTCAACACTGACAACGATTGTCACCTTTTTTCGTCTATTGAAACAAAACGTCCTAAAATTTTGTTTAAGCTTTTACGCAAACATATTTCATGACTGAACGTAGAGCGCTGTCAGTGAACTTACAGGTGTTGAGGTTTACCAAATAGATTTCAGTCTGGTGTTCAGCTTATAATATCGTTATACTAGATACTGACTGCTGCCTGACGCCATCTGATTGGGATAAAATATGTTGTAAATCGAGTTTGAGGTTCATTTTGTGTACTTCATTTCGAAAGTTTTGTACATTTTGTTGAACGTCATGATTGTATATCGGTTATACAGTGACCAGCTCCACTCATAAACTAACAATTTCCCTAATCGCTCACACATTTACACTCCGCCAAATTTTCTTCAATATTGTAACTTATTTGTGTCCGATTTTCGTTATCATGTCAACTGTGTTTTAAATGGTAATAGTGACGCCAGAGTGAAAAATTAACTTTCGTTCACTCAACCAACGGGATCGAGCACCAAGCAATACAGATGTCGGCTAAATTATGATTAATGACTGTTGAAACATCTCAAAGTAGATAATCACGTGCATAGTTATACCAACTTAAATAAAATCGGTTCCAAAGTCACATATGTGAGTGGTCACTTCAAAAGATCTATTTCATCAACTCATCTACAAATCATTAGGTCGATGACTTCCTTCAGATTTGCTACAGC
This sequence comes from Schistosoma bovis, assembly GCA_944470425.2. Taxonomy (NCBI): domain Eukaryota; kingdom Metazoa; phylum Platyhelminthes; class Trematoda; order Strigeidida; family Schistosomatidae; genus Schistosoma; species Schistosoma bovis. The sequence continues at coordinate 46,433,349 of OX103954.1, forward strand.
ACGAAACCCAGGTCCAGGATTTTTTATCGACCACCTCCAATCACCATCTAATCTCACAATAGTGCACGCAGTGTTGAGTCACCTAGAGTGAAGGCGACATTGCATCACGGTCGATATCACGCGATATACGCTAATGAGGACTTGACACACAAGACATTGGTGACCACACAGTGACCAGTCAATTGTAAAATACTTAACATTAATTTAAATCATCAATAATAGTCAAATAGGAGTAAGGGATAAATGAAAAACATTACGAAAGAGGACTTCTTCAAACTGACGTTTCTATAGTTGGTCAAAAGCTTCTATATTATTGAAAATCACAATGAAGTACCGAAATACTTGGAATAACTTATAAAAGGTACCGAAACACAGTCTGAAATAGATAAGACATAAAACTACAGTTTTTCGACTTGTATATTGAGGATGAGAAAACTGATATAAATCTCGTACTGCCTACACAGCTTTCAGAATCTCTAACAGTTACTGATAATCAACAACTTTACCATACTCTAGTCAATCGTTTCCACTTATTAATCTCCTTGACGTTCATGCTAATGTGGCTATTATTTAGTCATTACAATTGTTACATTTTCGCTCAGATGTTCATTCAACTTCACTAACGTTTTGACTCATGTTCCCTTGCATCTTCGTCAAGGGAATAAGTACTTATTGTACGTGAGAGAAAAATGGGTTTAGTTAAACTCTGTCAAACAGAATAATAATAATCTTGTTTGTGATATTGTGACGAGTGGTCATTTGCGTTTTTCATGTTCTATTACTCGATATAGGCCGGCTCTAATCAGTGAATAAATGAATAAATAAATGAATTTTATTACTTCACACAGCTCTAATCGGTAGAGATGAACAAAGATTCATATATGAAGCAATGACGTTTGGTTGAGTGAGAACAATTTTCACGTCTTTCACCTTACCTTCTTGACTACTACTTTGAAACAGTAATGAGTTGAAGTAAAGAGCTCAGACAGCAGATTTCAGTGGTCATTTGCGTTTTTCATGTTCTATTACTCGATATAGGCCGGCCCTAATCAGTGAATAAATGAATAAATAAATGAATTTTATTACTTCACACAGCTCTAATCGGTAGAGATGAACAAAGATTCATATATAAAGCAATGACGTTTGGTTGAGTGAGAACAATTTTCACGTCTTTCACCTTACCTTCTTGACTACTACTTTGAAACAGTAATGAGTTGAAGTAAAGAGCTCAGACAGCAGATTTCAGTGGTCATTTGCGTTTTTCATGTTCTATTACTCGATATAGGCCGGCCCTAATCAGTGAATAAATGAATAAATAAATGAATTTTATTACTTCACACAGCTCTAATCGGTAGAGATGAACAAAGATTCATATATGAAGCAATGACGTTTGGTTGAGTGAGAACAATTTTCACGTCTTTCACCTTACCTTCTTGACTACTACTTTGAAACAGTAATGAGTTGAAGTAAAGAGCTCAGACAGCAGATTTCAGTGGTCATTTGCGTTTTTCATGTTCTATTACTCGATATAGGCCGGCCCTAATCAGTGAATAAATAAATAAATAAATGAATTTTATTACTTCACACAGCTCTAATCGGTAGAGATGAACAAAGATTCATATATGAAGCAATGACGTTTGGTTGAGTGAGAACAATTTTCACGTCTTTCACCTTACCTTCTTGACTACTACTTTGAAACAGTAATGAGTTGAAGTAAAGAGCTCAGACAGCAGATTTCAGTGGTCATTTGCGTTTTTCATGTTCTATTACTCGATATAGGCCGGCCCTAATCAGTGAATAAATGAATAAATAAATGAATCTTATTACTTCACACAGCTCTAATCGGTAGAGATGAACAAAGATTCATATATAAAGCAATGACGTTTGGTTGAGTGAGAACAATTTTCACGTCTTTCACCTTACCTTCTTGACTACTACTTTGAAACAGTAATGAGTTGAAGTAAAGAGCTCAGACAGCAGATTTCAGTGGTCATTTGCGTTTTTCATGTTCTATTACTCGATATAGGCCGGCCCTAATCAGTGAATAAATGAATAAATAAATGAATTTTATTACTTCACACAGCTCTAATCGGTAGAGATGAACAAAGATTCATATATGAAGCAATGACGTTTGGTTGAGTGAGAACAATTTTCACGTCTTTCACCTTACCTTCTTGACCACTACTTTGAAACAGTAATGAGTTGAAGTAAAGAGCTCAGACAGCAGATTTCAGTGGTCATTTGCGTTTTTCATGTTCTATTACTCGATATAGGCCGGCCCTAATCAGTGAATAAATGAATAAATAAATGAATTTTATTACTTCACACAGCTCTAATCGGTAGAGATGAACAAAGATTCATATATGAAGCAATGACGTTTGGTTGAGTGAGAACAATTTTCACGTCTTTCACCTTACCTTCTTGACTACTACTTTGAAACAGTAATGAGTTGAAGTAAAGAGCTCAGACAGCAGATTTCAGTGGTCATTTGCGTTTTTCATGTTCTATTACTCGATATAGGCCGGCCCTAATCAGTGAATAAATGAATAAATAAATGAATTTATTACTTCACACAGCTCTAATCGGTAGAGATGAACAAAGATTCATATATAAAGCAATGACGTTTGGTTGAGTGAGAACAATTTTCACGTTTTTCACCTTACCTTCTTGACTACTACTTTGAAACAGTAATGAGTTGAAGTAAAGAGCTCAGACAGCAGATTTCAGTGGTCATTTGCGTTTTTCATGTTCTATTACTCGATATAGGCCGGCCCTAATCAGTGAATAAATGAATAAATAAATGAATTTTATTACTTCACACAGCTCTAATCGGTAGAGATGAACAAAGATTCATATATGAAGCAATGACGTTTGGTTGAGTGAGAACAATTTTCACGTCTTTCACCTTACCTTCTTGACCACTACTTTGAAACAGTAATGAGTTGAAGTAAAGAGCTCAGACAGCAGATTTCAGTGGTCATTTGCGTTTTTCATGTTCTATTACTCGATATAGGCCGGCCCTAATCAGTGAATAAATGAATAAATAAATGAATTTTATTACTTCACACAGCTCTAATCGGTAGAGATGAACAAAGATTCATATATGAAGCAATGACGTTGGTTGAGTGAGAACAATTTTCACGTTTTTCACCTTACCTTCTTGACTACTACTTTGAAACAGTAATGAGTTGAAGTAAAGAGCTCAGACAGCAGATTTCAGTGGTCATTTGCGTTTTTCATGTTCTATTACTCGATATAGGCCGGCCCTAATCAGTGAATAAATGAATAAATAAATGAATCTTATTACTTCACACAGCTCTAATCGGTAGAGATGAACAAAGATTCATATATGAAGCGATGACGTTTGGTTGAGTGAGAACAATTTTCACGTCTTTCACCTTACCTTCTTGACTACTACTTTGAAACAGTAATGAGTTGAAGTAAAGAGCTCAGACAGCAGATTTCAGTGGTCATTTGCGTTTTTCATGTTCTATTACTCGATATAGGCCGGCCCTAATCAGTGAATAAATGAATAAATAAATGAATTTTATTACTTCACACAGCTCTAATCGGTAGAGATGAACAAAGATTCATATATGAAGCAATGACGTTTGGTTGAGTGAGAACAATTTTCACGTCTTTCACCTTACCTTCTTGACTACTACTTTGAAACAGTAATGAGTTGAAGTAAAGAGCTCAGACAGCAGATTTCAGTGGTCATTTGCGTTTTTCATGTTCTATTACTCGATATAGGCCGGCCCTAATCAGTGAATAAATGAATAAATAAATGAATTTTATTACTTCACACAGCTCTAATCGGTAGAGATGAACAAAGATTCATATATGAAGCAATGACGTTTGGTTGAGTGAGAACAATTTTCACGTTTTTCACCTTACCTTCTTGACTACTACTTTGAAACAGTAATGAGTTGAAGTAAAGAGCTCAGACAGCAGATTTCAGTGGTCATTTGCGTTTTTCATGTTCTATTACTCGATATAGGCCGGCCCTAATCAGTGAATAAATGAATAAATAAATGAATCTTATTACTTCACACAGCTCTAATCGGTAGAGATGAACAAAGATTCATATATAAGCAATGACGTTTGGTTGAGTGAGAACAATTTTCACGTCTTTCACCTTACCTTCTTGACTACTACTTTGAAACAGTAATGAGTTGAAGTAAAGAGCTCAGACAGCAGATTTCAGTGGTCATTTGCGTTTTTCATGTTCTATTACTCGATATAGGCCGGCCCTAATCAGTGAATAAATGAATAAATAAATGAATTTTATTACTTCACACAGCTCTAATCGGTAGAGATGAACAAAGATTCATATATGAAGCAATGACGTTTGGTTGAGTGAGAACAATTTTCACGTCTTTCACCTTACCTTCTTGACTACTACTTTGAAACAGTAATGAGTTGAAGTAAAGAGCTCAGACAGCAGATTTCAGTGGTCATTTGCGTTTTTCATGTTCTATTACTCGATATAGGCCGGCCCTAATCAGTGAATAAATGAATAAATAAATGAATTTTATTACTTCACACAGCTCTAATCGGTAGAGATGAACAAAGATTCATATATGAAGCAATGACGTTTGGTTGAGTGAGAACAATTTTCACGTCTTTCACCTTACCTTCTTGACCACTACTTTGAAACAGTAATGAGTTGAAGTAAAGAGCTCAGACAGCAGATTTCAGTGGTCATTTGCGTTTTTCATGTTCTATTACTCGATATAGGCCGGCCCTAATCAGTGAATAAATAAATAAATAAATGAATTTATTACTTCACACAGCTCTAATCGGTAGAGATGAACAAAGATTCATATATGAAGCAATGACGTTTGGTTGAGTGAGAACAATTTTCACGTTTTTCACCTTACCTTCTTGACTACTACTTTGAAACAGTAATGAGTTGAAGTAAAGAGCTCAGACAGCAGATTTCAGTGGTCATTTGCGTTTTTCATGTTCTATTACTCGATATAGGCCGGCCCTAATCAGTGAATAAATGAATAAATAAATGAATTTTATTACTTCACACAGCTCTAATCGGTAGAGATGAACAAAGATTCATATATAAAGCAATGACGTTTGGTTGAGTGAGAACAATTTTCACGTTTTTCACCTTACCTTCTTGACTACTACTTTGAAACAGTAATGAGTTGAAGTAAAGAGCTCAGACAGCAGATTTCAGTGGTCATTTGCGTTTTCATGTTCTATTACTCGATATAGGCCGGCCCTAATCAGTGAATAAATGAATAAATAAATGAATTTATTACTTCACACAGCTCTAATCGGTAGAGATGAACAAAGATTCATATATGAAGCAATGACGTTTGGTTGAGTGAGAACAATTTTCACGTTTTTCACCTTACCTTCTTGACTACTACTTTGAAACAGTAATGAGTTGAAGTAAAGAGCTCAGACAGCAGATTTCAGTGGTCATTTGCGTTTTTCATGTTCTATTACTCGATATAGGCCGGCCCTAATCAGTGAATAAATGAATAAATAAATGAATCTTATTACTTCACACAGCTCTAATCGGTAGAGATGAACAAAGATTCATATATAAAGCAATGACGTTTGGTTGAGTGAGAACAATTTTCACGTCTTTCACCTTACCTTCTTGACTACTACTTTGAAACAATAATGAGTTGAAGTAAAGAGCTCAGACAGCAGATTTCAGTTCACTCCTTGAACAGTCATGTATAAAAAAAGGATGAGCGAGTCAGCACTTTCTCACTAAATATAACTGGTTAGTAAGTATCTCACCCCGAAAATTTATATCATTCACAATATTCATTATTAGTGTGCTATCTTAACTCAGAAGACAACTAACATCACAGCTGAAAGATAAACTTACTTTGAATACAAAAGACAAACGGATGATACAACCTCAATTTTCGAAAAACGGTGAAGCGTTTCAAAGTAAATTATATGCAACAGAAACTTCAACTGGGTGATACATTTCTTTCCAGCTGTATGCATAGTGCGAGCCTGTTGATGAGAGTCTCATAGAACATGACATGCTGAAAAATATGAACACAACGGAGGTAGTGAAATATGCGTTTGCACACTAATTGATCATCAAATATTGGGCACAGTGATATCTGTATTACTGGTCCTTTATCTAACTTAAGGTAGATCGTATGCTGATTGTCGTAGAAATATACATGCCGAAAATGCACGTGTGTTTTTATACAGTCAGTTGTTTTTCGACAATGACGGAATAAAATAAGACAAATACGAGAATGCATCTTGAACGTGTATGTTTCACACACTCATTGATCCAGACAGGCAACCGGAGGAATTGACTGGTGGAAACCAAACGAAAGGACATGCAACGGCGAAAGCGTGTTAATCATATTGGTTTCGCTAAGCAAAACTCATCCTCTATGCTCAGATAGCTGAGTCCTATTGAAATAAAAATTGAGTCCGATTGAAACAGATAAACAGTTGCTTACGCTCGTACATTTGCTTACTTCTGGTGTTTCACAGGTTTATGAATAGCTTCACATCTGAGTGAAAATATGGAATAAAAGAGACAGCTCGGAATCAATTGAAAGATTTGAACAAACAAAAACCAAAAGAACTGACAACCAATATTAATGTCACGAGCCTCAATACGAACGTCAGGACAGTTACACTGCATGAAGATAAAACTAGGAGAACTACCATAACCATGATCAAAAGCAAATAAGTACTTGTAACTATTATCAACAGCCTACTGTAGGAGAGAACAAAACAACTTGCAGAAGATGAATAAAACATATATCGCTGAAATCATCAAACAGCACCACAAAGCAACTGTTAACTTGAAGTATTTAAGGGAAGCTGAGAAGATAATGGTCAAATAACACACTGCATCGTCAGTAGAAAGTAAACATCATAAGGATGATTAGCTACTGAAAACAACTTAAAAGATTTGTCCAGCGCAGTGCCCGGTGGTGAATGATGTTGCGCGGCGTATTCTCCTCCATGAGTGGGAACTTGTGTTAGTCAGTATGTTATTACAATTAACTGCTTGCTGGAAACTTCGATTACTCACACGACGTTATTTGTAATACAGTCGACTTGCAAACTAAAACCCTATATCCACATGTAGGTAACTAATAATCATTGACAGTAAAATTTTCCATGCATGTTAACTACTGGACTGGTTACATGATTTGTAACTGTTATGTGGAAATAGACTCATAATAAACAAAGAAAAAGTGACATGAATATCACATGTTTCTCATTTTAAAATAATAATTTTGAGAAGTGAGCTCTCGCATTACTACTGGATATAGCATCCAGTACTTTTAAGGTGTCGGATCAAGTGAATTACCTTGATACGTTGAGTGAATGCAAACACACCGTCCGTCTATACTCACTTGGCTTCGCAAAGTCAAATTTCACGTTAGAAATCATAAGCAAGACACTCTTTCGGAGGGACTCGATCGTGCTGTTCGTTATTTTATCAGTTTGCATATGCAATATGCGTCTCCGAATGCCAACATTCCATAAGTAGTTGTTATGATAATTAAAAATATGCGAATCATAGAACTGACTAGGAATTCTCAAATACCTGCAATTTAAGGTAGAAAGAACTGAATGAGCGAAAACAAACTAGGAATTCGAAATCATAGGCCATCACGTGCGTACAACCACTGTCAGGCAAGCCGTACTCACTGACTTCTCGCAGAGGGACGAGGACAAATTGAGAATGGCCGGCTGTTAACTCTGGTTGGTAGATGTGTACGATTCACCTTGAGAGTGTTGGAAAACACTAGTTCCAAACCAATGATGCAGATGGAGCATGGGATAATGGGTTAATAAATAACACGTGAACTACTTATTAGTGAGAGGCAACCATGGAACTGCATCACCCACCTTGTAGATTGCATATTTCGTTCTAAGTGTTCTGATGTGACTTTATAAGGAAACCACCTGTTTTGCTTTGAGCATCTAGTGTGAAGCAAATGGGAGGATATTTTGAGTCCAAAATCATTTCTTAATATTCTGTGCATCAAAATCAGGTCACTTCTTTGTCTACGATAAGATGGAGTAAAAACGTTCTGTTTTTCAATTCTCTCTTTTTGTTGTGAACATCAAAGTTCTAAAATCGCACGAGTAGCTGCACAGAGTGCTTTTTCGAGGATATGCAAGTCAATTTTCAAACAAGGACTTTCAGGCACTTGCAGGCACTTCTCCTATGCAGTGGCTATTCAACTTTGCATCTTTAAAGTGTACGACGACACAATTTGCCACGTCGGTGGGCATCAGTCATTCTTTCGAAAAGTTAGTCGCATGCATCTGCATCACTCATTATTTCTTGCCAGATTTTCACATCACAAGAGTATAAAAAATATTGGGGAATCAACTATACTTGAGAGATAATTTACATGGAGCATAATAAAAGGGATCTAGTATAGAACCTTGAAGTAATCCATTAAGTACTGGTCAACAGATGGAGCAGATCCAATTTACTTCAACGTCCTGTTTACAACCTACGAAAAACATTTTAAGCCATAATACGAAAGGTCCAGCCATGTCATGATTTTCTAGAGCCAATAGCAGTCCATTTGTTGGCATCTTGTCGAACAATTGGCTGAGGTCTATGTAGATAAAATTCATTGCCTAAAGCTTTTATCCAGTGCTTTCTTGCAACAAGATTTGTTTTTCAAGCTTAGTACATTCAAAAGTATTCGTACTTGAACAAAATTATATTTCCATTCAATTTTATAACTAACGATCTCATAATAGATAGATATATTCCGATTCGGATGTATCAGATTAGTTGCTATGAATGTATTACCTACAATTAATAGGCCAACGATACTTAGAACTTGAAAGACAGGTGTAACACAGCATATGCTCACTCAAAAAGTGATCACATTTAGTGGATATTCACTGAGTTGTGTCAAATGCTTTCTTCAGTTGGATTCGCATTCAAAACATTGAAGTCAACTTGATGTGAATGAAACGAGCATGCATCCATCCAAACTAGTGTGAAATGCCCAGTTTCTGAATCTGTATTACTATTGAATCATTGAAGGTCTAATACTGCAAGGGTATTCGCACGTAAGCAATATTCTATATAACTTTCCTTGTAACCATCGACTCCAAGTGTGTATGACATAAGTAATGGAGCGTTTATTTACAAACTCAACTTGAGAATCAACTTGAGAATCTAACATATCGATAGTTAAATCGATCAACGAACTCTGACCACGGTGTTTGTTAGTTGTAGATGAGAGACGAATAGATTTGAATGTGTAATCTCAACGACTTCTCAATGTGAAAGGATAATTTATAGGAATGACTATGTGATGAATGGAAGTGTAGATGAATATGATGTGCACAGGAATGGCTTTGTGACGAACATATGACACGATTCATTTACTTTGAAGCAATGGTTTATCGTCAAGTTTCATCGAAGCATTAAAACAAAAGTGAATCTCTGCACAGGTTTTCAAGCAGTAATGAAAATTTATTTTAAAAGGTTTATCAATTTTGTACCTTTAAAAAATTGTATATCCATTTTCTGAGAACTGAATCTCACAAACATTTAATGATCACAATCCGTAAAGATGTAAGTGTGCAGGTTTCATATTGGTTGACTTACGTGTACTTTTAAATCCTGTATCAGCAGACCATTTGAAAGCGTATAATCCCTCTGAATTATTGAAAATAAAAATAGATAATGAAAATATGTGTAAAATGAAAATCCATCTGTTTTAATTAATGTACGTTTTAACATGGACTACCTCTGCATACAAATTATCAATTTCATTCCAACATTTACATGAAATGGTGTGGTGAAATGCTCGATCATCGCTTATGAGGAGGCTTCAAGGATTATTGTCATTTCAACGATATGATGGACGGTTCACTCCAACTAAATTAGAAGAATGTTACTTTTCTGTTAATTTTTCTCGAACGATTTGACCGAGTAATTGCCTTTTGATATTTATTGGACGCTAGATTTTGCTGATCATCAATTCGTATATCTGACCGAGATATACGGATGTAAATTTGATGTTCTAGGTGTTCTAGTTTGAGTAAAGAATCTTTCACTAGACGATTGTTTAGTCCGCTTTGTCAGAAAGTGTTTGGATTCAAAGATCATAATCATATGAAAATGTTTATAGGGATACAGTTGAATATACGATGGTCGACAGACAGCGACTCAGAGAAATTAAACTTTTAAGAATCCCGTCAGTGTTAGAAAAGTAATTTTGTGGCATCAAATAAGACTTTCCAGATTGTCTGCTTCAATAGTACTAACTAATTTAACTCAAAATATCGCTTATTACTGCACATTTGTTCAGTTTGCTTCACTTACATTACTGAGAAATGTCGGGTCGGTGAGATTCCATATTTGCAAAATGTATTTGTCAACAATAAACAAAACAAACTACAACTGAATAATTCAAGAAACTCACTCTCAGACAAAAGATACCTTGAACCATAACTTTCTAAAACATTTGAGATTTGTCTAATCCTCTCGTTGTTTTCAAATATATCTAAATAACCTGTATTTTTGTTAATGAAAACATGCAATTTGAATGATAGTTTCACATCAAATGGATAAATGATTTCGAAATGGACTGAAGATTTAAACGAATCGCACTTTTATACTGAAACTTTATTTTAATAAAAATTCTGTAAGGCGATTTCATCATCGTTTAATATGAACATGTAACTTCTGGATGCAGTCACATCCATTCTGTTCGATCACCATATTATACCACTGGCTGTTCAAAGGTATTCGGATTAAAAATGATAATAAATGAAGTATCCTTCATGTAGAAGTAGAGCTGACTGTGTCCAGTTACGTGGATTGAGTACGTCACAGATTGTAATAATAGAGAGACAATGCATTCTGTTAGAAGTGAGTTTTGAAGATTGAGAACGACTTCTTGAACCAGACACAAATATGTAGTTACAAAAGTGATTATTGTATCTGATTACTAATAAATTTGTTCACACAGAAGGGAAAGGCTGATTTCCATTTAAGTATTTCAATGAATTATTTCCATATATCATTTGAGCTTGCAAATAATTGTTCTCTTGGTACATTAGAGATGTACTGTTCTACTTTAGAAGGGGTTTGACAGTAATCAAAATGTTGTTTTCTCGAGCATCACAGTGTTGTAGCACAATGCACTGTTGTGCAATTTAATGAATGAATGAACATCAAAATTAATTTCAATGATACATTGTACACTCTATGCTGTTGATCAGTACCTATTTATGAGAAGAAAGCGAGTCTGTTCAGGATAAGAATTTTACATTTCGTTACAAGTAAATATGTTGTAAGTACTCAATTTGGCTGTAAAATTCGGTGATTCTTGCATGAAACCTATTATTTTTTACTGTTCTACATTTTCTGTTCACGGGCTTGTGAAATGTGCTGAAGCCAGTAAACAAGATCAATGTTAGATCCAAACTAAGGTTTGAACTGAAGGATAGCTGTCTAGGTGGGTTAGATGCGGGCCCTCGCCCGTTTGAAACCAAAACAAATTAATTGGGTATGATGACGGTTTTACAATTCATCATAAATTTAAATGTACATTGTTACCTTAACAAATATGACCACTCAACTATCCAACCAATAATTGTTCAATGGATCAAATATAAATTACAATCAATAAGGAAGTTGATAAAGGATGCAAGAATATTACCAATCATAACAAATAAATGTTATTCTATCCTGTCTAAAATGGATCACACACAGATTCGTTCGAAAAATAATATTTGATCGCCTTATAACACTGGGTGTTTCCAATTCTGGAAGGGTGCCTCAATTCACAACTAAAAATGCACAATTTCAGTCAACACAGGCAACACAATCAAACAGAGGGATAAACCAATATGGCTGCCACCAAGACTAAGTATAAAGTAAAACAGCATAAGTGCAGTTCGGGAAGGAACAAGGAGACTTAGTGAAGGCGTAATAAAAATAAAAAATACAATAAAATACAAATATTAACAATTCAAATGTAATCAAAAGACCAACAATGTACAATTAAGAGGATCAATGGGAACAAAGTGCAAGCACATACATGGAGTGATTTTCACACACACACAAAACATTCGAAACGGATCTTACAGTTAATATTTTGAGGTCATTAGGAATATCACTGCTTAAAGACATCCAATGTCTTCCTGAAACCTGGCAGATGTTATCTCATCGGATACTCACCATATCCTTCATTAGTGTCTTTGTCCGTGTACATCTCCTGGTAGGACGAGACGTCAGTACATTAGAATACATGCATACAAGCAAAAGAATAAAAGCTCCACAATGCTTTTGATGTGAGGGTTAGTCTGATAGGCAGGAGATAAGTTATTATTTCCTCTGTCCTTATTATTACATGTTACTGATTGATCATCGTTGTTGGATTGTGTCAGCTTTTTGATGTGAAAATATATCTACGTTCCAGTCAGGTTAATCACGTATTATTGATCTGAACTGTGTTGAAGTTCTGTGCAATAGACACTGGGAGGGAGTCTAGCGTAGATATTCGTCTAAGATAAATGAAAGTCCCATACGTATAGACGACGTGATACCGAGTGTTTTAACAACAAAATGTAGCAAATATATTTTGTGATGAACAGTTTGTCCGAGTCGACCTACTCAATAATTTTTATTCTGACATATAGTCCTAATTGAGAAGATTGTACGGATTCTTAATTTTCTCCAAAAGACAACCCATTCAATTCCATGTAGTTTATCTACTCGAATTATATACTTTTTTCGACTTTTTCTCTTTTTTCTAAAAAGAAATGTGGAATACCCGATGCTGAGATTGTTATGTTTCAACAAACACATAGCAATGAATAAAGTTGATACTCATCATGACAATTGCAAATCATTGTCTTTATCTTTCAATGTAGTTTGATGATGACGGGAGAGACGATTGTCGACTTTCAAATGCTATACATTACCGTTCGCGGATTCATGATTGTCTACTGAAAGCCATGCACTTTTAACAAAAAGTCTTTGAAACAACTAATTCGTCACGTGTGGCGTGAATCAGTGTATTTTATCAATCCAGACAGAGACTATTCTTTGTCAAATGACTTGTCCCTTCTGCAGTATATCTTCAACCGAGACTAATAAATTCTCTGTATAATGTTCATTGTATTATGAACTGATAAATTCTATCAAAGTACAAATGTTGCACCTCGTCGTAGCATAGGTCCTTCGCATACATTCTCCAACTAACTCTGGCCTGGACAAACCATTCTAGTTGTTTCCAGTTGCTATTCGTCCATTTGGTATCTGCTTCTACTTCACGAAACACTGTGTGTTATTCGGCCTTCCACTTTTCTGTTGCCCTTCAGCATTCCAAGTCAGCGCTTGCTTTAAGATGCAGATTGAGGATCTTTGTGATATATATCCGATTCTCAGAAGGAAGCTGATTTGTTCTCTCTCACAGTATGCTGTCACTAATGATAACCTTTCAAAGGATATTGAGAATCTTTTGAAAGCAATAACTTGAAAATAATTGAACATTTTCATGATGAATGTAATAGTAGATCACGTTGATAAAATTAAACGTAAACAAGTTTAAATGCAGGTGAGCCATTAAATGCGACATGTTAATTCCTCATCACATGTCATACTGAGATTTTGCTACAAGAAGTGTACACATGAAATTGACGTTGCAAATTTGAGAGACAGTTACGCTCGTAATGAGTGCTTACGAAACGAATTCGGATTTTATCACGTTAACTTGTATTCAACTCATCATTGACATTCCGAACAATTTAATTTGAATAATGACGACTAGAGAAAGTTCTGTTAGATCATTGTGATAGAATACAAGACCTTCCTGTTATGACATGTAGATAACCGGGAACAAACAGAAAGCAATAAGAATTTGACAGAACACATCGAACTATTGACAACATTAATTTGCTGAATTTTTGTTGAAATCCAAACAGAAGTAGGGCAGTAGTAGTAGTCTGTGATAAAAAAGATCGGCTTAAAAAACTGTCAAAGACAATCAAACTTGTTGAAGTGTAGCTCATGAGAAATGAAGTGGATTGGGCTAACGTGAGCATTGATATTCATGAGTTATTTCAGTTCCATAATGAATATCACTAATTGTTCGTTGTTTCACTTGTTTGAATTCCGTCCTCTCCATTTCAGTCAAGTGGACACTCATCTTTTACTTCCATAAATCACTCAAGACCATAGTGTGATTGACAACAAAATGTGTATTTGATCGGAGGTTCAAGATGAAATGATTGTTCATCAGTAACATATGATCGTCGATGAACAGTATTTGTTTGAAGTGAACACAACACGTTCTACTCTCGCACTCGTGAAACCGATCACATTGAGGACTGTACTTTGGCGATTCAGTCACGATTACGTATTTGAATATTGCTCAAAATTAGCAAATCTATTTCAGTCCTTCTAATCTACTTAGCGTTTCTGTAAAAGAATTATTTTTTCTAAATTTAACACTAGTGTAAATAAAAGTGCATATAATCTGAACGTGTGATATGCCAACATAAGTCTGTTGACCTCATTTGTTGTTTGTAGAAATGTCAATGATGAAAACTTTTGTTGTTTATCATCATATTTCATCTAAATAATTAGGTTATCCGATGTTTCCTATTGTGTAATTAGCGTGATATTTACTTTGAGTATAGAAAGGAATGTCGCTTCCTAATGATGCACTCATATGACTGACAATCAACGATAAACACACAGCATAAAAATGAAAAAGATTCTCAATTTGCAGTTACAGATTAGTTTCTATTGAGATAATGAGTTGATAAAAAAAAGTTTATCATCTTCTCAGAGAATATTTTGCACCAGTCATCAATAATCACAGAAAATGTTTACTATCTTAATTCATATAGTCGTAGTTGTTGTTATCTTACAGAATTCTCAAGTTTGTGTATCTGTGGAACTGTCATCACTTATCTAGATACATTAACATGCGACTGGTTGATACTCCTCACGGTTATCGGATGTCAGATTGTGATCAATCTTCACCGTCAGCATTATTGTTTTAAACAACAAATCACTTTCTGTGTATCATTATCTCACCGACAAGATTCCATAAACACAATTCAAGTCTCACCCAGGATATATCAGTCTCATGTGCGAGCGCTAAACCACTTGACCTCTGAGCCAACCAACATCCAACAATGTCAATGTCTAACTGCATACAATCCACGAGATTGAGTGATGTAATCACCATTGATTGATCACTGGGTGGTGATCAATGTCACGCGTGTCTAGTCCTCATTAGTGCGGATCGAATGCTATCGATCTTCTTGCAATGTGGTCACCAGTCTAGGTGACTCGACACTGCGGGCACTATATATTGAGATTTAGATGATGGTTGGAGGTAGTCAACAGGAAACCCTGGACCCGGGTTTCGTGCTACTTGGCACTCGTCAGCAAGGTGTGCCTGTAATCTCGAGGGAACTGGTGCTCCCTAGCGGATTCGATCTCGTGTCACCCAGCTTCACAGCCACAGACGTTACCACTGAGCTATCCGAGCCGTGACTACCTCCTGTAGGACTGAGATGTAATCAAGATTGATTGATCATTGAGTGGTTATCGATGTCATGTGTGTCAAAACCTTCTTAGTGCAGATTGAATCCTGTCCTAATGACAATGGTCTTTGAGAACGCTTAAAAGGAATCACCAGTAATTATGAAATCGGTTAACAAATAAGTTGATTTTGCGTATGAGCAATCAGTAAAACTTTTCAAAGTATTGCTGAACCATCCACAATATCAATAGCGAGCCTGCAGTCTCATATATGGCGTCCAGCTACACATAGCAATATATATTATACTAATGTATACATTCGATTTCTTTATTTGTCTAAGCGATAATAATTGAGCTAGTCAACCAGTTAAATGTAAACAGTATAGAAACTAGCTTAAATCCATTTCGATCTAACAGGTCACACATTCTACTAGCAAAATGAGAGCTCATTTGAACAAGATACGGAAAACATATTACACAGTGATAAAAAAATCCGAAAAGAATGCTGAATATAGGTAATATGTGTATGATACTGAAAGAGTAGATGAAATTTAAGAAAATTTATATTGAGTCAATTTGATTTACATCAGTGGGCTTCAACATACACAAAGGAAAATCCAAGATACTATCAGCAACAGCCTACTGTGAGACAGAACAAAACAACTTCCTTCTGAAGGGGAAAACAAGGAGAGGGTGATGTAAGTGGATACAACGTACATTACAGAAAGCATCAAACGGCATCATGAGACAAGCGCTAACTTGAAATGCTGAAGGGAAGCGAAAAAGAGGAAGGTCAAAGAACATTAAACGTCTGGAAACAGGAGCCGTTATGAAACGGATGAAAGATAACTGGATAGACCTGGAAAGGATCTGATGATGTCACAGGTATTCAGTGTTTGACAACGCTTCTACCAGTAACACCTTCTAATATATTTCGTTCCCGCCCAGAGAAATCAAAAGACAGAGTCGAGGAGATCGGAAGAGTATATTTGGCGATGACCAATATATCGGAATTCTCTGATCTAATCTGGCTAGCGATTGCGGTTGATGTTGAGCACGGCGTTACCACACGTGATCTGGCGCAGATGCCTGACCGAGCACCTTCAGCTAGATGAGTCCACTAAAACATATGGTCAGCATCTGATGTCGAAAACTTAGTGCTATTTATTTTGGGGATTTATTTACCGCTACAGATCACTGCCCTCCTAGTGGTGCGACCCTAAGACGTAAAAAAGGCCAGCCAGAAGTTTAAACCAAACGAGTTTGTCGTTGGTAAACACTCTTCTGATAGCTTACTAAATTTAGCAGCGTCTGGTCGTCTTTCCTTACTATATGGGACGGAGGTACAACATAGTAAAAAAAGAAAATGTACAATGAAAATTTCGGATCCTCGTAAACGTCATCGTTCTTTTCCAGCCGTCCTGGAAAAGAAAAAAGAAAATGTAAGTGCATGTCGAAATACACTCGTATGTGCGTAAAAACACAATGTCGGCGAAAAAATGGAAAATATACTCAAGCACAAGTAACAGCGTTAAAAAATGTTTTTTATGTTTTTTTCTTTAAATAAAAATATAAATATATAGGCATAACAAAATTGTCTTTTTAAAAAAATTATATATCGTAAAAAGAAAGATCGAGATAATGTAAAATGTCGAGTAGTGCCTTACGTGCAGTAGTCGTTTGAATGTTCTGGAAATCTTACTCTTCTTCCAGAACGCGTCGTTTTAGGTATATTTTCAGATACATTCGGAGTATCATCGCCAGTGTTGGTTGTCGGTTGAGGAATTATGAGTGTAGGAGTCGTGTTGTGCGATTGTACCGAAGGAAAATCGACGTGAATAGGATTTCCTTCTAAATACGCTGCTTTTAAGCGATCGATGCTGATGCTATCGTTTGTTCCGTTCTTATCGACTATATAGTACTTAGATTCACGTTGAAGAACTTTGAAGGGTCCTTCGTATGCTGATTCGAATGGTCGTCGATGCGAGTCTCGACGAACGAAAACGTGTGTACTATATCGTAAGTCAGGTTGAACGAAAACATCAGTTGATTGAGGTCGAGTGGAAGCAGGTTTAACTGAACGCATTGCGTTTGTAAGCCTGTTCGTGTAGGAGGTTAGATCCATGTTCATTGAAGAGGATGAAGGATCCACGAATTCTCCTGGAAGTCGAAGTGTCGTTCCATAAACGAGTTGAGCCGCAGTGTATCCAATGTCAGCTTTCACTGCATTGCGGATACCTAGTAAGACGAGTGGAAGAGCGTCGGTCCACTGTGAAACGTTTGCAGCTGATAGCGAAGCTTTCAGTTGTCGGTGAAAACGTTCTACCAACCCGTTTGCTTGTGGATGGTAGGCGGTCGTTCGGAATCGAGTGATTCCTAAAAGTGTGGTCAGACGACGGAAAAGATCGGATTCAAACTGACGTCCGCGGTCTGTAGTGATGGTTGAAGGGCAGCCGAAGTTTGCTACCCATCGTTCGACGAAGGTGCGGGCCACTGTTTCAGCAGTGATGTCCTTGATAGGTACTGCTTCTGGCCATCGAGTGAAACGGTCTACGCAGGTTAAGAGATAAGAGTATCCATTTGAATCTGGTAAAGGTCCTACCAAATCCAGATGAACATGGTCGAAACGAGCATCGGGAGTTTTAAACGAGCCTAAGGGACATTTATTGTGTCTGATAACCTTAGATTTTTGGCAGCTTACACAGGAGCGTGCCCACTCCCTCACGTCTTTATTCATTCCAGGCCAGCAAAACCTTTCTGCTATAAGCTTGATGGTTGCACGAACACCTGGATGCGAAAGTTTGTGCAATGTGTTGAAGACATTGCGTCGATAGTGTTTCGGCACGATTGGGCGATCCCTACCTGTAGATGTGTCACAAAGTAAGGTTTCCTTACCTGTTCCCATCTGTTTGATGCGTAGTTTAAGTGTTGTGGACGATAACTCGTGCTGAAGATCACTGTCTTCTTTTTGAAGCTCGGCGAGTTTAAGAAGGTCGATTCCTTGGAAACTGTTCAAGGAAGTTATACGAGATAAAGCGTCTGCAACTACATTGTTTGCTCCAGAGATGTGTTGAATATCTGAAGTAAACTGCGAAATGTAGTCCAGTTGTCGAGACTCACGGGGAGAGTACTTGTCAGAAGGAGAGCTTAACGAGAAAGTGAGCGGTTTATGGTCCGTGAAAAGAGTGAATTCACGACCTTCGATGTAGTGTTGGAAATGCCGTACAGCACAATACATAGCTAGGAGTTCCCTACCGAATGTGCTGTACCTCGATTCGGTGTCTAGCAACCTTCTAGAGAAAAATGCCAAGGGTTGCCAGGAGTTGTTAACCCATTGTTGTAAGACTCCTCCGATTGCTGAGTCGGATGCGTCTACTGCGATGCTAATGGGTGCTCGGGTGTCCTGATGTGCGAGCATTGTTGCTTTAGCAATCAGTTCCTTAACTGTGGAGAATGCTTTTCGTGCGGTGTCGTCCAAATTAATGGATTTCGCATTTCCACGAAGTTGGTCGGTCAGAGGTTTCATAAGTAATGCGCATTTCGGTATGAAACGTCTATAGAAACTTACCAGGCCGTTAAACGTGCGTAATTGCTTGACGGTGGTCGGTTCTGGGTAATCCAGAATGGCCGCCACTTTGGTCCTAAAGGTCGAATGCCTTGAGCATCGATAGTGTGTCCTAGGAAGTCTAACGAGTCGGTTCCGAATTGGCATTTCTGAACGTTTACAGTTATGCCATGTTTTTGAAGTCGTTCGAAAACAAGATCCAGATGCTTGAGATGTGTTTCTCTGTCCGGACTTGCGATTAGACAGTCATCAACATACGCGTGTACGAAGTTGAGACCTCGAAAAACGTCGTCTATGAATCTTTGGAATGTTTGAGCAGCATTCCTTAGACCGAAAGGCATTCGCAAAAATTCATAGAGTCCGAAGGGAGTTATGATAGCTGTTTTCGGTATGTCGTCAGTAGCCATAGGGATTTGGTTATACGCTTTAACCAAGTCGATTTTCGAAAAGACAGTTGTACCTTTCAAGGTAGCTGTCAAATCGTGAATGTGAGGCAACGGGTAACGATCGGGAATGGTTTTCGCGTTCAATCGCCGATAGTCACCAGTTGAACGCCAATCGTTGCTGTCCTTTTTAGAGACCATGTGCAACGGAGATGCATATGGGCTACTTGACGGTCGTATGATTCCTAAGTCCATCATGTGATCGAATTCGTTTTTCGCTAACCTTAGCTTTTCAGGAGCTAGTCGTCGTGCTTTAGAGAATACAGGTGGTCCTGTAGTCGTGATGTGATGTGTAACGTTGCTGGTTACACACGGTAGTTTCGGTTGAGTTTGTTGTATCCCAGGGTACTTATCGAGTAGTGGTTGATAGAGTGGGTCTATCATATGTTTAACTGTGACTGGGGATACTCTACAACCAGTAAAAGAAGTTACGCAAACGGACAAATTAGTGTTTCCGTCTACTAGCCTCCGTTTGCGCGTGTCGATGATCAGATTGTGGTGTTGTAGAAGATCCATACCAATGATTGGCATAGAAACATCTGCAACAACGAAAATCCAGTGGATGGGTTTGCGTAAACCCACGTTAAGGTAAACGTACCTTTTGCCATACGTAGCGATCGGTTTTCCGTTTGCCGCCTGTAAGTTTAGGGTCGATTCGTGTAGTCGGTCGTTAGGATTTGCTGGGAGAACGCTAACTTCTGCGCCAGTGTCGACGAGGTAGCGAACTCTCGTTGTCACATCTGTGACGAATAACAGACGGCTTTGTTCGCCGGCTACGGTTGCCGTTAACGCGTGCCGGCTTGGAAGTTTCCCGAATTGTTTTTCGAATCAGTCGGTTTCGTGTTGGGAAAATTGCAGGGTTTTCTGCAATTTCTGGAAAACTTTCCATACTGGTTATGATACCAGCACCAGTCGGGGTTATCTGTCTCTCGTGGTCTAGAGACAGATCGCTTACGAGAAATGCTTCTACGTGGTGTGCGCGATCTCTTACGGTCGGTACGAAGACTAAGATAACGCGTGAGTGTGTGACATAAGTCGTTTATATCATTCTGAGTCGTTTGAGGTTTTTCTTTGACTGAAAATACCTCGGTAGTAGGTTTCGTAATTTCTAAAATGCGGTCGGCAGATGCAGCTAGCTCGTCTAAGGCGTTGTTCTGGAACGAGACCAGAACTGCTTGCACCTGTTGGGGAAGTTTTGACAAGAAGAGTTGTTTGAATAGACCTTCGTCGAAAGTTCTTGGGCCTATTACCTCTCTCATCCGTTGCAACATGTCCGTCGCAGAACCGTGTTGCAGGTCGATATTGTTGAAGAGTTGATCTAACCTTTGTCGATCGGTTAGGTCTCCTCGTTTAAGAATCGAGCGTTTTAAGATTTCGTAAGGATCGGAAACATCACTAGTAAACATACTAGGTGTTACGTACCTGTTGAATTCGCGCGGTAGTGCCTTGACTACTGCGAGGAATTGTGCACGTGTGTCGATCACGCCGTGCTCGTGGAAGTCGGCTTCTGCGTAGCAAAACCAGGCTTCGATGTTGTCGGGCCAGAAAGGCATCAGTTGAAACGAAGGCGGGGACAAAGTCTTAAGCTTGAGTACTTTAGGTGTCTGTTCAGTCATGATGAAGTATGAAGTACGATAATGAACGAGGGGAAAATATATATATCCAGGAAAAAACACGAAAAAAAATCACAATGTTTAAAAAAATAAAAAAATAAGGCAATGATATATAAAAATCCCAAAAAGGAACAGACTCACAGTTGCAATTAGGTGTACCAGATCACGTCGGTTTCACCAATGATGATGTCACAGGTATTCAGTGTTTGACAACGCTTCTACCAGTAACACCTTCTAATATATTTCGTTCCCGCCCAGAGAAATCAAAAGACAGAGTCGAGGAGATCGGAAGAGTATATTTGGCGATGACCAATATATCGGAATTCTCTGATCTAATCTGGCTAGCGATTGCGGTTGATGTTGAGCACGGCGTTACCACACGTGATCTGGTGCAGATGCCTGACCGAGCGCCTTCAGCTAGATGAGTCCACTAAAACATATGGTCAGCATCCGATGTCGAAAACTTAGTGCTATTTATTTTGGGGATTTATTTACCGCTACAGATCCCCACAGAGCAGGGTAGGATAGAGAATGATGATGTGCAGCCTATGCTCCCACACGAGGAGTAACAGACGCAAGTAAGTAAACAAGTAATTTGATCTAATCATTTATTATTAACAAATATAATGAAACACATTCACATACTATCATCGAATTCCTCATTAATCTTCTCAATTCCAAACAATCCTGCATGCGGAATCGTAGTTTCATGATACTTACGAGTCTTATACTGTGATGAAACGGCTGTCAACTGCTTCCACGAATTTAAAGGTGGTCTGACATTAGTTGGCTTATGAATCTAACTACTAAATCAGTACAACCCACATGACATTGTTACTTTCGATTGATGAAACATACTACTTATATCTGAAGACATCAGTAGCACAAACTGCTACATGATTCATTAGGTGTTTAAATAAAACGAATCACAAATTTAGTGTAAAAATGCTAATTTCCTCCATGCATTTTTCGTTTTCAACATTGTTTCAGACAAATGCCAATCGTTGTGACACAAAATAAACTCGAATCAAACATCACAATTATATCTTTGTAACACTAAAGTAATCTGATTCAGTTTATAAGAATAACAGAAAATGAATAACAGATTACACGGTAATACAGTTGTATGACAGCCGGTTCATTAGTTTAGAGGTAGAGCACTCAGGCATGAAACATATCGGTCTTCGATTTGATACTCATGAGTGAGATCGTGGATTCGCATTGCTGAGGAGTCCTATACTGAGAGGAAATGACCATCCAGTGAATCCAAATATTCTATAGGTCGTGAAGAACTAGCATCAAGTTACTGATCTACGGATGGTGTAAGATTATTTAACATTCACATTAAGCAAGGCTAATTCATCTGAATGAAATAAGATTCATAATCATAGAAGAATAATAAGAATAAAGGCTTGTGGAGATTGCATTAATTTCAATAGTTCAATTCATGAGTCAATGTAAGCTGGACCACCAGTGAAAACCTAGAAGCACTAAACGGTTGATTCGTTCTAGTGTCGGATCCCTCATTAGTGCATATTCAAGATCTGTTCCCGATGTTATATAAAACTATCACTGTTCCTCTTGTGCGGACTGCTTCAATATTGCCTAGGGTCACAGGCTTTATAAACAAAGATGGGTAGTGTAAAGCAGTGGAAACCACGACAAGCGTTTTGTCCTGTTTGAGACCAGTCAGCTGGATATACCTACATCTCCGGGTTGAAGTCCGCTCTAGTACTTTAACATACTATTCGGTTTATAAAGAAACTAAACAGATCACATTGAATATTGAATAAGAGAACTTAATAAATTATTACACGTCTTGCACTGTGATATTGGTTGATTGTTATCTATTAAAATGATCTTATTATGTAACGAATACATAGAATAACACATATTGAAGTGATTGAGTGAAGTGAGTGAATGAGTGAGTAATTGAGTATGCAAGTAATCGGGTGAGTGAGTGAGTGCTTGAATGTGCGAGTGAGTGAATGAGTGAGCGAGTGAGTCGATAACTCAACATATGTACCACATAAACTAATCGATTTGTGTGTGAGCTGGAACACTACCCGGGTATACAGAATAAACCATAACGGTTCAAATTATCTTCATATGCTTATTATTACATTATTGCCTATATCATGACCGAATGTGGAATTATTAATTTTGTTCGTGTTGTCATTAAATTATGACATTTTCGCAATCATATCACCCACCGAACAAATTATCATTTTATGAAAATTCCACACCACGTAATGACGTCCAGAACGCATTGGGATATTTTTACTATTCAAAACGTGAAAGTTTCCTGTTTTAAGTGAGTTCGTTCCAATTTTTCCATGTCATTTTGACCTAATATTACATTCATTCACTTAGTCGAGGTCATGTTGTCATAACATACACTTTTCATTTCGAAATCGCCTACCATTATGTCTGTGGATGCCTCTAAATAGCTGACTAGAAACCATTACGTTCATCTTATCTATTCTTCCACGTGCGTAACTACATGCTGCATCATTTATCACTCAAAAACTTTATTAGAGTTCTGCAACTACTATTCTATTCCCATCGCACGGTATATCAGAACATAGAGTTTAGAGCTGGTCTCTAGAAGATACACTCTTGTTCGTCACATCCAAGTCAGTCTCATACGTCGTCATCGCTAATCATATGTATTGGTATTTCTGTCAAGCCTTGGTACGGTTTTGTAACAAAAGAGGTCGAGCGCATCTCCCTCAAACCGCACAAACCACTCTGGGCTTCACAACCGAAAATGAATACGCCTTGACGTACCTCGTCTACTCAGTCACTATTCTGTTCCTCTGGTCGTTCTACTAATACATATTTAACGATAACTCAATGCATCTGACATAACGCAAACGACAACGTTCACTGATTTCACATTTTATGATTACTATGAATTGCAGTACAGCAACGAATATCACCCATCGATACAGTCATCATTTCACGACTTCACTATTATCATCCTACGAACGGGAACTATGCATTTAAATCCGAATTCACTCATTGCTAGTCGATGCTATTTATTCTACTGCGGCTCATCAGAACATATATTTAACATGTTTCACTATACTGTCGGCATCACAGATCAAATTCTGTCGTATTCTGCTCTACTTATCTTCATGATTTGTTTATTTTCACGATATTTTGAATCACTCATACAAACGTGTTATTTTGTTGTTCAGATAGTCATAGCATTATTCGATGTTAATTTCTTGTACGCTCATTAATTTGCTCATATTCGCAGACAAACGTTTCCATTTTTGTCTGCGTCTTTGCGATATTCATGTATTCTTTTCATATTATACACTAACCCCTCATGTGACGCTGTGCTTTATCGAGTGTTGTACAATTTTTTGGCTACTTATTTTTACCGTTAACATCATATCATTTCAGTGTTATTTTCGAAAACAGACATATTAAAACCAAGACCTGTGAGTCTCGTGTGTTGACACGTCTCACGGCAGTTTCTAAGGTTCTGATGGATATATAGATTGATATATATATGTCACTAATCCTCGTATACAATCATCGATTTAAACCACGTTGGTGAACAACTACGTTAAATTGGACAAATACGAGAAGGATTTCGAATACGTATATTTTGTACACTGATTGATCTGGATAGACAATCAGAGGAACGAATCGAAACAATGTGTAAGGGATATGGCATGTGAGCCACATCAATCTAATCAAGCAATAATTGATAATTATAGTCAGATCAATAATAAGTTACGGAAATGTGATGAATTAGGATGAGAAAATGCAAACACATACGCTCGCATGGAAACGGTGGTGGTTGATAGACAAATGATGAACAGGGTCAAGAAAGGACTCGATGAGAATGAATAAATTGCCTTGCATGGAACCTATAATAAACAATATGGGTTTAACCCAGCAACCAACACTATACTTTCGATTCGTTGTTGTTTATCACTAGATTACTTATTTGAATTCGTTCGTTTATTCTTCAACCTTCCAAAAGAATGTTTCAAAAAATATAAAACTCAGTAATGTCAAGCCGTAGATGGTGACCATAATTAACCTTTCAATCACCTCAAGGGATTCTTTCAAATCCTACTTTCATTATGACTAACAAATATCAGTATGGTATAAAACTACTCACAATGGCTAACATCGGATTTTAAACTCGATTTCTTCTTGTCACACTGCTACTGTTCTGACATTTTGACTGATCTCAATGTGACGAGAGAACAGGTCGAGGAATTCAACAGGAAATTCATTCATCCATTTGGTTAAATAGCGTTTTTGGCGTTGTAGCTCATGTCAGGTCATGATGAAAACCCCCTTCATCTAATTCCTAAACTTAATCATCAACTGTTGATCATAATCTTTGTTGTTCACACTGGTTTATAACCCTCATTCAGTCCTAATTATTAGGTGAACACTCTGAAGGTGACTTCAACGTCGCTCAAAGGTGGTCTATAAATTATGGTCTCATCGTGTCGTACTCACTACCAGTAGTTATTCTTTCAATCATGTTACATACTAAAGTATAGTTCTCGTTGTACATTACTGATGTCATTACTGAATGTATGTTTCTTATTCCACTGATTGGCAGTATGCCAAAAAGAACATAGTTATGCCTAAGCAGAAATCTGCAATGAAAATCACTTTCATTTAAGTAGTATTGACATATAAGTGAACAAGAAATTTGATTATAAATACTGAATACCACTACAATCTTTACAAAACCCTCCATTTGACTATATTAACCGATTAAACTAGAGCCTGGACAAGTATGTTGAAGACTCTTTGTGACGTATAGTTATCCTGTATTAGATCATGAATACTCACTGCTTACAAGTCTCATACTAAGACAACATCGTGATCTAATGATTTTTGATTCTTAAAGAACAACTATTTAAAATGAGTTCAGGATGTCAACTGTAAATATTATTGAAGAAGAAGTATGTACTTGTGAAATCCCAATAACTCAGCAATGCATCATCACGACCTGGATTCGAACCCAGGAACTCTCATTCTTGCGCACGAATACTTAACCTTCGTTGAAAATCACAGTAAATATATATGAAGGTTACAAATGTGAACATCAGCCCACCACCAGATTGTTGAGCTTATATCTAAGAGTAACGAAATTGGACCAGTTATCTTCGTATAACGTGCAGATAGTAATTTTCTTATTGATTGTGAAAATAAAGAAAATAAATAAGAAAAAAGTAGAAAAAAATCAATCAATATGATCAAGGACGCTTTTCTTTTAAAATTCTTCTTTCAATTTGTGATTAGACAGAGAAATGGAAGAAAGTGAAGGTCACTTTTAAGAAATATCTAATAAAGAGAAAGAAGGTATTTTTTTGTTTGAATGTTTCTATGGATGAGAGATTTAGTAGTTGGGTAGGTGAATGGTATTGGTTTGAGTTGTGAAGTGATAGATGAATACTGGAATATAGATCTATCTAATTGATGAGTCTTAAACAGGACGAAACCTGTATCCTGGATTTCATTACTAGTTACTTAATGTCTTTGATCAGAACGCTTGTGAATTAGGGTGATATCGAGACAATCCGTATAGGATGCACTTATGTTAATAAGAGATTGATAAATTATAGTCCTTCAAAAACAATGTGAAGGTTGATGTAAAATAATATCAAGTGAATTGAAACTTACTACCATTGCACAAGCATGTGGCTTTCAGCACTCAGTAGCTAAGTGGATAACGCGAACGATACTAGATCCGATTTCCATAATGAACATCAATTCTGAGATACTGTAACATCTAACTGACGAATCCCAAATGGGACGAAACACGCATCAAACTGTGTTCCTGCTCACTCCCTTTCCACTCTTTTGTATATCGTGTTCTATACTACTTATTTACATTCAGTAAGCACTTGTATTCCCAACAAAGTTCACACTTGTGTTGTAACGCAAGTTGTTGTGTAATATTCTGAAATGTTCACTTATATACTTATAACGTTTGTGTACTTATCATTGTATTTATCATTATCATTACTGTGGCTCAATCACTGTAGCGGTTATCCACAGTTTCGTGTATTTGTTTAAACACGCGCGCTTTTGAAGGTTGTCACTTTTGTTCACGTGGTATTATTTTATATTCCTATTAGTTTTTCTCTTTAATTTAACACTTAATAGCGATAAATAATTCGTCACTGCTAGGGTTCTATCAACTTGACACCGTATTTAGGAACTCAACGTCATAAATTAATCTTGCTAATTTCCACGCTATCTCTATCACCAATTAACGTTTACTCTTAACTAATACTGGGTCTGATCCTACCATAAAACTTTACACGTTCACTAGGGTAAATTACAACTATCGCCGTCCAACTAAATAAACTTTGTATTCACATTACTTCCTATAATGTCCAGACCATCTAAAAAACATAAAATCTCTCCTGATGCCTATAGCACCTGCAAAAGATCTAAATCAGTCACTAAAGCGAATAATGTGAAACCTTATAAACACACTGATCAGTCTGCATCCTACTCTGATTTTCCCTCAGCCACACTAAACGTGCATCGTTTACTTGGACAAGACATATCACTACCTTGTATCTCGCTTGTCGATATAAATAAGAGCAGTCACATACCGTTAGAGTCGACATCATTTGTCAATCCAAACAAAAGCATCACATGTTGCGAGCAGTATTTAGACAGTGCTGTTGACCCCAAACACCCAGCAATCTCACAATCGGCCATCCTGAGTAGCGGCCCACGGAGTACTTGTAAGCCTGCCTACAATGGCCAGCCCGATGATGTAGATCTTGACTACTCAACCAGACATATACCCCATCCCTCAACTAAGTGTGCACAAAGTGACCATCCGCTAGACACCCGCAACAGGCCTGTATGTAACCATATCGACCTTAAAAACTGTGATATAAACTCCACTGAAGCTAATCACCTCCTCAATAGTCAGTCATTACTGAGGCGTATTCCGACATTTAAAAAGATTAGGACCATTCATGACAGGACCGCTATCCAGCGTCGAATCTGCAATCGAACACAAACTGATCAACCCAGCTTACGTAGCTGCGGCAGCTACAGCTCTTGTCACTGCACAAATCCTAAAATATCATACACTGCCCTCCCCCAAAAAAACGGAGGCACGTCGGACACTGCTATTAGTCCTAAGGACAAGACCGCACATAAAGCAGCTACAACCACTCATCCTCAGCCCAAACACTCAGCTACCCCAAAATGCCAAACCACTTATGCCTCAATAGCGTCCAAGTATTACCCTAGCGGCCCTTATAAAATGCCTAAAAATGATCCTCCCAGGAATTGCGCTAACAGCTACAGACTCTCAGACACCGCTGTACAAAATAATACCAAACTCTCCGTAAAAACCCACCAATACTCCAGCACCCCTAACCCAAAACATGCACCTTCTCATAGCAATAGAATGTCCTACAACAAACACAGTGAACTGTCAATACCCACTCATACTAATGTGAAACGACACTCGACAAGAACCACACCCACACGTGATACCCATAAGTCATATAGTGTCAACCTTGTAAGCCCCATGAACCAACACAAAACTATACACAACAGAAACACCTCTCTTGACAACAATAACAGGCATTCCTTCATTCCTTACCAGAAACATACAACCTCCCCAACTAACCACAATAGGACTAAAATTGCCCACCGCACACAAGGAAGCCTTAACGTTGGCCTACTTGGGAACCCACCTACTGATTCTAGGTACTATCTAAGTCAAGCCACCCAATACAACGGTTTAGTCCCCCCTAATTCGACATACACACTATCTCATCCTTTTTTATCTCTCTCCCCCTCAACATTACTGCTATGGGGTCTCCAAATGTTGAGGGCGACAATCCCACTATTCTGAAACCATCTATATACTCCGACTTAATGGGGAGTGGCACATCCTACTCAACTTCGATAACTGTCTCTAGTCTTGAAAACTCCTTGACTGAAACCCCTGATCATTCCCCGGACACATTACCTAACCATTCAACTCTACCTTCCACTCTTAGACATACTTCTTTCATCAAAACCACACCCGACTACCCTTCTTGTATTAACCCTACTGGTAATAAACTAAACACTCATCAATATGGAGTCAACGCTCCCAATTCTTCCTTTTCTCATGGCAAAACAGACAAACCACTCGGTTTACATCATACCCTTCTACTAGACAAACAGTCACCGTACCTGACACTTATGTTAATCAACGCTAGATCTGTACAAAGTAAGATGACTTACCTACGCACCCTATTACTTCTAAACAACCCCTCACTTGTTTTGATAACGGAAAGTTGGCTGCCCTCCGATACCACAGACACATATCTACAAATAGACACCTATGAGCTCTTCCGCTGTGATCGAGTCACCAAGAAGGGTGGTGGTTGTCTCGTTTATGTATCAAAAAATTTGAGAGCGGAAATCTATAGCGACCACGTCCTCAGCAAACTTCCTGAATCGATATGGCTTACTGTGCACACTCATGAGTGTAAAATACTAATCGGGTGCATATATCGAGCTCCTAACACTCCCAGTTTAACTGACACTATTATAAGTGAGTCATTTGCTCAGGCTGCCTCGCTTGACTACACTTACAAAATTGTATGTGGTGACTTCAACCTTCCCACCATCAACTGGAAAACACATTCTGGCCCATTGTGCTTTGAAAGCATACTTAGGTCCTTAGACATACACGGCTGGCAACAACATGTACACCTGCCTACACGAAATCACAACATTCTTGACTTGATATTCTGTCATAATGTCACACCAACATCAATGGTGGTTGGCGAAAAGTTTCACAACAGCGATCATAAAATAGTCCTCTGCACCCTTCCGATTCTTGCCATATGCAACAAATTAAAGACATTAAAAACGCGATTCCAATATAGAGACTATGCAAACGCTGACTGGGAAAACTTTCGATTTCTAATAAAGCACTTTGACTGGGGCAGTTTCTTTACCAGTATTAACCTCTTAGAAACATTAGAAATATTCAATATCACCACCAAATCTGCACTAGACACTACTATACCCTCTAAAATTGGTTTTAAAACAGTTACTCCCTATATAAACCAAAAGACTAGGTCTAAACTGCGAAAACTGAAAAGGATGTACTATATATCAAAAGACTTCAGTGCCCTGCACCAGATATACTCTGTACTTGACGGAGTACAAAGTCAACACAACAAGCATAAACAGGTAGAGGAACGTACTGCGCTCGCTGCTGCATCTAAAGCCCAAGCCCTATGTCGTCTCCTCACGAAACGCATAAGAAAGAACACAGACCACAACATTCACTCCTTACTGCACGATGGAGTAACGTATAATGACCAAACCGTCATATGTGAACTATTAAGTGAATGGTTTTCTCACAATGGGAATACATCTGATGCTCCAGATATCGACATAAAGTGCACCGGCAAAAACTATCTTAGTACCATAAACTTCGACATGAGGAGTATACATACTGCCATTAAGACCCTTAAGCCAAATGCGAGTTCTGGTGCCGATGACATCCCTTCAATCGTTTATAAAAGGTCAGGGCCGGACATACAGACGCTACTACTCAAAATATACACATTATCTTTAGAGACAGGTACATATCCGGAAACCTGGAAGGTAACGTATGTTCTTCCCAAACACAAATCCGGACCAAGGAACCTGGTTGTAAACTACAGACCTATAAATATCACCCCAGTCATATCACGCATAATAATACAAAATCAACTATCTGATCACCTACTCAAGGAAGATCTAATAGACCCGTCACAACACGGCTTCATTAGAACAAGGTCGTGCAGTACATGCCTGATAGACTTCTTTAACACGGTTACTCGTATACGTGACCAGAAGAAACTAGTTATTATACTATACTTCGATATTAAGAAAGCCTTTGATAAAGTACCTCATAATCTTCTAATCAACAGACCGAAGTCAGTTGGAATTATAAATCCCCTTTTGCAATGGATCAAGTCTTTTCTTACGAACAGATATCAAATAACCAAGATTAACTCTAATACATCTACACCTCGACCAATAACCAGTGGTGTTGTGCAGGGTAGTGTCTTGGGTCCATTGCTCTTTATAATCTACATCAACAATATATGCAAGTGTTTTGGCACAGGTAAGACCTACCTCTATGCTGATGACTTAAAAGTCATCTATAAAACTGGCATTTGCGATTTACGCAGTACTATGCAAACAATCCAACATGAACTCAACATGGTAGATGACTGGTGCAAACGCTGGAGGTTAGAGCTCAACATAGAGAAATGCGGCTGGTTATGTATACGAGACACGTCTCTTAAAATGAAACTAACACTTAGCAATCACACACTGCCCAGACTGGCATCAGTAACTGACCTAGGGGTACATTACTCACACAGTCTTAATTTCTCTGAACACATCTCAGCCAAAGCATCCAAAATGCAGAAATTGCTTGGCTTCATTCTCCGTAATTTCTATCAAAATGAATCTAAAATCCTTCTTTACAAAGTTTGTGTAAGACCTATTGTTGAATACTGCTCGTTCTTATTTTACAACCTACGCCTACCTGATATACTGAAGGTGGAAGGAATACAACGAGGCTTCACCCGCAGAATACTTAAGACTGACTCAGTCATTGACTACAGTTCCCGATGTCAAATCTTAGGAATAGCACCCCTTCGGGAGAGAAGGCTTAGGCTTAACTTGATTCCTTACTTCAAACTACTCAAAAGCTTTACTTATTCATCGTGTAAGATAGTTCGTGCACGAGATTCACATGAACACGAACTCGAAACAAAGTATCTACCGTCAAAGTTGAAGAATACAGATCAAGAACTCGGGAAAACTTCTTCCTCATCAAGCATGCAATAATATGGAACAATCTTCCGTCCGAAATACACATGGCAGATGAATTACATACGTTTGTAAGACTGCCTGATCAAGCCCTCACTTGCACGCACGGACGAACACATCTGCGTCCCACTCAGACATAATAGGCTCTCTCCATGTCTAGACCAAAATGGACTTCAAGTTCAGTTTGCCTTATTTTTCTTAGTTTATACTATAGTCAATTGAAGCACTGCATCGATGCTTTACCCACACTCCATAGCTTGTAACTGCCTGATAAGCTTGTAAAATGGTATTTATAGAAATAGTGCTTTCCAACAGAATGTGAAACAGAGGATTGTGTGAGGTATGACGTATATACAAAAATAAGCCTAAATGAGCCTAACATCACAAAAGGACGGAGGGTGGAGTTACTGACCAGCAAGCAGTGATGGTGAGGACGATAACTTCAATCCACACGTGTTTGTGGGGACAGAACATTTTGTATGTATCAGGTTCCTCATGATTGAGAATAAGTCAACCAATCTGTGATATAGATTGTCTTCCTACGCTCACCACTCAGACTCATGTTTCCAATATTATGCTGGATTAGCTATTCTACTAAGACAACCTATAACATGCTAACTCGGACTTATACACTAGGATTATGTGGCTGGCATCGGATAGAAAAAAAAAAGATAACAAAAGATATAGTCATTAGTATTCTTAACACTTCACACTCTATATACACACCCTTCTAATAAACCGCTTCCCTTGTACCAACCTTGACTTCCCTTCCTTCATGTGAGCTTACTCCAACTTGTTAAACATCACAACTCATTGTTCTTTATTAGTACATTCTCTAATATGGAGCCTCTGACTTCATTTCACTCTAACAAGACAATATGAATTTATTCTAATTTATCATACCTCTGTCCGTTCTACTACACAATGTTAAGCAACGTTTGGCGTTCATATCCAAGTGCCTTGCTGCTCTCCAGTTTCTCTTTTTTTCTTCTTCAGAATCTTGCTCTGAGAGCACAGCTATGAAACTTCTGACGTTTGGAGCAAACTTGACTTACGCGCCCTCTCAAGGTCATAGTTTACAGCAAGCGCTCTACGATTACACTTTATAACAACTATAAACTTAATAAGTTGAGAAGCATTTCGCGAACCAACAAATGTCGTAATTTATAGATCATGCCTGTAAAAACGGTGTGCACCTGCACATGCAGAAATTTAATTATTATTATTAACAGTTTCCATAAAGTTTCGCACTTGGTTCGGGTTCCCATTGTTCATAAACTGTTATCAAACACAGGTATCAACCGTCTTTTGTACTATCGTATGTTGTAATTATTCTTTTCGTTACTGTCACAGGAAACCTTTTTATTATCATACTTGAAGTGTTTAAACGCCCCAGACACCTCAAAATTTGATGTTTGTAACTACATTTTGTAAATTATTCAATAAAGAATCGCTTTGTAGACAAATCGTTGTTTTTGAAATTTTGGTTTTGCGCGTATCTCAAACGAGTGACTTGGACACTTCGAGAGATCTAACATTGAGGAAGTTTGATTCGTTCCATTAAAAGTGGAATTATTATGAGTTACATAGTGAAACAACACCTACTTTTCTATTCATATATACGAATAGGATAGCAATTTAAGTTCACATTATAGGGTTTGTCAGTAGGTAATTGATTTATATACATTGTGTAATAATTGTGTTTTTATAGTAGTAAAAATGTATGAGGTCAATAGTGTGAATGAGGGATTAGTAGTATATTCCATTCTCGTCCTCTGATTTCCGATTTTCTCAATTTTCCGTCACCAGACATTCCACTTTGCATTAGTGATACATACTACTTATGTAAATTTCGTAAACAACAGTAATGCTACGAGAAAACAGACAATAGGATTCCTCTGGTAGTGTCTGTCTACGCATGACTATGTGAGAGCGTTTGTAGAGCAAGAGATAGCGTTTCCCATTCTCGAGTTTGCTTTTCGCCTTCACAATTTAGTAAATAACAGTAATGCTATGAGAAGGTGGTCAGTGGTTGTATGCACATGTTCATGTGAGAGGATTCCGAGTGCTAGAGCGGACTTTCCCCACTCTCGACCGTACAAGGGAATTAGGGAGCAAAAACAAATACCGTTCGTAGATTTTTGGCTAAACCGTTATTAAGAAAACAATGATCTGTTTCGATTCTCTACTGTCTTTCTGAAGTCATTCCATTAATGGATTTTCTTTATTTGTATTTTCTTAACGAAATAGCTTACTATTCTATAAAGATGTTTTTAGACTACTTATTACAATATTATAGGTAGCTGAAAAATCCTGTTGTTGTTTTATTATTATTATTATTTTAAATAGTAAGTATTGGGACGTGGGGTCGAAATAGTTACCACTCATATACGACGAGAAGGGTTTCTGGACGTAAAAAGCACAGTGAAGATGAAACACTTCGAAACTAGTTGAATGTCATGCCCATCTATCTCTAATTTAAGTGTGTCCTTCATCATGAATTGTAATGTGTTACGATACGACGTGTTTGTATAGATAATAATGTGACTCCCATGTAAGATGTTAAAGAGTAGGCAGTTACATCATAACAATTCTACAATTTCAAGGTGAAGTCTATTATGAGAGCAGTACTAGTATCATAGTAGGCCATAGTTCTACACTCACACTACTACAGATTCTGAAATGCCTAATAATATATTACTACGCATTATACTATCTGCATCACATTAACAATTACCGGACAATCTACCACTATCAACACTACCAATACTACATCTGTTATTAATATAGAGAGTAGGTAATAGTAAACAGATTTATTAAGTTATGCCAATACACATACTGCATAACTGAAATGTGTAAAAGTACATGATGTAAATAATTTGCCAAACTTTCTTCAACTGCTTTTCACAAACACCATCGTCCTTTCATTTCCGTTCTTATTTTAGTTGCTAACCGTTTTATCTTCTCTCTTCTTTTCTCTTCTTTCTGCTATTATCCGTCTGAATTCTACTTTCAATTCTTGAACGATACTATGTTCTTCTGTCTAAACAATTAAAACATACACACACACTTTATTCATACGCTATACTACCTTTATTGCTACTAACTTGTGGTGTTAGTATGAATTAAGGATTCTTTTTGTACGTGATTGCACTATTGTTTCCGATAAGCAATAGCATCACACATGACATGGATGACCTGCACAGGGAATCATGTGTATGAAACACAGTTGTTGAATTTCGTGTTCACGAAATCAAATAAGATTCGTGTTCAATCGTTACTTTCAACATATGACAATGTGATCAACGTCATTCTGACGAAATTTCAAAGAATTTGGGAATCATCACCAATATTTCTATCATTACACAACCCTGTAATGTAGTGCAACCTTTCATCTATCACACTGTTTAAAGATATAGAGAAAAGATATATCAGATGAAAATGACAAAGTACATGGATGCTTTAAGTAGATATCATTGCAAGTAACTGAAATCTGTGAACATATATAGCGTATATAGATTCTGAGATGAGATCAAAACCGAATAATGTTTTATCTTTAGCAGAAGAGTAATTCAACTTGAACTATCTTGATACCCAGGCGTTTGCGATCGAATACACATAAATGAATCGTGGGTAAGCATCATCTCTCTTTAGTCAAGAAAATAAACCGTGAATTTCTATGCCTAATTTGATTGTCTGTCATAATCGAATGAAAATTGATAACAGAACGGATGCTCATTTCTTCGAATGTCTTCTAGTGGCATTGGACCATAACCACACAATCTTCAAAGCTGAACACAACACTACTCAGAAAATAGATATTCAGTATTTAACACGGAGAAATACCTAACAATGGAGAAGGCGCGAACAATGAATTAAATTGATTGGAGTTGATCGAGTGGCATGGCTCGACCATGCAGGCGTGGTCTCTGCTGAATGTTACCTTATATCTTCTATTCATATTAAATATGTTGTTCTTTCTCTAACCTAACCTTGTTCTACATCATATATTGATAATTGATACGATACAGTGAGTTGGTGTAGTCGATGGTGTGACTTCCACGTAAGATCTTATAGATTAGGCATTTATATCATGACAAATCTACAAATTTAGGATTAGTTCTATTATAAGAGCAGTACTACTATCATAGTAGACCATAATTCTACAGTCTATCGATTATCACTCTATTGTATACTTATCAAGTGTTCAGATTATATAGATACATAAACAGAATGACTTCATTCAACATGATCTCTCGAATAACTCACTCAATATTGTTATCCGATTCACCATTCCGTAATCACTTTTCAGCCTATTATTTACGGCCTACTCCAATCATAACCACCTTACAACTTACTCATGTATATTTTACATTTTATAATTTGATATGGCCTAGTATGTCTGTTCGCAAATTACGTCTGCTTTCGTAAGACATTGTTGGTTAAGGCTTGTTACTGACGTCTCAAACCGAGAGAAAGGAGAAGTTTTGAATCTTTCGTGCCTTAAATTACCCTCGCACTATTGATAGAGGAAACCAGACAAGTAGTGAATAGGTATTTATTTCGATCTTCGCGCAGTCACAGTGGAGCGTGGGATTATATGTTCAGACAAATGAAGGCTCTCAACATTCAATATAAGATAATAGGGGATATAACGCTTATACAAAACAGGGAAGTAAATGAATACTTGAACAATACTGTTTTGGCATATGCTTGGTTGTTTGGGGTCAACTCTTAACCAACCAACCTAAGCTGTTACATTAGCTTCCCCGTAGTATCGACTTCGGTAGGAACGTCGGTTCGATTAACCGAACTATCGAAAACACCTTAGTTCTATTTCTCATCCCAAGGGAAAATTATCAACTCGCTCACTGTTTGACTTACAATCAGTGACGACTGACGCTGTCAACGATAGTCCATGGATGTCTCTTCATTTACTAGCTTGTCATCTTATTTTGTAGCATGTGATTTCTTCTACAACTATCGCTGACGGTTTGCTGCGTGCTTTCAAGAGAAAGTGTGAGAATGTGGAATAAGAATATCTGAGGAAGTGCCGCGAGCGGGCCACCCAACACCATGTTGGTGAGGTACGATTTTCCATGCTCAGACCGGCTATCAGGTGTTTACTCACCTGCCTCTTGAGTCGCCCTCAAGTAAAAGGTAAAGAAGAATCTACTTCAAAGGTAATGGTGAAAATCAAGCAAACCTGAAGAACTGCTCCACTGCCTGCATAAAATAATAAGATACAAAATGGAAATACATTAATGTAATTGATAATTATTCGGTTCCATGTAAGTGCTTGGCCTCCAGAACGGATTGGTATTGTGGAAGGAAATAAACACAGTGTGGATACCTTGTGCACGAAAATACATGAAAACAAAAAATACTCTTTCGTAATGCATATATGTAAAAGGGTGAACTTGCTAGAAGTTGGACTCTTTAACAAACTCGATCTGCGCGCTTTTCGAACGGGAAGTTTAGTCCTAACGTGATTTGCATTTATCAAACTTTTGCTGTGTTCTTACGCAACAAAAGTACCATTTCAGTTCTAAAGAATCTATCCTGAGCTATACGTTCGGTAGATTACTTTTTTTGAGTTTCACTATATTTAATAGTTACCTGTGGTTTTGCCTCAGCTTACTATTCGGTTTTTTTGTTTTTCACGTATAGACTAGTTTCAGTTTATATCACTCGTTTTGTCCATTTTTGTCCGTTTTCAGTGTGCTTTTTAGTGTTTTTTAAAAGGTCTTAGGCTCTTGCAAGCATCTATAACATAGTTCGCTTCAACACCGTCATGAAAAACTCTTGCAAACGTCCGGGATGCCGTTTTGCTGTCACAACTGGCATGCAGTGCGACAACTGCAAAGGTTGGTTCCACGAAGCATGCACAAATCTGAAAGCAACTGCTTACAACAGACTCAGCAAGTCGGACCAAAAGTGGGTATGTGTCACGTGCAGCACGGACGCAGTAGTCTTGCTGAGTAACATCATTGTCCTACTGACAGGTCTTCGGAACAAGTTGTCAGTTAACTTGGAAAACGATAGTAAAAAAACCGATATACAAACAAGAGCGTGCAACGGACTCAAAAATAGGGATGTCGATAGGTATACCATCGATGGAGCATCCATCAACACTAATGACGACGTGTCGAGGCTCAGTACCATCATTACGTCGACGGTACTAGACTCCCTAGGCAAACTCGGGTCTCCCAGCTCAGGGTCCCTGAACACAAGAGTGATTCCCAAAAACCCTGCAGGTGATTCGACCCACGTTAAGAGAGCTCAAAAGAACCAGGCATCACCGCCTAAGCCGAGCAACCCAAGTGTTGCTGCACGGAAAATAACTGGTGATTTAGTCGCACAGTCTACCCCCAAGACTGTTCGTCCGGTCAATAAAGAGCCCAAGATTCATAAACGCACACTGACCTCCAAACAACAAGTTATTAAACCGGAACCCGTCGTGAAACCTGGTAAATTAACAACAGTTCGTGACGATTCTCTCATTGTCATGAACCTCGTTGACAATCCTGACCTTCCTCTCGGTCTGCAGGACAAAAACGACAGGATGCTGTGGGCTGAATTGAACAGGAAGCTCGAACTTCCTAGAATAGAGCCTTTGACGGTCACCCGGCTCACTCGAGGAAAGGATTCTAAGCATCTAAATCACCCAAGGCTTATCCGAGTAACACTTAAGAATGCTACCGACGTAGAGGACGTCTTGCTAGCAAGTCACTTGCTGAAATCAGATGGTAACGTAAGAATATTGCCCGACATACCGTACTCTGAGCGCAATATCATACGAAACGTCCCTAAAGAATCTCGCGAGAAGTTTTCCGCGGAAGAAACATAATTGTCCAAGGTATACCGGAAAATGCAGACCCTACTCAGTCAAATTCTGACATCAGGGAATGGAAATTCATCAAACAGTCCTTGAGGCTCAAACACATACTGACTCAGCATGTGACGAGACTAGCTAAGAAGGACGGTGATGTTAGACCCCGTCTAATGAAGATAACCTTCCCATCTTCCCACATGGCAGCTGCAGTTCTGGAAGCATTTCGTGCTAATAGACGTCGATTGCCACCTGGAATCCACATGCACCTGGATAGGCCAAACGAAGTTAGGACCAAGAACAAAGGCAAGTTGGAGCTGACCATTCCACTTGTGGACTGTCTAAACGATAAAAAAACGTGTAAAGGACAGGGCCTACCACCTCGGCAAACCTCATATAGGTGGGCTACCTGTCCATTCACATAAGGTTCATACAGAAAAACAGGACGAAGCTCACGCGTTCCAAATTGAAAGCATAAACTGCTTATATATGGACGCCGCGAGTCTACCAAACAAACTGGATGAACTACGTGAACTTAGCAACGCTAATAAGGCCCATCTGATAGGAATATCTGAAACCTGGATATCTTCTCAGTTCTCGGACCAAGAGTTAGCATTACCTGGGATGACTTTGTTCCGCAACGACAGAAAAACAGGAATTGAGGGCGGAGTAGCCATATACATAAGCTCTTGCTTGAAGGTGCACCAGGTTCACAACCTCGAGTTTAACAATCTTGAGGAATCCATATGGTGCTCTGTAAGATTGTCTAGTACTTCCAGGTGTCTCGTCGGAGTCATTTACAGGAAGCCAACTGCCGACACCGAGTACGATAGTCGTATGCTGGAAGGACTATCCCGCTCTATCCGTCTCGGTTTCACACACATCCTGATTCTAGGGGACTTTAATCTCCCTAGAGTCAACTTCGCGGAACACACGTACACTGGAGGCGACAACTCAACTGAAGCTCGGTTCTTCAACCTCATCGATAACTTGGGCTTATATGAAAATGTGAGGTCGGCAACTCGTTGGAGAAACAGTCAGACACCATCGCGCTTAGACTGTGTATTCACTAACGAAGAATTCCTAGTCGACAACCTCTCAATCCTGGCTCCTCTGGGAAAGAGCGATCATGCCGTCATAGCCTTCAGTTTTGTCATCAAAACTAAGCTAAGGTATCCCAACAATAATTTGCGTTGGAATTTTAAACGGCTGAATGTGCCAGCTCTACATGACTATCTACAACAGGTGGTTTGGGATGTTCACCCTCAACTCGATGTGGATGGTCATTGGGACTTCTTACTGCACACGCTCTTATGTGCTACAGACCATTCAGTTCCTCAAACGGTTCCCAAAAGCTGCAAGCCACCTACAGTAATCAAGAACCGTACCCTTCGCCTGCTAAGCCGCAAACGGCACTGTTGGGCGGAATACAAACGAACTAATAACGATGGAGCGTATAGGCAATATAAACATATCAGGAACATATGCACGAAGGCTATAAGAGAAGACAGGCTTCAGTACCAAACAAAGCTTATGGACAAATT
This sequence comes from Schistosoma bovis, assembly GCA_944470425.2. Lineage (NCBI taxonomy): Eukaryota > Metazoa > Platyhelminthes > Trematoda > Strigeidida > Schistosomatidae > Schistosoma > Schistosoma bovis. The sequence continues at coordinate 46,473,720 of OX103954.1, forward strand.
CGCCTCTAACCCTAGAAGCCTATTCCGTTATGCAGCCTCTCTTCGTCAAGCCAAAACAGGAGTTTCTCAACTGCTAGGTCTTAACGGCCCGACCAACAACGATGGCGACGCCGCTAACCTTCTGGCGGCACATTACTCTCAAACATTTCAACCGGCTGACATCAACTTTATTGACGACAGTTTCATCTGCAATTCCACAGGACTTTCTGAAGTGGACCTAAGCGCTGACTTGGTGTTCCGGAAACTGCAGCACTTAAGACTTGACACTTCTCCTGGCCCGGATACGGTTCATCCTGCCATACTGAGGGAGGCAGCCTCAATCCTGGCAACGCCGCTTAGCGTGATGTTTTCACACTCGCTTAGCCGAGGCAAATTACCGGGAAATTGGAAATTGGCTCACATCACACCAATTTTCAAAGGTGGTCGACGCAATGAACCTTCAAGTTATCGGCCGGTGGCTCTTCTGTCATTACCATCAAAACTCATGGAGTCCCTGATATGCGACGGTTTAAATGACTATCTACTGTCCTTAAATTTCTTCTCACCACAACAGCATGGTTTCAGGAAGGGTTACTCTTGTATAACCAACCTGCTGACTGCGGTGGACAGATGGACAAGCATCCTCGATTGCAAGGGAAAGGTTGATGTCATTTACCTTGATTTCTCAAAAGCTTTTGATAAGGTTAACCGATTGTGTCTTATCAACAAGCTCAAACGACTAGGTATCAAACCACCTCTAATCGATTGGCTTACTTCATACCTAAAAAATCGACACTTTAATGTTAGGGTTACTTTCACGACAAAACTACGGGCCTCCACTAAAATCTACAAACCTGTTGTTCATTTGGTAATCATACGATTATTTATGACTAATCTTGCCTGTATGTATGAATGTATGTTTGTATGTGTGTGTGTATCTATGTAGGTATGTAGGTATGTGATGAATACATAACTTTGTCCTGTTTACGAATATTTGAACTCACTATTATCATCATATTCATTTAACTCTTATTTGTTCATTCAATATCCTGTTTGTTACCATGGTATATGAATCAATTCCATTCTGTTATGGCTACAATCATCATCATCATTATCCCATAATGTTTACGTAACTCTTAGTTGATAATAAATATACCTGTACAACGAATAACAAAAACACAGCACACACACACACACAAACACATAACAAACATATTTGAAAAGTGTTTCAATGTTGACTATATACTTTCTTAATAATGAATTCATATATTTTCATAGTAAAAATATTAAAGTTTCTATCATTCACATGTTTCAACACCGAGGATCTTTATCTGGAACGTATAATCATTGAATTACTAATGATGTTTGACAACTTAAAACGATGCACGTATATACTCTTGGTCCTACGTTGTATCAGACTGACTGACTGACTGACTGACCGAACTGATCAATTCATCACCGTAACTGATATTTTCAAATATCGAGAGTTTTCTACTAGCTGACCACGGACTGGTAATTGGTTGACTTTGGTTGTTGAGATCCTTCAATGAAAATATGTTCGTCTTTCTTGAAATTGCTTTACATCAACCTAATACTGTATTAAATCAACAAATTCTGAATAAAATGATTCATTAGTTAGACTATCATTTATGAACGAGCCAATGAGGTATAAGATAACAAGTCTTGGATTTCGGAGCGAATTTCATTCATCCATTTGACTGAATAGCGTTTTATCACTATAGCTTATGTCAGTTCGTAATTAACCCCTATTGCCTATTGCCTACTAATCTATCGAAGAAATAAGTAGTATTGTCATGTAATATGAAATTTCTTGAAAAATTCATTATTTGTGCCGTTTTATTGTTCTTTTTCTTCTAATGGTAAATATTCCATTCAGATTAGGTTAGCTACTCAAAACAAAAGTGTTTTCTAGATATATCTGAATTCCTCTTCTTCTCAGTGATAATGTATATCAGTCCCTTTTGAAATATTCTCGTTTGTCTGAATCTTACAGATTTTGTTGTACCACTAATCATATAATTACTTAAATGAGGAGTGCTACTGATTTTGACAGATATAAGTAGTATGTATCATCAATAGAAAGTGAAATGCCTAGTGGCAGAAGGCTAAGAATGTTCGAAAAGAAGAGAGTTTGGACAGAGAATGAATGGTGTAATGATAATGATGATGATGCGCACTGCTGAAGAGTCACACAATAGGACGAAACGGCTGTTCAATGCTTCGAGGTTTTGCATGGAGGTATAGCTCCAATCGACTCATGATCTCAACTACTGAGATCACTGTATTATGTACAAAGTCCATTCTGATAGATCTAACTGATTATCTATAGTTTGATAAATGAATCGTTATGAATACAGATTGTAGGCTTTCGTTGAATCCACATCTGACTCCAGTTTCTTCCGTTCTGATGGATATTTAGATTGATATACATATGCCACCAATCCTCGTATACAAAATCGTAGTCTAATGATTTCTGATTCTTAATGAGCAACTATTTAAAATGAGTTCAGCATGTCAACTCTAATTATTATTGAAGAAGAAGGATGTATTTGTAAAATCCCAATAACTCAGCAATGCATCATCACGACCTGGGTTGGAACACAGGAACTCTCATTCTTGCGCACGAATACTTAACCTTCGTTGAAAATCACAGTAAATATATATGAAGGTTAGAAATGTGAACATCAGCCCACTACCAGATTGTTTGTCTTATCTCTAAGAGAAACAAAATTGGACCAGTTATCTTCGTATAACGTGCAGATAGTAATTTTCTTATTGATTGTGAAAATAAAGAAAATAAATAAGAAAAAAGTAGAAAAAAATCAATCAATATGATCAAGGACGCTTTTCTTTTAAAATTCTTCTTTCAATTTGTGATTAGACAGAGAAATGGAAGAAAGTGAAGGTCACTTTTAAGAAATATCTAATAAAGAGAAAGAAGAAGGTATTTTTTGTTTGAATGTTTCTATGGATGAGAGATTTAGTAGTTGGGTAGGTGAATGGTATTGGTTTGAGTTGTGAATTGATAGATGAACACTGGAATATAGATCTATCTAATTGATGAGTCTTAAATAGGACGAAACCTGTATCCTGGATTTCATTACTAGTCACTTAATGTCTTTGTTTAGAATGCTTATGTACTAAGGTAATATCGAGACAATCCGTATAGGATGCACATATGTTAATAAGAGCAGCTGTGGAGTCAATTGTTTGAAATGATTATCGTAGCAAATCTAGAAAGAGAGATCATGAAGATGATGAAGTGTTCATTTCGAGATGTAAGAACTGAGTGTGTTAATCACGAGGCAGTGTATGAAATTGAGTTCCAGAACATCAAGAACTCCGCTACGTACTTGATTATCCCAGTGTAATACCCATTCAAGGTCATGCAAATAACAATTCAACGAGTAATTGCAAAGTAGAACACGGAGGTGGTAAATTTCACTCACGTAATTCCTGTGTATTTCGTAAAGATAAATGATCAAAATGTTGTAAAATCAGTTATATCGGGTCAGTTTGTTTAGACACTGTTAGTTCAACTCCTAATGACAATGAACCATGTAGTTCTGATATGGTGAAAACGGTTTTTATGTACGTTTGTTTACTTGATTTCGTAGACAACTGCGGTATTTATGCGTGTTGAAGATGTTAGATCCTTAAAAATTACTTGGTAAATGCATTATTTTGTAACCTGAATTGTACTAGGAAAGATGTTGAGGATGATAAAATTGTGGCAGGTTTCCTCACATCCATCAGCCCCTATATCTCTATGTGCAGTATGCCAAAGGTAAGACTGGTTGACCTACAAGACACTATATCGACGTGCATCGAAAAGTTAGCACAGTCTACTAGACAGTATGTTCTATCAAGGCTTAAATCTAAAATTTGAAAAACTCAAGAGTATTTTCACACTTGTAACATTCATATACATTTAGAATAATCTTCAAAGAATGTTCAGTATTTGGGTGCGACACAGAGTGTTCCTAGGTGTGAATTCCGCGTACGAGTTCATGATGACCCATTGCTGAGTTATTGGGAAATTACAAATACATTCCTGCTTCCTATCCTTGCGCTTCAAAGGAGATGAAGTCGCCGGAATTATCAATCACAGAATTAATTCCGCTTTAAAAGTGACCTACTCGGCAGCCAAACGGACTACGTTATCGAAAACATACTGCTCACTGAAACAAACGAAAATCGACAAGTCCTCTCCCCTCAGTTGCTCCAACTGCATTTACCAATTCACATGTACGTGCCGTAGCACATAAATTGGAAGAACTGAGAGAAGAGTACAGGTTCGCATTTCTGAGCCTATTCCGAGGAACTTGACTCTGCGAGGGACTAAAGCCTTTAACAGTGCAATAGCTCAGCATCTACTTGACACCGGGCATACCGTCGATATTATATTATCAATAGACAAAGAACTACTACCACTCTCCGCTTTGCTGAAGCCATTGCAATTAACAAACTGAAACCGGACTTATGCATCCAATAAGAGACTTTAAAAAACTTATCACTACCCTGATAATCTTTTTGTAATCTTCTTTTTTGTTTCTGTTTGTTTGTTTTGTGTTTTGGTTATTTTATTCATTTACTTATTGTAAGATATTTTATACTCCCTCCCTATTACCTAATTCTTAAAATAAATTTTATTCACACATTTCCACCACCTGATCCTCTTAAATCATGTTAATTTTCCAAACCCTATTTAATTATTATTACGTAATCTACCTTATGTGTTATTTAATTCCATTAATCTCTACAATTATCACACAATTTATGAACTTCACTAAATTATTACACCACCCAGCCTGGATTAACCCCCCTCCTTTGACCTCTGACCTGTTTCTAGCATATATACATATAGTTATTATTGTAATCAAGTTATTTACACTCATCTATGTCATTTGTTTTCACACTATCTCCATGTCAAACAAATTCTATCACAATTTTGGTTTGTAAGCAGCTGACGACAAAACCTCGAAATAATATGAATTCATACTATTCTGCATCAATGTTTATTCTTGTTCTATTTAATCATTTAGTATTATGACCTTTGTTTTTTGATCGCTTTTCTTCCTTATCTGTCAATTGGACTGATTATCTGATCCATAAACGATTTTCTTCCTTACCTCTTGATTGGTACGTTAACCTCATTTGTTATTTAGTCTCAAATGTGATACAATCCAATCTATCCTTCTATAGACATACGTTTTGAATATCTTACTATATATACGAATGTACAGCTTAAGTAAATGATTTCGTCGAGAAGAGAAATATTTTCTTCATTGAATTCTCTTTTTCTTATTTAATGATACTATGGGTTATTTTAATGATCCAAATGTATTTGGTTAACCAAATTGATATCATTAGTGAAATCAATGAAACACGGTGTTTTTTGTTTGTTTCCTGATTGATTTGATGAGACGTATAACTCCTCCTGGAGTCCCTCTGGGGGCTACTGCCGGTCCCAAGCCCGGATAAAGGAGGAGGGTTGGGCATGGGGTTAGCGTCCTCATCCCGTAGAAAACTAACTCGCTAAAAAAACGCTAACCAGAAAAAATTATTCAAACCTTTTAAACTCTGCCCTGGGAGTCAGAAGATCTTCATTTAGAAGAATTATGACGCCTCATGATGAAAGCCGAATCCCTTCGGAAGTTACGAGGCCGATGCCCCTTCTGACAACCAGAGCGACCATTTATTTAGGTACATGGAATGTTCGTACAATGTGGGACACCGGAAGAGCCTTCCAGATTGCTGCAGAAATGAGAAGATACAACCTGGAGGTACTTGGGATCAGTGAAACACATTGGACACAAGTTGGACAACAACGACTAACTACAGGAGAGCTCCTGTTATACTCCGGCCATGAAGAAGAAAATGCACCACATACACAAGGAGTTGCATTGATGCTGTCCAAACAAGCGCAAAATGCACTTATAGGATGGGAATCTCATGGACCAAGGATCATCAAAGCCTCTTTAAAACAAAGAAAGAGGGCATTTCAATGAACATCATCCAATGCTATGCGCCTACCAACGACTACAATGAAGACGCTAAAGATCAATTCTACAATAGGCTGCAGTCAATCGTCGAGAAGTGCCCAACAAAGGACCTGACCATTCTGATGGGAGATTTCAACGCCAAGGTTGGAACGGACAACACTGGATATGAAGACATCATGGGACGACACGGACTGGGAGAAAGAAACGAAAATGGTGAGAGATTTGCAAATCTATGTGCCTTCAATAAGCTGGTCATAGGCGGCACCATATTCCCACATAAACGCATACACAAAACCACATGGACTTCACCGGATCACTCTACACAAAACCAAATCGACCATATTTGCATCAACAAAACGTTCAGGAGGACTATAGAGGACGTGAGAACCAAGAGAGGAGCTGATATAGCATCAGATCATCACTTACTGGTCGCCAAGATGAAATTGAAACTCAAGAAGCACTGGACAACGGGGCAGACAGTATCACAAAAGTTCAATACGGCCTTTCTCCAGGATACTAACAAACTCAACAAATTCAAGATAGTCCTCAGCAACAAGTTCCAGGCCTTTCATGATCTACTCAATGGAGAAGGAACTACTGTGGAGAGCAACTGGAAGGGGATCAAAGAGGCAATCACTTCAACATGTCATGAGGTCCTGGGTCACAAGAAGCACCACCACAAGGAATGGATCACTGTTGGTACACTGGATAAGATTCTAGAAAGGAGGAACAAGAAGGCAGCGATCAATACCAGCCGAACAAGAGCAGAAAAAGCCAAGTCACAAGCTGAATACACGGAAATAAACAAACAAGTGAAGAGGAGCATCAGAACCGACAAACGTAAATATGTGGAAGATTTAGCAACGACGGCGGAAAAGGCTGCAAGAGAAGGAAACATGAGACAATTGTATGACACGACAAAGAAACTATCTGGAAATCGCCACAAACCAGAACGACCAGTGAAAAGCAAGGAAGGCAAGGTAATCACCAACATTGAAGAGCAACAAAACAGGTGGGTAGAACACTTCAAAGAACTGTTGAATCGACCAGCTCCACTGAACCCAACCATGATCGAAGCAGCACACACGGACGTTCCAATCAATGTTGGCCCACCAACAATTGAAGAAATCAGCATGGCCATCAGACAAATCAAGAGTGGCAAAGCAGGAGGACCGGACAACATCCCAGCAGAGGCACTAAAAGCAGACGTAGCGGCAACTGCAAGGATACTCCACATTCTCTTCAATAAGATTTGGGATGAGGAACAAGTACCAACAGACTGGAAAGAAGGACTTCTGATCAAAATACCGAAGAATGGCGATCTCAGCAAGTGTGATAACTACAGGGGCATCACTCTTCTCTCAATACCGGGAAAAGTCTTCAACAGGGTATTGTTAAACAGGATGAAGGACTGCGTAGACGCCCAACTTCGTGACCAACAGGCAGGATTCCGTAAGGATAGATCGTGTACAGACCAAATCGCAACTCTACGGATAATTGTGGAACAATCAATTGAATGGAATTCATCACTCTACATCAACTTCATTGACTACGAAAAGGCATTTGATAGCGTGGACAGGACAACACTATGGAAACTTCTTCGACACTACGGCGTGCCTCAGAAGATAGTCAATATCATACAAAACTCATATGATGGATTACACTGCAAAATCGTGCATGGAGGACAGTTGAAAAAGTCGTTCGAAGTGAAGACGGGTGTTAGGCAAGGTTGCTTACTCTCACCCTTTCTCTTTCTCCTGGTGATCGACTGGATCATGAAAACGTCAACGTCCGAAGGAAAGCGCGGGATACAATGGACATCTAAGATGCAGTTGGATGATCTAGACTTCGCAGACGATCTGGCCCTTCTATCCCAAACGCAACAACAGATGCAGGAGAAGACAAACAGTGTGGCAGCAGCCTCAGCAGCAATAGGTCTCAATATACACAAAGGGAAAAGCAGGATTCTCCGATACAACACAGAATGCACCAATTCAATCAAAATTGACGGAGAAGATTTGGAAGATGTAAAAACCTTTACGTATTTGGGCAGCATCATTGATGAACAGGGTGGATCTGATGCAGATGTGAAGGCGCGGATCGGCAAAGCAAGAGCAGCATATCTACAACTGAGGAACATCTGGAACTCAAAGCAACTGTCAACCAACACCAAGGTCAGGATTTTCAATACAAATGTCAAGACAGTTCTACTGTATGGGGCAGAAACCTGGAGAACTACAAAAGCCATCATCCAGAAAATACAGGTGTTTATTAACAATTGTCTACGCAAAATACTTCAGATCCATTGGCCGGACACTATTAGCAACAGCGCACTGTGGGAGAGAACAAACCAGATCCCAGTGGAGGAAGAAATCAGGAAGAAGCGCTGGAAGTGGATAGGACACACATTGAGGAAAGCACCCAACTGCGTCACAAGACAAGCCCTCACATGGAATCCTGAAGGTCAAAGGAAAAGAGGAAGACCAAAGAACACATTACGCCGGGAAATGGAGATAGACATGAGAAAAATGAACAAGAATTGGATGGAACTAGAAAAGAAGGCCCAGGATAGAGTGGGTTGGAGAATGCTGGTCAGCGGCCTATGCTCCATTGGGAGTAACAGGCGTAAGTAAGTAAGTAAGTATAATTTATGGAGGGACTATGAGTAACAATGAAGTGAGCTGGAAACTATCCACCAACTAACTGAAGCAGCTAAATGAGGGTGATAAACCTGTGTGAAAATTAAAGATTATGATTTACAATTGATGATTGAAGATTAAAAATTAAATTTAGAGGCGGAGGAAAAGTGGGTTTTCATCACGAATTGACATGAGCTATCATGTCAAAAACTCTATTTAACCATAATTCAAAACTTGTCATCTTTCCTCTGATTGGTTAATTGAGAAATGCATGCATGCATGCATGCATTTATGTACGTACTAGTCACTTTCCATCTTTGATCAGAATGCTTGTGAATTAGGGTGATATCGAGGCAATCCGTAAAGGATGCACGCATGGTAATAAGAGATTGATAAATTACTGTCCTTAACAACAATGAGAAGATTGAAGTAAAAATGTGCCAAGTGAATTTTAACTTACCTCCATTGAACAGGCATGTGGCTTTCAACACTCATTAGCTAAGTGGATAACACGAACGAGACGAGGTTCGTGTTCCATAGTGAACATCAACTCTGAGATGTTGTTACATCCAACTGACGAGTTCCGAATAGAACGAAACACGCGTCAAACTACTAGCCACTATGAATCTTTGCTTAAATAAGTAATAAGCTCGTTAAGAAGAATAAATTGTCGTGACTTTGTCTCATTTGAAATGTGTTAGAATTGTCCGGGTGAAACGAATGTAAAATAATATGAAGCGAATAATAGAAATGTAACACTTCAACTCATCTAAAGTTCTCTTAGTTAATCAAACGATGTTTGTCTTTTTTTAATTCATATTTATACAGAATTATTGAGCAGTATCCAATGATGCGTTTACTCAATCTTTACCGTACAGTAAATAATATGGAATATTATGTGGTTGGAGGTAGTCTTTCTTAAGTCTACATGAAGTGTTAAAAGCTAGATAGTTACGTAATGGATTATAAAAATGAATGACTTGGTTTGAATCCTCAAAGGAACTTCAATACCCTAAAGATGATAGATATATCTTGATGATGAGTGTCAAATAACATGAAACGTAATTGCGTAGTTATCTACTAACTACCTTCAACTACTTCACATTCATATTTCTTTATTATATTTATTAATGAGTGTTAAGTTTGTCTCGGATTGTTCCTACTCACTCCCTTTCCACTCCATTGTATATTGTGTTCTATACTACTTATTTACATTCAGTAAGCAGTTGTATTTCCAAAAATGTTTACACTTGTGTTGTAACGCAAGTTGTTGTGTAATATTCTGAAATGTTCACTTATATACTTATAACGTTTATTGTACTTATCATTGTATTTATCATTATCATTACTGTGGCTCAATCACTGTAGCGGTTATCCACAGTTTCGTGTATTTGTTTAAACACAACAGTTTCCATATTGTTTTGCTCTTGGTTCGGGTTTCGGTTGTTCGTAAACTGTTATCTGATTTAGACACAGTTATCAGCTGTCCTTTGTACTATCGTATGTGTAATTATCCAGAACCTCACAAGTTGAGGTTTGTAATTAAATTTTTGTATATTCAATAAAGATCGCTTTGTAGCAAATCGTTGTTTGGAATGGAATCATCATACACCTACTTTTCTAATCATAGATATCAATAGGATAGTAATTCAAGTTCCCAATATATATGGTTTGTCAGTAGGTAAATGATGGATGTACATTATGTAATAATTGTGTTTTCATGGTAGTAACAATGAATGAGGTTAATAGTCTGAATGAGGGATTAGTAGTATATTCCGTTCTCGTCCTCTGATTTTCGATTTTCCCAATTCTCTGTCTCCAAACATTCCACTTTCGATTAGTGATGCATACTACTTATGTCTGTCGGGATTGAGTAGCACACATCACACTAAAACTACCGACTTCCTAGCTCAAGATGTGAAATTAGCTGACTGAGATACAGATGAAGACAGTACTATTCAAGGTTTTCCAACTCACTTGAGTAGATCCTTCGTATCTACCAACCTAGTTAAAACATCGGAAATTCACTTTTCATCCTCTCAATTTTGTAAACAACAGTAATGCTCCGAGAAAACAGTCAGTAGAATTTCTCTGGCAGTGGCTATATACTCTCGACCGTACCAGGGAATTTGCGAGCGAAAACAAATACCGTTAGTAGATTTTCACTTAAACCGTTATTAAGAAAACAATGAGCTGTTTCGATTCTCTACTGTCTTTCTGAAGTCATTTCATTAATGGATTTTCTTTATTTGTATTTTGTTTACGAAATAGCTTACTATTCTATATAGATGTTTTAGACTACTTATTACAATGTTATAAGAAGTTGAAAAATCCTGTTGTAGTTTTATTTTTCAAAACATCAACGTAATTTTTAATGGAAACTGAATCAACAAATCCTTTATTTGTCTACCCAGACATTGTTATGCGCATTCTATACTTGCAGGAGTTTTACACTATAAAAAACAGGTTCCTTCAATCAGACAATCCATGTAATGAACGAATGGATCATAAAGCATTAGGATAAACACAAAATGTTATCTCTTCTCAAGCAAAGATGGATAGTGGCTAGTAGTGAAATCCAAGACGCGCGTTTTGTTATATTTGGGACTCGTCATCTAGATGTACCCGCATGGCAGAGTTGATGATCTCTCCGGTACTCGAACCCATCGACTGCACCCCCAGAATAAGAATGAAAAGATACAAGTAAAACAACACCAAGTGAATGTAATCTGTTATCGTTTATTTAATCATTTCTACAGATCACATTTGTATCAAAAATGTATGAATACTGAACTATTCAAATGAAGGCTTTGAAGTGTTAGTTAAATTATTCCCTTTATCTATCATCAGATAGAACGAGAAAACTGCAACCTCTTTTAAATAAACACGTTTCAAAATGACTTCCATGTACGATGTTAAAGAGTAGGCAGTTACATCATAACAAATCTACAATTTCAAGGTGAAGTCTATTATGAGAGCAGTACTACTAGTATCATAGTAGGCCATAGTTCTACACTCACACTACTACAGATTCTGAAATGTCTAATAACATATTACTACGCACTATACTATCTGCATCACATTAACAACGACCGGAGAATCTACCACTATCAACACTACCAATACTACATCTGTTATCAATATAGAGAGTAGGTAATAGTAAACAGATTTATTAAGTTATGCCAATACACATACTGCATAACTGAAATCTGTAAAATGTACATGATGTAAATAATTTGCCAAACTTCCTTCAACTGTTTTTCACAAACACCATCGTCCTTTCATTTCGTTCTTATTTTAGTTGCTAACCGTTTTATCTTCTCTCTTCTTTTCTCTTCTTTCCGCTACTATTCGTCAGAATTCTACTTTCAATTCTTGAACAATACTATATTCTTCTGTTCATACAAGTAAAACATACACACACACTTTAATCATACGCTATACTACCTTTATTTTTACTCCTTTGTGGTGTTAGTATGAATTAAAGATTCTTTTTGTACTTGATTGCTTGCTTCATTCGTATTTCAAATACATCACATTCGTTCGTGCTTGTCAATTACCACTTTGTTGATTTGCGTTGTTTGTGAGAATCTTAGTTCATACTACAATTCAAAGATTCCTAATTATCATTTACTTTCACCAATACTAATTCTATTTATATTGCAGGTATTATGACTACTTGAGGTGATGAATCGAATAATGCTAGTTGAACAATGAAAAACTGGAAGCAGTAAACGTCCGTTCCGTCCAAGAATGGGATTCCTCAACAACATTATACGACCATGCTCTATTGTTTCCGATGAGTAATAGCATCACACATGACATGGATGACCTGCACAGGGAATCATGTGTATGAAACACAGTTGTTGAATTTCGTGTTCACGAAATCAAATAAGATTCGTGTTCAATCGTTACTTTCAACATATGACAATGTGATCAACGTCATTCTGACGAAATTCCAAAGAATTTGGGAATCATCACTAATATTTCTATCATTACACAACCCTGTAATGTAGTGCAACCTTTCATCTATCACACTGTTTAAAGATATAGAGAAAAGATATATCAGATGAAAATGACAAAATACATGGATGCTTTAAGTAGATATCAATGCAAGTAACTGAAATCTGTAAACATATATAGCGCATATATTGATTCTGAGATGAGATCAAAACCGAATAATGTTTTATCTTTAGCAGAAGAGTAATTCAACTTAAACTATCTTGATACCCAGGCGTTTGCGATCGAATACACATAAATGAATCGTGGGTAAGCATCATCTCTCTTTAGTTAAGAAAATAAATCGTGAATTTCTATGTCTAATTTGATTGTCTGTCATAATCGAATGAAAATTGATAACAGAACAAAAGCTCGTTACTTCGAATGTCTATCGACTATAACTCTATGGTATACTTATTAAGTGTCAAGATTATATAGATACATATAGAGAATGATTTCATTCAACATGATCTTTCGAATAAGCCACTCAATATTGTTATCCGATTCATCATTCCGTAACCTCTTTTCAGCCTCTTATTTACGGCCTACTCCAATCATAACCACCTTCCAACTTATTCATGAAAACTGTCCATTTTATAATTTCATGTGGCCCAATATGTCTGTTTTCAAATTATGTCTGCTTTCGTAAGACATTGTTAGTTTAGACTTGTTACTTACTTTTCAAATTGAGAGAAAGAAGAATGTGTGAATCCATGGCATTGTGCTTTAATAAGGATTTGAATCATGGTAACTACCGATTCTTGTATATATATAGTTCAATAATATCAGGATACTGATTCATGGTAATGTCACGTGACAAATATATATTCGTTCCATGCTACTTGAAATTATAAAGACATGTTGTAGCATCGTCATTTGATTCGGTTGAACCACGCTGACGACGGATTCTCCTTATAACATAAGGAAATACCTCACGAAACCAGTCACAAGTGAGCACATGATGATTATTGTTCAGATGGGCCTTCGACCACATTCTAGTTATTTTTAACATTTGATTTCATGGATCAATTAAAGCTAGACCACCATGGAAAACACCATTGTGAGAATTCATCTGTTAACGAATAGATTTCACTAAACAGATCAATGATTCCAGTTCTACTTCAACTGTGTTACTTGATTATTGATGACGAACATTATTGAAATTACTTGGTATCAGATGAAAGTTGATGTTGAATTCATTGGATTATTCCCAGCTTGAAGTCGCATCATACCCACATCATATTGAAATGTATTCACATGCTTGGTTGTACATGAATCAATACTCATCTTTGATTACTATAAATAAACTACTAACAGCTTGTAAGTAGTGAAACGTTGACAATTATGATCAATAATAAAACTAAGTAGAAGATTTTTGTCATTGTCAAGTTCCTTTACACTGAGTGATATTAATTTTCTATAGATGGTGGACAGTAGCGCAATTTCATGGATTGATTGTAGTCACACACTAACACCGTCTGATTCTGACCAGCTCAGTCATTCATAAGTGTACGCACACGAAATCGAAGAACGTGGTTTCTAATCCCATGTACTGGATCGTCGATGCGCATTATTGATGAATCTCAAATTTTCAATGATGGTGTAGTGACTCACGTTTATCACGAGAACACGACTGGTTTAATAAAAACAATTATTATTATAACCAACTGTACCAGTGTTTGGTTTAACGTGCTTTTGTTTGACTGTGCTAATGACAGCTATTTTGTGCTTCCATTCATATACACACACTTTGATTGTAACTTCGCGCGAATTCGGTTACCTTCTGTAACCAAGGTTGTATCCTGGCACGATCTCGGTATCCTTTCGATGCCACGAGATCGCCAGCAAATAAACCTCGACTTGGTCTATTAACTGTCTTCTGATATTTGGCTTCTCGATGATTTTATGGAGTCATTTGGAACGAGCTTCTTACGCCTTCTGATTTATTTGGCACGTGTTTCTTGGTAGCGGTGTTCATAGTTAATCTCAACTCGACGCCACGCTACAATTGGTGATCCCAAAGTTTGGAACACGCCGCAACCTCGGGTCAAATCTTCCAAAGAAGTCAATTTGGTGAGTCTATTATTTATCTATCCACGTCTGTCGTATATTTTCATATTAATTTTTAATATATAATATACACGACATGACGGATAGCGAGAAGAATACTATTAATGTTATAGACTCAGACGTACAGGCCATTCATTTTCGACCTGTATCATTTATCCCCCACGACCCTGAGGTCTGGTTTGCTGCAATAGAGTCTCAGTTCGAGACTCGTCGTATCACGAGCCAAAGGCAAAAATACGCCTACGCTCTCGAATCGTTACCCGGGGACCATTTAGTAGCTGTTCGTGAGGTCGTCCTCAATTCTAACGTGCCTAATGTTTATGACCGCCTCAAGGAGGCAATTCTCCGACATTTCCTCCCATCAAGGGAGGAACGATTGAGGACCCTGTTAGCACGTCACCCCCTGGGTGATGCTAAACCAAGCCATCACCTCACGCGCCTGCAATCTCTTGCAGGACCAACAGCATCTGACTCGGAGATAGTTAAGGAATTATGGCTCGAGTCACTACCAGCCCATATCCAACCTACTGTGACGGCACTGCTCGAGGACTCACCGCTTAACCAGGTAGCCCTCATAGCAGACAAAATTTTGGCGAGGACTAGCTATAGAGACACCTATGTAGTTGCTTCGATGGCACGTCCTAAAGTAGACATGGACGCCGGTCATTCCTCAGCTCATGGTGACAGGGACGGGTGTATTCACACACGTCTTAGTTTTCGAGACCGTTGTAACGTACCCCAACCCTACGTCCCCCGAGCTCGCTCAAGTTCTCGCAAACCCGTCACCACTCGCCCAAAAAGGGCATCTTCCAGGCCACGCCGAAAGGCGGCTACGGAAGCGAGTGACAGTTGGTGCTGGTTCCATAGGTCCTTCGGGTCTGGCGCCCGCCGTTGTCGAGCACCATGCTCATACAAGGCGGGAAACGCCAGCGCCGGCGAGTAAAAGCGGCCGTACTCGCCGGCCCTTCTCCCCAGGTTGGTCGCCTATTCTATGTGCACGATTATCGCACAAACGCTAGGTTCCTAGTAGACACTGGGGCCCAAGTTTCTGTCGTACCACGAGGTAGCAGCAAGTCACAAGCCACAGTGCTTCGACTACGCGCTGCGAATGGCTCAGTCATTCCTACCTACGGTACACGACAACTCGCGGTCAACCTGGGCAACCGACGACGGTATCTGTGGACGTTCATCATTGCTGATGTTCCCACAGCCATACTAGGTATCGATTTTCTACAGCACTATGAATTGCTTGTCGATTCACGTAGGCTGCAGCTAATCGATACTTCGTCGAACAGCAAATTCATGGGCTGTAAAGCCCACATGAACGCGTACCGAATCCTCGGCACTTTTTACTCGCGTGACGATAAATTCCACGCTTTATTCGAGAAATTCCCCGTACTCACTAAACCACTCGAGGAGCTTCCATCGGTGACCAATCGTGTGGTACACCACATAGTCACCCGCGGACCGCCAGTCACGGCACGACCTCGCCGACTGGCACCGGACAAATTAGCTTTTGCTAAGCGTGAGTTTGACAATTTACTAGCTACTGGTATTATTCGTCCTTCTCACAGTCCATGGGCCTCTCCTCTACACATGGTGCGCAAAAAAGATGAGGTTATTTTTTAATGATACGGCGACCACCGAGATCTACACGTAGTTACGCGCTTTGATAGCTACCCCATCCCCCACATACACGACATCACGGCATCGCTCAAGGGCACGACTATCTTTTCTAAGATCGATCTGGTACGAGCATATCATCAGATCCCAGTCGCTCTTGAAGATATCGAAAAGACCGCTATCACGACTCCTTTCGGTTTGTTTGAGTTCCTACGAATGCCATTTGGATTACGGAATGCTGCTCAAACTTTTCAAAGGTTTATCGATAGCATTGTACGAGACCTCGATTTTGTTCACGTCTATATTGATGACCTGCTAATCGCATCATCAAACATAAATGAAAAAAATCAACATCTTACGCTATTATTCCAACGCCTTTCGGATAACGGAATAGTAGTTAACCCAGACAAATGCGAGTTAGGTAAACGAGAAATAATATTTCTGGGTCATGTTATCAAGCAAGAGGGTATTCTACCTTGTGAGGACAAAGTGCAAGCAATAAAGGAGTACAACGTGCCGTCCTCACTCAAGGAACTGAAGGCTTTTCTCGGTTTGGTTAACTTCTACCGTCGTTTCATCCCACACGCGGCAGAACGGTTACGATCACTAACCGACTTACTACGCGGCAACCCACGCAGATTGGAAATGAACGATTCTGCACGTACTGCATTCACTGAAATCAAAACGGCTCTTGCGCAAGCCACTCTTCTCGCCCATCCCGATCCATCAGCCACGCTTAGTATAGCGGTTGATGCATCCGATGTTGCTATAGGAGCAGTCATGCAACAAAACATCTCCGGTAGTTGGCAACCTCTCGAGTTTTTCTCACGACGCCTCACTACCACGGAGACGAGATATAGCGCTTTTGGTCGCGAGCTGCTAGCAGCCTACTGCGCCATCAAACATTTTCGGCACGCAGTAGAAGGACGTCGATTCATTTTATTCACCGACCATAAGCCCTTAACGTATGCTTTGCATACCAAGTCTGACCGCTACTCACCACGAGAGTGCAGACATTTGGACTATATCTCCCAGTTCACGACAGACCTTCGTCACATCCAAGGCAAGTCGAACTGTGTTGCCGATGCTCCATCACGAATCCAAATGAATGCAGTTACTCTGCCGGTGCTCAATCTTCCTGCTATGGCCGCTGCCCAAGCAAACGATCCTAGTTGTACAAAAGCACCACACTCTACGTCCCTTCAGTATCAGGAAGTACCTCTAGCCACGACTTCTGGCACCATTCTATGTGATACTTCTACCGGTCTTCCTCGACCCATCGTACCCTCTGCTTATCGCCGTCTCGTATTCGATGCCCTGCATGGATTATCTCACCCAAGTATCGCAGCTACATTACGCCTCATCGCTGCACGATACGTCTGGCCGTCCATGAATAAAGATGTTCGTATGTGGGCTAAGCAATGCTTACAATGTCAACGATCAAAAGTGCACAGGCACGTAGCCGCCCCCCTCGGTACATTCGCTACGCCTGATGCTCGCTTCGATCACGTTCACTTAGACATTGTAGGACCACTGCCACCATCGCACGGGTATGATCACATACTCACGTGCATCGACCGCTTCACCAGATGGCCCGAAGCTATACCCATCACGTCTATCACGGCGGAGACAGTTGCTCACCGCTTCGTAGAACGATGGATAGCTCTATATGGTTGTCCCTCGACTGTCACGACTGACCGAGGACAACAATTTGAGTCCGCACTATTCTCCTCACTTACTCGGCTGCTTGGTACGGAACGAATACGCACTACCGCCTACCATCCAGCTTCAAACGGTTTAGTTGAAAGGTTTCACCGGCAACTTAAAAGTGCTCTTCGAGCACACGAAAACGACGACTGGTACGAAACCTTACCGCTCGTTCTTTTAGGTATCAGAACGAGTTTAAAGGCAGATATCCAATGTTCCGCCGCTGAACTTGTATACGGCACGACATTGCGTCTGCCCGGGGAATTCTTCACACCACGGAGCAGACCTAATTTCGGTAAATCAGACTACGTCCATTGACTGTCTGCATTTATGCGAACGCTGTCTCCGGTGTCAACTCGAATACAACATCGACAGGTCGCTCTCCCTCGAGAGTTATCTACCTGTTCACATGTTTTTGTACGAGTAGATTCGGTACGCAAACCTTGGCAACAACCTTACGAAGGCCCTTTTCACGTGATCGCTCGTCACGAAAAGACCTTCAAGGTTGATCGACACGGCCGCGTCGAGATCGTCAGCATTGATCGTCTCAAACCAGCACACGTCGATGACAGTGCCCTATCTGACAACCTGAGATTCAATGCTAGACCTAGCAAACCTACTAGCGGGATCCTCAAATCATCTTCAGGTCCCACGCTAGATACATCTGAGACCTCATTCTCACGTCCCAGTCAACAGCACGCGTCATCTGCGCCGTCTACGGACGAGACGACAGTCTCACGTCCAGATCAGCAGACCACGCCGCCCTTGACTTCGGATGAGATTGCAGGCTCACGCGACGCGAACGAGACTGCCGTCTCACGTTCCGGTCGCCGAGTACGATTACCCGTACGCTTCCGCGAATAGTCGCACAGTCAACAACCGATACGGTGTAGGATTATTCCTATACTACACGTATGCTACACTCTTCTTTTTTTTATTTTCTTTTTGTTTCCTGAGCCCACGCCTTCGACCATCTCCGTTTGGTTCCGTCGACTTCAGTCAACTTTGGCGAAAGCTGGATTGGCCACCCACGCTCTTGTCAACGTACTCAGTCGATATATTGGTTTCGAATGCTTGGCATACGCTTGGTCTCGAACTTGGTCGTTACGGTCGCTTCTGGTCTTTTGGCTCAACGTGGTTTCGTCCTACGTCTGCAGCGTTTATGGTCCGGACCCGTACGAACGCCCTCTTCAGATTCTGGATACAAACCACTCTGGTGTAGCATGCCAACTCAAGCAACAAATACAACACATCGCTCCTGGTACTGTTCTCCGAAAACGACCTTCAATGGCAACTCGACGATCAACGATCGCTTTCCTGTTCGCCAATTCTTCCGTCCTACAATCGCTCGTCAGCCGATCAGTCCCACGATTCAAACCGCTATTTATCGAAAGTGTAAACCCTTTCTAGCGGGGGGCTCCTGTAGTGACTCACGTTTATCACGAGAACACGACTGGTTTAATAAAAACAATTATTATTATAACCAACTGTACCAGTGTTTGTTTTAACGTGCTTTTGTTTGACTGTGCTAATGACAACTATTTTGTGCTTCCATTCATATACACACACTTTGATTGTAACTTCGCGCGAATTCGGTTACCTTCTGTAACCAAGGTTGTATCCTGGCACGATCTCGGTATCCTTTCGATGCCACGAGATCGCCAGCAAATAAACCTCGACTTGGTCCATTAACTGTCTTCTGGTATTCGGCTTCTCGGGGATTTTATGGAGTCATTTGGAACGAGCTTCTTACGCCTTCTGATTTATTTGGCACGTGTTTCTTGGTAGCAGTGTTCACAGTTAATCTCAACTCGACGCCACGCTACAATGGTCTAACTATAAAGATCTTTGACGAATTATTGATTTTTGTGCACAGGTTTGAAATCCTTTAAAGCTAATAGACAATATATTGATACGTCTAACAAACTGATTTTACTACTCCTTCATATTCTACGGAATTCCTCTACTCTGATAATATTATGGTGTGTATTACTGATATCGATAGATAGAAGTAGTATGTATCATCAATCGAAAGTGAAATGTCTGAAGGTAGAAGGTTAAAACAAATTCAAAGAGAAGAGTACGATGATAGAAAGTGATTAATATGGAAACGAAGGAACAATGAATTATGAGACAATCGATTGATACTTTGCAAATGAAATATTCACTGTATGGTTCTTAGATTTCATCAAGAGATTCTATAATTCGGGGTCGACAGAGTTTGGTAGACCGATATGTGTTCTTGTTCATCGCACAGAAGCTAATTGAATTCCAATATATAAATCCCTAGATTCTGACATTACGTTATACGCAATCTTTCGTTTATATATTACTACCACTCAATTAACTACTTCTATGTATCCAGTGTTCATCTTGCTGTGTTAACGAGATATGGCAATTTGGACCCATGCATATATGTGTCTGGTCCTACGTTGTAGCTAACTGAGTGAATGAGTGACTGACTGATTGACATTACCTCTTAAGTTGTCTTTATCTTCACATAAGCTGATCTATAGCGACTCACGTGCAATTATGTTTATTCTCATTTAACTCAGTTAAGCCCTTTTGCTAACTCACTTAGCGGACAAAGTCATTCATTTCACATGGTATATATATGTCCATGTTATTCATATTCAACACTCACTCAAACACTGTCGTCTCGCTCTTGCTCTTGCTCCCGCTCGCTTACTCGCCTTTCGGCACAACTCTTCTATGCTTTTTTAACGCATCTGTACATTTGGATATATGTGTGTGGTCTCGTAATAAACGTAATCAACACTTCGTATTTGTCTTCCGATTAATATACCGTTGGTACGTGATATAGAACGGTTATCAAGACGAACTGTATACGAAGTTTAAAGATTATATCGAATACCGACCACCACAGATCCATAAATTAGATTCAATATAAATTTAATGAAACATAATACTGACATGTGATGAAACAGCAGCTAACTGTGTTGCTGGTTTCCGATTCATCCCTTAATTTGTCATGGAAACTATCTTAATCTTGTTTATCTTACCAGTCAGCCAATGTGTTAATCAAAACAATAATAAACCTGATAGAAATAAGATTCGTGTTCAATCGATACTTTCAACAAATGACAATGTGATCAACGTCATTCTGACTACGATCAGCTATTCTTAAACAACCCTATATTATATTGCTACGTTCATCTAACGCTTTCTAGTCTTTAATAGTATCTACTATGATGTGGAATTAATCATTCATGAATACAGTCGGTGAGTTAGTCGAATCTATAAAAATTCTCTTCAAACAAACTGGAATGTTATTCGTTGATAACTTGTTGATAATTTGTTTCAGTTCAAAAGTGTTATTGCATCCAACCGTCTGATTCAGTTATGATCCATAATCCACTCAGTTATTCAAAGAAAAAAAAAACAATACTAATACTTCATTATCGATTGCCGACAAACAATTTTCACCATACATTTATACTCATATGAGGTGACTACTTGATAATAATATACATGTTCCCTTGTTCGTAATGCAAGACTGGCTTAGCAATTACCTGTGCTTACTGTCCCATCAGGACGCTTAAACGATGTTCTGAGAAAATATAAAGCCAGTCAGTGAGAACAAACAAAATGAATAAGCAAAGATGAATAGTGGCTAGTAGTAAAATCCGAGACACGTGCTTCCTCCTTTTAGGGACTCAACGGCTGGATAAACCTCAATAGTACTTTTATTCACAAGCATTATAAACAAAGATAGTAAGTGACTAGTAATGAAATCCAAGACACAGGTTTCGTCCTATTTAAGACTCAGCAACTAGATAGATCTACATTCCAGTATTCATCTATCACTTCACGACTCAAACCAATACCATTCACTTACCCAACTACTAAATCTCTCATCCATTGAAACATTCAAACAAACACTTCTTGACTGTCACTTTTTCCATTTCTCCGTGTATGCAAAAATTAAAAGGATTTTGAAAGAAAAACGTCATTGATCATCTTGATTGATTTTTTCTATTTCCTCCTTATTTTTTTCTTTATTTTCATCATCATTGAGAAAATGAATATCTACACGTTATATGAAGATAATTAATCCCATTTCGTTTCTCTTAGAGATAAAAGAAACATTGTGGCGGGGTTATTTTCACATTTGTAAACTTCATGTAAATGTAGAATGATCTTCAAAGAATCCGGTGTATTTTTCTTTTTTCCCTCTCTATCCCTTTTTCTTTTCCTTCTTTCCCTAATACACATTCTCGGAAAAAGTAGATTATCATGAGTGACGAAACATTAGAAGTTCTAATTTTATTTTTTATTCTATGCATTATGACATCTAACTCCACCTGTAGCTCTTCTACAATTACTGACTGTCCTAAGCATAGGTAATGGAGTAGTGTTGAGCATGAGATTAGCAACCACATCCTATAGGAAGCTTACACTCTCTGTAGAAGTAGATTATCATGGGTGACGAAACATCAGAAGATCTATTTGTTTTTAATCTATTCATTATGACATCTAACTCTACCTATGAATAGGTAATGGAGGAGGGTTGGGTATGAGATTAGCTAACCAGAAAACATAATTCAATTGTGATATCTATAAATATATTATTATGATTATTAATGAATAGACTAGCCCAACGTGAGTGAAAGTGATAGAGAACTAACATGAAGATCAGTTCCAGTAGTGATCTTCAAAAGGTTCAGTGTAGTTTCCTTTTCCCTAATACAAACTCTCTGAGGAAGTAGATTATCATGAGTGACGAAACATTAGGAGATCTAATTTCATTTTTTAATCTATGCATTATGACTTCTAATTCCACCTGTATCTCTTCTACAATTAATGATTGTCCTAAGCCTCGGTAATGGAGCAGAGCTGAGCATGAGATTAGCGACCACATCCTGTAGAAAACTCATACACTTAGAAGAAAGCGCTAACCAGAAAACATAATTCAATTATGATATCTATAAGTATATTATTATGATTATTATTGAATAGACTTCCGTATGTGAGTGAAAGTGATAGAGAACTAACGTGATGATCAGTTCCAGTATTGAAGTGAAATATTGCTGTAACGAAACTTCACTTAGAGAAAGATATTTATCCGCCTTTGGAAACTTTTTGGAAAGGGGAGGGATTTGTGAAAATTTGAGCAATCCAATGGTTGAATTCATCAGTTAAATAAAGCTAGTCGATTACGGAAATCCTAATCATTAGACGATGGAGGAATTTCGTGGACTGCTTGAAGTTGGACATACACACCCATGTGTGCTGATCGGTCTACAGTTTGAGCGTTCGTGCGCGAGACAGAGAAAATACTCCAAAAGTAACTGATATATTTTCACTGAAATGGAGAGGAATTCGGATATATCTGGAAAACACTTTGGTTTCCAATAGCAAAGCTTATCTGGATAAAATATTTACCATTCGATTAACAAGGACAATAAAAACATACAAATAATGAATGCACATATATGCATCGGTTCAAGTTGTCATACCTCATTAGCGCAGCAAGATGAATACCAAATTCATAGAAGTAGTTGATCCAATGGTAGTAATATATAAAGGAAAGATTGCATACAAGGATATAGTACAGGTAGAAAGAATTAGTTCACAAAAAGAAAAAAAAGGAACGATTTTGGCCTTATAGTTTAAAGGGGACAAAAAGTGTATACACCTACGCTATTATGATCGATTCTGAGCCATGTCACCAAGAATCTACAACCATTAGGGTTAACATAGTCGCTCGGACCCCAACCAAGTAGTCTGCATCTACCATCATGGCTAAGACTAGAAGTTAGTAAATTCAAGCACTGATTATTTATAAATATTTATGATGAAAGCTACATATCATAAATTATATTGAGTTTGAGACAACTGTCTTGTTATACCAATCAATTAAGAGATCGCAGCTCAAAATGATTTGTGCTAAAGTACCTGAAAATGACGATAGGCAACAAGTGTACAGATGCCGCCAATAAGAATGTCAGTTATTTATGGTGTATAGATAATTCTAAACATGAAATAAAATCTTTACTAAATATGAACCATAATTCCCAATGGAGCCTCTCTCAGGCTACTGCCGGTCTTAAACCTAGATAAAGAAGGAAGTCTGGGCATAGAGTTATCGACCTCATCCGGTAGAAATTATTTATTTGGACACATGAATATTGGTACAAGAGAGCGTCAATATATATGCGCCACACAAAACAATGAAAATTCGAGAGGAATACAAAGAAAGAAAAAAAGCTAAGGAGCGCAACAAAAAAAAAGAGAGAACAATAACGGAGAGATTGGTGTAAGGTAATGTGCTAGTAATCAGGGAACGCAAAGCTACAATCGGAAGAAATCTTTCAGGTAAAGGAGACACAACCACTTTTTATGAAGAAAGTAAAAGAAGGTTACAGCAGGATCGCCACTGGCTTCTATTCTGAGCCATATCTGATAATGTCTCTAGCCACTGTGTAGCACCATCTCTCAGACCCCAACCAGGGAGTCGTGAAGGACCAACACAAGCCAGTCCTTTGCAGCTTTCTTTCATGACACGACACCATGTCATGCACTGATCACCTATCCGCTTCTTCCAACCAGTCCCAGAGTCGGCAAATAATGCACGACGTGGAATAAAAAAAAAAAAAAAAAAAAAAAAAAAAAAAAAAAAAAAAAAAAAAAAAAAAAAAATGGTAACACCAATTGCATTATCATCTCTGTGCCCGAACACACGATGCCGAACCTCTGCATTACTGACGTGGTGTTGCCACTGAATGTCAGCAATCCTTCGGAGACAGCGATGATCGAACACAGAGTCGTCTAACGTCCTCAACTCGGAGAGGCCAGGTGTCACAAGCGTAGAGCAAAACTGCTCTCACCAACGCGTTGTTGATCCGACCTTTTACAGCCAGACTAACATCACGAAGGCGCCCATCCGGTAGAAAACTGATTCTTTAAAACGCTGTACATGACCCATGGAACTTCTTTGATCTTAGAATATCCTAATGCATATTTGAGCATCTGGACAGTCATAACGGACAATATACAATTTATTTATATATTAATTGGTCTATATATAGTTGCTGTAAATTGTTCAATAGTACTTCGAACTATGACATACACTGAATCCTTACATTTCCAATCACACTATTACTACTCACATGTAATATGTAACAAGAGTAAAATAGCACAAATTCTGATTTCAACATTAATTGTTGAATTCATGAATCAATTGAAGATTGACCACCATGAAAAACCTGGAATCACTTGACAGCCGTTTCGTTCTACTGCGAGACTCCTCAGTAGTGCAAATCTACGCACCCGACCCATAGGATCCGAACCCAAAACATCTTGGTCACACACGCGAATACTTAACTATCTAACGATTCCAGATAAAGATCTTCTTTGTTGAAACATGTGAATGATAGAAACTTTTATATTATCGATGAAAATATATAGTAAACTTTGAAACATTTCTCAAATATGTTCATTATGTACTTGTGTGTGTGTCTGTGTCTGAGTTTTTGTTGTTCGTCGTAAATTATGTTTTTTCTCTTCTTTTTTATCTTTTCTCATTTTCTGTTTCCTCTTACTTAAAAATCACTGAATTGATGAAATTGTGAGAAAATTCAACAAAATTGATGAAAATGACTGTCAACGTAGATGAAGATGATAATGTCCAAACTCTTATGATCAACTAAGAGTTACGTAATCATTATAGGATAATGATAATGATTGTAGCTATAACAGAATAGAATTGATTCATATACCATAGTAACAATCAGGATGCTGAATGAATAAATAAGAGTAAAATAAATATGGAATCCTGTAAACGGGATCGTGGATGCACACTGCTGAGGAGGAATTGATCGTCAAGTTCTTCCAGGTTGTCGATTATGCTCTGGCCCTCATTGACTCATGAATTCAACTATCAAGATTTATTAACTGTTTCGTTCTACTGACTGTGAGGGCTTTTACTGTCATCTTTGATATTAATGACTGA
The DNA here is from genome assembly GCA_944470425.2 of Schistosoma bovis. NCBI lineage: Eukaryota > Metazoa > Platyhelminthes > Trematoda > Strigeidida > Schistosomatidae > Schistosoma > Schistosoma bovis. The sequence continues at coordinate 46,499,738 of OX103954.1, forward strand.
AGTTTATCAATCCAGATGTATTGATACCGTTATCATCCACAAACTGACCTCATTTAGTATGACTACTGGCAATGGAATCAAGGATAGGACGATTCATTCTGATTCGGACTTTCCTACAGTGTGTACATTGGTTTGGGTTGAACAATATACGTGATCACATGCGTTTACACTAAAAGGTTATAAGCTATCGAAATACTGGATTCCAAAATTGGTACGATTATCCATGTAGCGAGTTCTTAATATGATAAAATATGACTCATCGTTTTCAGCACTGATCCTTGAGAAGAACTTTTTAATGAATTGTACACTACACAGTAATGTCTTCATCTGTATCTCAGTCAGCTAATTTCACATCTTGAGTAGGAAGTCGGTAGTTTTAGTGTGATGTGTGCTACTCAATCCCGATAACTATAAGTAGTATGTATCAGCTCTCTTAACTTGATTCAAACTCCTCCAGTAACAACAGCGAAATTCCAAGATATACTCGCGGAATTTCCAAACTTAACTAAACCAAACCCACAGCCTTTCAAAGACAAACTAAAAGTAAGTCACACTATCAAAACCGAAGGTGCACCAGTGTTTGCAAAACCCAGGAGACTAGCACCAGATAAGCTCAAAATCGCTAGGGCCGAGTTTGATTATATGCTACAACTGGGTATTATCCGTCCCTCTGATAGTCAATGGGCATCCCCTTTGCATATGGTCCCAAAGAAGAATGAAGGTGACTGGCGACCGTGCGAGGATTACAGAGCCCTCAACCGTCAAACCGTACCAGATAGGTACCCAATACCGCACATCCAAGATTTCACAAACGGTTTACAGGGTATGAACATATTCACTAAAATTGACTTAGTCAGGGCATATCACAATATCCCAGTGGCTGATGAAGATATCTCCAAGACAGCTATTACAACACCCTTTGGCTTATTCGAGTTTGTACGCATGCCATTCGGCCTGAGAAATGCGGCACAGACATTTCAAAGATTCATAGACAACCTACTTCGAGATATGCCATTTGCGCAGGGGTATATAGACAACTTGTTAATTGCCAGCCCCGATTTGCAATCACACGAACAGCATGTACAAGCAGTGTTGAAAAGACTGGATGAACATGGAATAAACATACATCAAAGTAAGTGTGTCTTCGATGTTCAAACTTTAGAATTTCTCGGTCACACAATAAGCCCAGAAGGGATTAAACCGATCAAAAAAGAAGTAGACACCATCAAACAATACCCCGTACCTAGTTCTCTAACACAACTGAGAAGTTTTCTAGGTCTAATTAACTTTTATCGCAGATTCATACCAGGTTGTGCACAAATAATGCAACCTTTGACAGATTCACTTAAAGGAAAACCAAAAGAATTCAAACTGTCTTCTGACGCCGTCGAAGCTATTAAACAGCTTAAAGATAAATTAGCTCAAGCAACTACGTTGGTGTATCCGGATTCTTTTTCCTCACTTGCTTTGATGGTGGATGCTTCAGATAAAGCAGTAGGCGGTACCCTTAACCAACTGGTTAAAAATGCCTGGAAACCAATTGCTTTCTTCTCAAAAAGACTCGCTCCAGCCGAAACAAGGTATTCTACCTTCGGACGAGAACTTCTTGCAATCTACCTAACCATTAAACACTTCCGACACATGTTAGAAGGCAGGGAATTTATAGTCTTTACGGATCCAAACCACTGACGAATGCATTAAAAGCGAGAGCCGATAAATACTCACCTCGAGAAGTCCGACACCTTGACTATATATCACAGTTCACAAGCGATATCCGACATGTCAAAAGTCAGGACAATCAGGCGGCAGATGCTTTATCCAGACTAGAAATGAACGTGCTACAGCAATCTACAGTAAACTTCGAGACGTTGAGAAACGAACAAGAGCAGGATCTAGAATTGCAAAACCTGCTTAAAACAAACAATTCAAGTCTTAATTTAAAACAGTTCCCATCACCTATCGATGGTATTCTAATTTATTGTGACACGACCAAGGCAATGCCGCGACCTTTCGTTCCCAAAAATATGCGAAAGTTGATATATAATAACTTTCATTCTTTGTCTCATCCTGGCGCGAAAGCTTCAACAAAACTAATCAATGCCAGATATATATGGCCGAATTTACAGAAGGATGTACACAAATGGGTTAGAGAGTGTTCAGCATGTCAACAATCAAAGATTAATCGTCACACAAATTCACCCATAGGTGTTTTCTCGCAACCAGATGCACGTTTTGCCCATGTGCATATCGACTTGGTAGGTCCTTTACCACGTTCAAACGGTTTTAATTATCTTTTTACATGCATAGATCGATTTACCAGATTCCCTATAGCCATCCCGATAGCGGACATCACAGCGGAAACAGTAGCCAAAGTTTTCATGCAGAACTGGGTAACCATTTTTGGTACACCCATAACAATAACGACGGATAGAGGAGCGCAATTCGAATCCGAACTATTTAATAACTTGGCTAAACTTCTAGGCTCCAATAGGATACGCTGCACTGCATATCATCCTCAGGCTAATGGGATGGTAGAACGTTTTCACCGTCAGCTAAAAACCGCCCTTATATCTCACTCGAACCCCAATCAGTAGACAGAATTCCTACCATTAGTTATGTTGGGAATACGAACATCTGTCAAAACTGACGCACAGTGTTCAGCTGCGGAACTGGTTTTCGGAACAACTCTGAGACTACCCGGTGAATTTGTTAACCCTAATACTAACAGTCAAAAACTTAATTTAGAAAATTATGTAGATCAACTACGGGACCACATGTCTAAACTTAAGCCGATTAATACTCGTGAACAATCGCGCGCCGTATATATACCTAAAGACCTAAGCAATTGCACGCACGTCTGGATAAGATGTGACAAAATAAAAGCACCACTCAGTCCTCCATTTGAAGGTCCTTTCAAAGTCGTCTCAAGAAAATCTAAATATTTCGTGATAGAAAAACATGGAAACATCGACACAGTAAGTATTGATAGGCTAAAGCCGGCTTATCTAGATCATGAACCACCATACGTGTTGTTAGATCGTTTAACTGACAAATCCATTACGGAATCGAAATGTAAAGATGATAAATCTTTACAAATGACTAAAACGGTTCGCTGGGCACATCCAATTAGTCAGTCAAGGATGTTGACAGTTTCGGCTGCAGGATAAAATCTAACCACGTAGCTAATCACACCCTGCATCTACTTAAAAATAATTTTTTTCCTCATTCCGCCTCACCGACAACTCCCCAGACCTTTTACCTTTGATATATAAGTGTTATGTTAAATATTTTTTTAATACTGGACACATAAGCTAGGTATTCCGAAACGATGGCTGAGGATTTTAATCAAACTCATACAACTAACAATGGCAAATACAACGAATTCAAAAAGCAACCCAGGCGAGTTTTATAATTTCTTTTTCTGGTTAATTAACTATGTTGGCTGTACTTCTTATATATCTATATACATTTTTCACGTAGACTGGCTATACATATATACCATATGAACTACTTCTAAAAGTTTTCGGTTGAGGATATGTTTAGTAGCTTGATACGATTAATACTACTATTAATAAGTGGTTTTTAGACAAAACATTTTGGATTAAACCATGGTCAAGTACTTATTAAAATTCTCATCATTTTTTTCATCTTTAGGAAACTTATGCAATAACTTAACCAGTTTTCCTCCAGCATGCTTTTTAGTGTGATCATATAACCCATCTTTATTGGCAATATTCAGATTTTTTTTAAAATTTCTGACATTTAAGAATCAATAACCGTGAAGATATAGTACAGTGCGTTACTGTAAGGTTACTATGTTAGCCACATTGATTCCACATACCTAATTTTAAACACAACTTATAAGGGAACTGTTTAGTAATCATAACATTGAACTGACAATATGAATATCACGACTATGCTAACGTTAAACCAATTATTATTAGTGGCCCATACAAAGTCCTGGAACTTAACATTAGCGTTATAAAAAGACATTTTATGTCAATAACTGATATATATATATATATATATATATATATATATATATATATATATATATATGGCGGGACTCTTATTTAGGGACGAGCCAATCAGAAGCGTTTGAGCAATTTCAATTATTAGTCAATCAGAAGACAGCATTAAGTAAAAATATATTAAAAGAAAGTAATAAATCACAGTGGATATTCTTCTTTGACATGATGTAAAAACTCGTATGTTAGCATCCTAACCCTAACCTTAACCCTCACCTAACTCTAACCTAAACCCTCACCTAACCCTAACCCTAAACCCTCACCTCACCTTAACCCTCACCCTAAGCCCTAACCTTTAACCCTAAACCTTAACCCTCAACTAACCCTAAACTTTAACCCTACACTAACCCTAACCCTAACGAGTTTCTATTCTATATGAATTGTGAATTCAAAAACTCTGTACCTTAACCAAACCTTAACAAGTTTTTAAATCATGTAAAAAAGAATATCCACTGTAATTCATTACTTTCATATAATATAATTTCACATTATACTAACTTTCTTCTGATTGGCTAATAATTGTCAAGGTCACCCAAGATTCGTTCAAAGGTCGTCCTTAAATTAGAGTCTCGCCTATATATATAATCGTTGGTTTAAATATAACGTAAAATGGAAATTTACTAAACTTGTAGTTTTTTTTCTATAGTAATAATATTAATGTAAACAAAGAACTTATACTTTCCCAATATGGCACTTTGATATATCAGTCTGTTCTCTTGTCATTTTTTTCTCTCATATGTGAACGACTTACAGGCAACAAACATCGTATTGAAGGTGGGTTAGGTGAAGAAAAACGCAAGGCCCCCCACACACACACGAACCTCTGCCCTCCTGAATGATAGACCACGTGCTTGGCCGTTAAACCACATCAGACCACGAAGGAAGTGACTTCAATATTTCCTTACACCAATTAATCACTCATAATACTAATGAGAAATAGGACTTTTACACTTCTGAGGTCCAAACCAATTCGTTACTTGGATGAATTGACGAAATACTGCTTCAATATATCATGCATACCTAAATCAAACCAGAGAAAGGTATTTGACACAACTGTACTTGATCCGCATACTCTACACCATTTTTTGCTTCTTAACCGTATATTCTTCGTCTTGTGGAGTACTCTGATGCACCCTTGATTACGCACCTAGTTGTAAAAGGCGGTCATCACAGGTTCAAGGTCCAAATGGTTCAAATGGTTGTGGACGGAATAGAAGAAGCTTTCGCTTAACAGGCTTCCGTGTCTAGTAGCAGGGGATCACCAAATCCTCCAGGCAGGAACCTAGGTATGTTAACAATAAAAGAGGAAAAGAAATTGGTAAATCACCTCTAAGACGCCTATATTCTAGTGGGTAAAGGTCTAGTGAACGGAGGCGTTCTTCGTAAGGCTTAGATTTGAGTCCTCGGACTGATTTCGTGGCTCGACGTTGGATACGCTCCAAAGTGACCTTGTCCTTTTGGAGTGAGAGGGGACGGATGAAACTATTGAAGATTGTGTGGAAAGTTCTTCCGTCAAACTGGCCAAAAATGCGCCTCAATGTTACCAGTGCAAGGTTTGCTCGGAAGGCATTTTTGTCACAGTTAGCGTAAGACTTTAAGTCATGGGGCACCAAGACTCCTAAATCTTTTTCGACTTGGGATACTACCAGAGAGGAGTTTCCTAAGTTGTAACTGTAGTTTGCGACATGTCGCAGATGGACTACTTCACACTTTGAAGTGTTAAAGGTAGGTCCGTTATCGTCTGACTAACTTTGAAGTCGCGTCAGATCCTCCTGAAGTGCCTGTGTATCGTCTTGGTTGCGTATCTCTCTCCAAAGTTTCACATCGTCGGCAAAAAGTAATTAGTCTGACGTTACCTGTTGAGGAAGATCATTTATGTAGATCAAGAAGAGAAGAGGCCCTAGTACTGAGCCCTGGGGGACCCCACTAGGACATTCCATATCCTGAGATAAAGTGAAATCAACCCCAACCTCAAAGTGTCGATTTTTTAGGTATGAAGTAAGCCAATCGATTAGAGGTGGTTTGATACCTAGTCGTTTGAGCTTGTTGATAAGACACAAGTGGTTAACCTTATCAAAAGCTTTTGAGAAATCAAGGTAAATGACATCAACCTTTCCCTTGCAATCGAGGATGTTTGTCCATTTGTCCACCGCAGTCAGCAGGTTGGTTATACAAGAGTAACCCTTCCTGAAACCATGCTGTTGTGGTGAGAGGAAATTTAAGGACAGTAGATAGTCATTTAAACCGTCGCATATCAGGGACTCCATGAGTTTTGATGGTAATGACAGAAGAGCCACCGGCCGATAACTTGAAGGTTCATTGCGTCGACCACCTTTGAAAATTGGTGTGATGTGAGCCAACTTCCAATTTTCTGGTAATTTGCCTCGGCTAAGCGAGTGTGAAAACATCACGCTAAGCGGCGTTGCCAGGATTGAGGCTGCCTCCCTCAGTATGGCAGGATGAACCGTATCCGGGCCAGGAGAAGTGTCAAGTCTTAAGTGCCGCAATTTCTGGAACACCAAGTCAGCGCTTAGGTCCACTTCAGAAAGTCCTGTGGATCTGCAGATGAAACTGTCGTCAATAAAGTTGATGTCAGCCGGTTGAAATGTTTGAGAGTAATGTGCCGCCAGAAGGTTAGCGGTGTCGCCATCGTTGTTGGTCGGGCCGTTAAGACCTAGCAGTTGAGAAACTCCTGTTTTGGCTTGACGAAGAGAGGCTGCATAACAGAATAGGCTTCTAGGGTTAGAGGCGAATTTGTCCATAAGCTTTGTTTGGTACTGAAGCCTGTCTTCTCTTATAGCCTTCGTGCATATGTTCCTGATATGTTTATATTGCCTATACGCTCCATCGTTATTAGTTCGTTTGTATGCCGCCCAACAGTGCCTTTTGCGGCTTAGCAGGCGAAGAGTACGGTTCTTGATTACTGTAGGTGGCTTGCAGCTTTTGGGAACCGTTTGAGGAACTGAATGGTCTGCAGCACATAAGAGCGTGTGCAGTAAGAAGTCCCAGTGACCATCCACATCGAGTTGAGGGTGAACATCCCAAAGCACCTGTTGTAGGCTGCAATTAAACGCAACTCAATTTCGTAAATGTGCCCTTCAGCTTAGCAACCAATCAGAATGAGGCGGGAATTATTACATCCGCCATCTTCGTAAGCAATGGCGGTCGGCTTTCTTCGTTCTGTGCTTCTTTCAGCTATTTCTTTTGTGTGGCTACGGAATTTAATGTTTCAGTGTGCTAAAATTCAGAAGTTAGTGTAATACTCTGAACGTTGGAGCAAAGCTTTTCCTGATTTTGCTTTGTTTTCTGGGTTATATCTGCTGCTAATGAAGTCACTGTATTTATTCAGCTAAGCTGGCTAGTACTAACATAAGACCTTACGTTTTCAAACGATAATCGGTTATTTTTTACCTTGTTTTCTAGACATCCGAAGCCGAAGTTCGTTTTTATTTAGCTAAAATAATTGTTGCTGCCGCCTGTGACTCTAATTGTTCGCATGTTCGTTCCTAACAGTCCTTTAGGATGTTATCGGCAAAATGAAAGGAAACAATCTGCGGTTTTTAATTTTCTTCATTATTATGGACAACACTGTTCCACCAACGAGTCGAACTAATACAGAGTGCTCAGCAGCAGAGTATATCGGTACTGATTTCGAAAGGATCCAGACTTCCGACAACTATAGATGAAGTCACAGATGCTACCAATCTATTGCAGAGGGTTTGTTATGAAAAATATGCCATATAGCAGTAATAGAGGGGTTGTACTCATTACTCAGTGCGTTAAAGCAAGCTCAACATTGAAAAGCCGGAAATCTGCTACCAGTGTCTAGTGTATGTTTCCTTTTTTTGCCATAAAAGGAAGCCGAAGGGTCATGATCAGGGAGTAAAAAGGTAATTAACTGTTATTAAGCTCACTTTTTTATAGATCATATTTCACCACTCGTAAATATGCGTTTTCTTACGGTATGATGTCAACTGGTACCTAATATGTTCACCCTTACGATGAAAAGTACCTGCAAATTTTCACCTCCATATTCGAATTATTTTTGGACAACTGTCTTACAGTCTGAGTGCTTCGTACGCCCTGAGAGACTAGATTCCTACATTATTCGTAGTTCCATTATAACTTTCTCACTCAGTAAGTTCAAATTAGACACTAGTCTTTCTAAATAAGCCTTTTAAGCTAATATCCGTATTCTCTATTTCAGTTAATCGATGAAGACATGTACCACGTGCATCTGCTGTATACTGCCATTTTACTCCAATTCGAACTTATATCTTACTTTTGAATAATAAAATTGCTATATGCTGCAAATACAGACTTATTTGTTTTGATGGAGGTAGGGGGGCTCATGGGATTTTCACTAAAGAGCTAAGCGAGTGCGTAAACCAGTGTAAGGTACCATACGGGGTGCATTTGAGTTACTAGTGTTCCATTAGTGCGGGTAAGGGCATTGCTTGCTTGCCATATGGCATTTGAATTAGGAGCTATAAGATAAGACGCAGGTACGGTTACGATGTGTAACGCGTGTCTATCCATCAGCTGGTGTGACAACCCATGGTGGTTAGAATAAGCTATGAGAGGACCCGAGTCTGTAGGTCTCCCAAGGAAATGACGAGGATATGCACCAAGTCACTTAACCTCTACTCATTACAGTATAGACGTCTTAGAGGTGACCTAATGGCTTACAATAACCTTAACACTTCTGGACATCCCCTAAAACACCTAATTAAGCTTAGTTCCAACACTAACCTAAGGGGTAACACCCAGAAACCACAGACACAACATAGCAGGACGGACTGTAGGCACAACTTCTCCTCCTTAAGAGTTGTCAAATGCTGGGATTTTCTGCCGGCCGAGCTAATCCAAGCGACTTCGCAGGAGTCCTTTAAGAGGCAACTGGGTTCATTCTTAAGGACTAAGTATAGTATCATACTATGATTTACCAATTTCTTTTTCCTCTTTTATTGTTAACATACCTAGTTTTCTGCCTTGAGGTATTGGTGATCCCCTGCTACTAGACACGGAAGCCTGTTAAGCGAAAGAAACTTCTATTCAGTCCACAACCATTTGAACACATGAACTAGGTGCTGAGAGGCTCGCTTATCACAAGTTTCTTGCAACGATTAAGTAGATAAAACAAAGTAGCATTAGATTCAGAAATTTATTCAAGAACTTTCATTAAGAATCGAATAGCAAACAAAGGTTTAAACCAAGTTCCCGTTTAAAAGTTGTATTGGTAATGTTAAGCTGCAGTTTTCGTTGTATTTTTCCAAACGAAAGAGTAAAAGAAGTCAAAAAATACTGGAAGTGGTTGTGAGACTAAAATGGACGTCCAGCATTTTTTTTATAATCTGCTGTTCGTTGGATCTCCCGTAAACAGTTCCATAGGGCCATAGTTCTAAGGGCGAAACAGTTTTTATGATCTGTGAAGACTCACTCCTGTTGCATTCTAAATGAAAAAATGGTGATGAATTTAGTCAGAAATGTGGAATATATAAATAACCAAATCATATGTTTTTTAGCAAAGAATTTATGCAGTTGTGATTTACCTTGAGTTCATGAATATTAGATAAGGTCAGCTACTATTACTTGCGCAAAGCATAACATGGGCTTAGTACCGTATTGCAATGCTTTTATTATTTTGCTCCCATTTAAGTATTCCCATGCATCTGCGTCTAGTTTAACAGGAAAACATACAAGCAGAGTAAGTGTATGATAAACTAAAAGTCCCAGTTGTCCAAAAGATTTTCAACATTTTTCCACAGCCAGCTGCATTTAATTGAGACACAGAACACTCATCTTCTAAGACTGTATACTGCTGTTTTTCGGGCAACTAAAAGCTCAGACACTTAGCTATCTTGCTACCGATGTTATTGATGGGGAAATTGTTTAATGACAGTGATCATGAAATATGGTCAGTGATAGATGTACAGTTTAGAAATAAACACCAAACATACTTATCGCTATCTTATAATGTATGACAGCAACAGCATCAAAGGCACGTTTTTTCCTATTTTTAATCAGACTGATCTGAATCCGTATACACATTAGAAACAGGCAACTCTACTTACTAAACTGATCTGTTTCGGTACAGGCTTCAAGCACTATACTTAAGTATATCATAATTCTTTCAACTAAACTGAATTATACGACAACCAAGAACACTAAACTAAGCAAGTGTCATAGTTATTGTTTCACTTGCAAAGACATGTTGCTCAAAGTAGGTAAATGGACATAATTAAGCCGATAAAACCAAAACACGAAATATATGCCAGTTGAACTTACCTAAGAAAAAAAGAAGGATACATATATACTGCTTTAAAGCAGTATTCAGTACGAATTCATACTGAAGACAACAGGAAGTCGATCATAGAAACACAGTTTACAGTACAACAAACCTTTCTTCAGTAAAATCATGCACTGACAGTCTATCTGGAAACAATCAACTATGTGAATAAAATCACTATGACTTGAGATATCATCTCAGCGTGCAATGGACGTACAGTGTAACACAGTCAGACGTGGCGAATAGAAATTAAAAACAGAGAAAAATTAACTACATAATCTAGTTATTTAATTAAAAATACATTATGAAATGACAAAATATGTGGTTACTTGAACGCACAAATGACAGTGTGCGATACATTAAGTTTACATTGGTTGCGTTGCGGATAAGATCACTCCCTGTTGTAGATAGTCATGTAGAGCTGACACACTCAGCCGTTCAAAATTTCAACGCAAATTATTGTTGGGATACCTTAGCTTAGTTTTGATGACAAAACTGAAGGCTATGACGGCATGATCGCTCTTTCCCAGAGGAGCCAGGATTGAGAGGTTGTCGACTAGGAATTCTTCGTTAGTGAATACACAGTCTAAGCGCGATGGTGTCTGACTGTTTATCCAACGAGTTACCGACCTCACATTTTCATATAAGCCCAAGTTATCGATGAGGTTGAAGAACCGAGCTTCAGTTGAGTTGTCGCCTCCAGTGTACGTGTGTTCCGCGAAGTTTACTCTAAGGAGATTAAAGTCTTATTAGCGTTGCTAAGTTCACGTAGTTCATCCAGTTTGTTTGGTAGACTCGCGGCGTCCATATATAAGCAGTTCATGCTTTCAATTTGGAACGCGTGAGCTTCGTCCTGTTTCTCTGTATGAACCTTATGTGAATGGACAGGTAGCCCACCTATATGATATTTGCCGAGGTGGTAGGCCCTGACCTTTACAAGTTTTTTTATCGTTTAGACAGTTCACAAGTGGAATGGTCAGCTCCAACTTGCCTTTGTTCTTGGTCCTAACTTCGTATGGCCTATCCGGGTGCATGTGGATTCCAGGTGGCAATCGACGTCTATTAGCACGAAATGCTTCCAGAACTGCAGCCGCCATGTGGGAAGATGGGAAGGTTATCTTCATTAGACGGGGTCTTAGATCACCGTCCTTCTTAGCTAGTCTCGTCACATGCTGAGTCAGTATGTGTTTGAGCCTCAAGGACTGTTTGATGAATTTCCATTCCCTGATGTCAGAATTTGACTGAGTAGGGTCTGCATTTTCCGGTATACCTTGGACAATTATGTTTCTTCCGCGAAAAAAATTCTCGCGAGATTCTTTAGGGACGTTTCGTATGATATTGCGCTCAGAGTACGGTATGTCGGGCAATATTCTTACGTTACCATCTGATTTCAGCAAGTGACTTGCTAGCAAGACGTCCTCTACGTCGGTAGCATTCTTAAGTGTTACTCGGAGAAGCCTTGGGTGATTTAGATGCTTAGAATCCTTTCCTCGAGTGAGCCGGGTGACCGTCAAAGGCTCTATTCTAGGAAGTTCGAGCTTCTTGTTCAATTCACCCCACAGCATCCTGTCGTTTTTGTCCTGCAGACCGAGAGGAAGGTCAGGATTGTCAACGAGGTTCGTGATAATGAGAGAATCGTCACGAACTGTTGTTAATTTACCAGGTTTCACGATGGGTTCACGTTTAATAACTTGTTGTTTGGAGGTCAGTGTGCGTTTATGAATCTTGGGCTCTTTATTGACCGGACGAACAGTCTTGGGGGTAGACTGTGCGACTAAATCACCAGTTATTTTCCATGCAGCAACACTTGGGTTGCTCGGCTTAGGCGGTGATGCCTGGTTCTTTTGAGCTCTCTTAACGTGGGTCGAATCACCTGCAGGGTTTTTGGGAATCACTCTTGTGTTCAGGGACCCTGAGCTGGGAGACCCGAGTTTGCCTAGGGAGTCTAGTACCGTCGACGTAATGATGGTACTGAGCCTCGACACGTCGTCATTAGTGTTGATGGATGCTCCATCGATGGTATACCTATCGACATCCCTATTTTTGAGTCCGTTGCACGCTCTTGTTTGTATATCGGTTTTTTTACTATCGTTTTCCAAGTTAACTGACAACTTGTTCCGAAGACCTGTCAGTAGGACAATGATGTTACTCAGCAAGACTACTGCGTCCGTGCTGCACGTGACACATACCCCCTTTTGGTCCGACTTGCTGAGTCTGTTGTAAGCAGTTGCTTTCAGATTTGTGCATGCTTCGTGGAACCAACCTTTGCAGTTGTCGCACTGCATGCCAGTTGTGACAGCAAAACGGCATCCCGGACGTTTGCATGAGTTTTTCATGACGGTGTTGAAGCAAACTATGTTATAGATGCTTGCAAGAGCTTAAGATCTTTTTAAAAAACACTAAAAGGCACACTGAAAACGGACAAAAATGGACAAAACGAGTGATACGTGGAAAACAAAAAAACCGAATAGTAAGCTGAGGCAAAACCACAGGTAACTATTAAATATAGTGAAACTCAAAAAAAGTAATCTACCAAACGTATAGCTCAGGATAGATTCTTTAGAACTGAAATGGTACTTTTGTTGCGTAAGAACACAGCAAAAGTTTGATAAATGCAAATCACGTTAGGACTAAACTTCCCGTTCGAAAAGCGCGCAGATCGAGTTTGTTAAAGAGTCTAGCAAGTTCACCCTTTTACATATATGCATTACGAAAGAGTATTTTTTGTTTTCATGTATTTTCGTGCACAAGGTATCCACACTGTGTTTATTTCCTTCCACAATACCAATCCGTTCTGGAGGCCAAGCACTTACATGGAACCGAAAAATTATCAATTACATTTATGTATTTCCATTTTGTATCTTATTATTTTATGCAGGCAGTGGAGCAGTTCTTCAGGTTTGCTTGATTTTCACCATTACCTTTGAAGTAGATTCTTCTTTACCTTTTACTTGAGGGCGACTCAAGAGGCAGGTGAGTAAACACCTGATAGCCGGTCTGAGCATGGAAAATCGTACCTCACCAACATGATGTTGGGTAGCCCGCTCGCGGCACTTCCTCAGATATTCCTATTCCACATTCTCACACTTTCTCTTGAAAGCACGCAGCAAACCGTCGGCGATAGTTGTAGAAGAAATCACATGCTACAAAATAAGATGACAAGCTAGTAAATGAAGAGACGTCCATGGACTATCGTTAACAGCGTCAGTCGTCACTGATTGTAAGTCAAACAGTGAGCGAGTTGATAATTTTCCCTTGGGATGAGAAATAGAACTAAGGTGTTTTCGATAGTTCGGTTAATCGAACCGACGTTCCTACCGAAGTCGATACTACGGGAAGCTAATGCAACAGTTTAGGTTGGTTGGTTAAGAGTTGACCCCAAACAACCAAGCATATGCCAAAACAGTATTGTTCAAGTATTCATTTACTTCCCTATTTTGTATAAGCGTTATATCCCCTATTATCTTATATTGAATGTTGAGAGCCTTCATTTGTCTGAACATATAATCCCACGCTCCACTGTGACTGCGCGAAGATCGAAATAAATACCTATTCACTACTTGTCTGGTTTCCTCTATCAATAGTGCGAGGGTAATTTAAGGCACGAAAGATTCAAAACTTCTCCTTTCTCTCGGTTTGAGACGTCAGTAACAAGCCTTAACCAACAATGTCTTACGAAAGCAGACGTAATTTGCGAACAGACATACTAGGCCATATCAAATTATAAAATGTAAAATATACATGAGTAAGTTGGAAGGTGGTTATGATTGGAGTAGGCCGTAAATAATAGGCTGAAAAGTGATTACGGAATGGTGAATCGGATAACAATATTGAGTGAGTTATTCGAGAGATCATGTTGAATGAAGTCATTCTGTTTATGTATCTATATAATCTGAACACTTGATAAGTATACAATAGAGTGATAATCGATAGACTGTAGAATTATGGTCTACTATGATAGTAGTACTGCTCTTATAATAGAACTAATCCTAAATTTGTAGATTTGTCATGATATAAATGCCTAATCTATAAGATCTTACGTGGAAGTCACACCATCGACTACACCAACTCACTGTATCGTATCAATTATCAATATATGATGTAGAACAAGGTTAGGTTAGAGAAAGAACAACATATTTAATATGAATAGAAGATATAAGGTAACATTCAGCAGAGACCACGCCTGCATGGTCGAGCCATGCCACTCGATCAACTCCAATCAATTTAATTCATTGTTCGCGCCTTCTCCATTGTTAGGTATTTCTTCGCGTTAAATACTGAATATCTATTTTCCGAGTAGAGTTGTGTTCAGCTTTGAAGATTGTGTGGTTATGGTCCAATGCAACTACAAGACATTCGAAGAAATGAGCATCCGTTCTGTTATCAATTTTCATTCGATTATGACAGACAATCAAATTAGACATAGAAATTCACGATTTATTTTCTTGACTAAAGAGAGATGATGCTTACCCACGATTCATTTATGTGTATTCGATCGCAAACGCCTGTGTATCAAGATAGTTTAAGTTGAATTACTCTTCTGCTAAAGATAAAACATTATTCGGTTTTGATCTCATCTCAGAATCTATATACGCTATATATGTTCACAGATTTCAGTTACTTGCAATGATATCTACTTAAAGCATCCATGTATTTTGTCATTGTCATCTGATATATCTTTTCTCTATATCTTTAAACAGTGTGATAGATGAAAGGTTGCACTACATTACAGGGTTGTGTAATGATAGAAATATTGGTGATGATTCCCAAATTCTTTGAAATTTCGTCAGAATGACGTTGATCACATTGTCATATGTTGAAAGTAACGATTGAACACGAATCTTATTTGATTTCGTGAACACGAAATTCAACAACTGTGTTTCATACACATGATTCCCTGTGCAGGTCATCCATGTCATGTGTGATGCTATTGCTTATCGGAAACAATAGTGCAATCACGTACAAAAAGAATCCTTAATTCATACTAACACCACAAGTTAGTAGCAATAAAGGTAGTATAGCGTATGAATAAAGTGTGTGTGTATGTTTTAATTGTTTAGACAGAAGAACATAGTATCGTTCAAGAATTGAAAGTAGAATTCAAACGGATAATAGCAGAAAGAAGAGAAAAGAAGAGAGAAGATAAAACGGTTAGCAACTAAAATAAGAACGGAAATGAAAGGATGTTGGTGTTTGTGAAAAACAATTAAAGGAAGTTTGGCAAGTTATTTACATCCTGTACATTTTACACATTTCAGTTATGCAGTATGTGTATTGGCATAACTTAATAAATCTGTTTACTATTACCTACTCTCTATATTAATAACAGATGTAGTATTGGTAGTGTTGATAGTGGTAGATTGTCCGGTAATTGTTAATGTGATGCAGATAGTATAATGCGTAGTAATATATTATTAGGCATTTCAGAATCTGTGGTAGTTTGAGTGTAGAATTATGGTCTACTATGATACTAGTAGTAGTGCTCTAATTCCAGACTTGAACCTAAAATTGCAGATTTGTTAAGATGTAACTGCCTACTCTTTAACATCTTACGTGGAAGTCACATTACTATCTATACAAACACGTCGTATCGTGACACATTACAATTCATGATGAAGGACACACCTAAATTAGTGATAGATGTGCATGACATTCAACTAGTTTCGAAGTGTTTCATCTTCACTATGCTTTTTACGTCCAGAAACACCTCTCGTCGTATATGAGTGGTAACTATTTCGACCCCACGTCCCAGTACTTACTATTTAAAATAATAATAAAACAACAACAAGATTTTCCAGCTACCTATGATATTGTAATAAGTAGTCTAAGAACATCTTTATAGAATAGTAAGCTATTTCGTTAAGAAAATACAAATAAAGAAAATCCATTAATGAAATGACTTCAGAAAGACAGTAGAGAATCGAAACAGATCATTGTTTTCTTAATAACGGATTAGCCAAAAATCTACGAACGGTATTTGTTTTTGCTCCCAAATTCCCTGGTACGGTCGAGAGTAAGGAGAGTCCGCTCTTCCACTCGAAGAACCCTCATATGACCACGTGCATACAACCACTGACAGTGAAGTCACTACCTTCTCCTAGCATTAACATTATTTACTAAATTGTGAAGGCGAAAAGAAAACTCGAGAATGGGAAACGCTATCTCTCGCTCTACAAATGCTCTCACATAGTCATGCGTAGACAGACACTACCAGAGGAATCCTATTGTCTGTTTTCTCGTAGCATTACTGTTGTTTACGAAATTTACATAAGTAGTATGTATCACTAATGCAAAGTGGAATGTCTGGTGACGGAAAATTGAGAAAATCGGAAATCAGAGGACGAGAATGGAATATACTACTAATCCCTCATTCACACTATTGACCTCATACATTTTTACTACTATAAAAACACAATTATTACATAATGTACATCAGTCAATTACCTACTGACAAACCCTATAATGTGAACTTAAATTACCATCCTGTTCATATCTATGATTAGAAAATTAGGTGTTGTATCATGGTATCACTCATAATCACTCCACTTTTAATGGAACCAAGTTCCAAGTCACGTTGAGATACGCGCAAAACCAAAATTTAAAACACGATTTGTACAAAGCGATTCTTTATTGAATAATTTACAAAATTAAGTAACAAACCTCAAATTGTGAGGTGTCTGGGGCGTTTAAACACTTCCTTTAAGTATGATAATAAAAAAGCTTCCTGTGACAGTAACATAAAGAATAATTACAACGTACAATAGTACAAAAGACGGTTGATACCTGTGTTTTATAACAGTTTATGAGCAATGGAAACCCGAACCAAGAGCAAAACTATATGGAAACTGTTAATAATAATAATAAGTTTCTGCATGTGCAGGTGCACACCGTTTTTACAGGCATGATCTATAAATTACAACATTTGTTGGTTCACAAAATGCTTCCCAACTTATTAAGTTTATAGTTGTTATAAAGTGTAATCGTAGAGCGCTTGCTGTAAACTATGACCTTGAGAGGGCGCGTACGTCAAGTTTGCTCCAAACGTCAGAAGTTTCATAGCTGTGCTCTCAGAGCAAGATTCTGAAGAAGAAAAAAAGAGAAACTGGAGAGCAGCAAGGCACTTGGATATGAACGCCAAACGTTGCTTAACATTGTGAAGTAGAACGGACAGAGGTATGATAAATTAGAATAAATTCATATTGTCTTGTTAGAGTGAAATGAAGTCAGAGGCTCCATATTAGAGAATGTACTAATAAAGAACAATGAGTTGTGATATTTAACAAGTTGGAATAAGCTCACATGAAGGGAATGAAGTCAAGGTTGGTACAAGGGAAGCGGCTTATTAGAAGGGTGAAGTGTTAAAAATACTTATGACTATATCTTTTGTTATCTTTTTTTCTCTCTATCCGATGCCAGCCACATAATCCTAGTGTATAAGTCCGAGTTAGCATGTTATAGGTTGTCTTAGTAGAATAGCTAATCCAGCATAATATTGGAAACATGAGTCTGAGTGGTGAGCGTAGGAAGACAATCTATATCACAGATTGGTTGACTTATTCTCAATCATGAGGAACCTGATACATACAAAATGTTCTGTCCCCACAAACACCATGGATTGAAGTTATCGTCCTCACCATCACTGCTTGCTGGTCAGTAACTCCACACTCCCTCCTTTTGTGATGTTAGGCTCATTTAGGCTTATTTTTGTATATACGTCATACCTCACACAATCCTCTATTTCACAACCTGTTGGAAAGCACTATTTCTATAAGTACCATTTTACAAGCTTATCAGGCAGTTACAAGCTATGGACTGTGGGTAAAGCATCGATGCAGTGCCTCTGTTGACTATAGTATAAACTAAGAAAAATAAGGCAAACTGAACTTGAAGTCCATTTTGGTCTAGACATGGAGAGAGCCTATTATGTCTGAGTGGGACGCAGATGTGTTCGTCCGTGCAAGTGAGGGCTTGATCAGGCAGTCTTACAAACGTATGTAATTCATCTGCCATGTGTATTTCGGACGGAAGATTGTTCCATATTATTGCATGCTTGATGAGGAAGAGGTTTTCCCGAGTTCTTGATCTGTATTCTTCAACTTTGACGGTAGATACTTTGTTTCGAGTTCGTGTTCATGTGAATCTCGTGCAAGAACTAGCTTACATGATGAATAAGTAAAGCTTTTGAGTAGTTTGAAGTAAGGAATTAAATTAAGCCTAACCCTTCTCTCCCGAAGGGATACTATTCCTAAGATTTGACATCGGGAACTGTAGTCAATGGTTGAGTCAGTCTTAAGTATTCTGCGGGTGAAGCCTCGTTGTATTCCTTCCACCTTCAGGATATCAGGTAGGCGTAGGTTGTAAAATAAGAACGAGCAGTATTCAACAATATGTCTTAAACAAACTTTGTAAAGAAGGATTCTAGATTCATTTTGATAGAAATTACGGAGAATGAAGCGAAGAAATTTCTGCATTTTGGATGCTTTGGCTGAGATGTGTTCAGAGAAATTAAGACTGTGTGAGTAATGTACCCCTAGGTCAGTTACTGATGCCAGTCTGGGCAGTGTGTGATTGCTAAATGTTAGTTTCATTTTAAGAGACGTGTCTCGTATACATAACCAGCCGCATTTCTCTATGTTGGGCTCTAACCTACAGTGTTTGCACCAGTCATCTACCATGTTGAGTTCATGTTGGATTGTTTGCATAGTACTGCGTAAATCGCAAATGTCAGTTTTATAGATGACTTTTAAGTCATCGGCATAGAGGTAGGTCTTACCTGTGCCAAAACACTTGCATATATTGTTGATGTAGATTATAAAGAGCAATGGACCCAAGACACTACCCTGCACAACACCACTGGTTATTGGTCGAGGTGTAGATGTATTAGAGTTAATCTTGGTTATTTGATATCTGTTCGTAAGAAAAGACTTGATCCATTGCAAAAGGGGATTTATAATTCCAACTGACTTCAGTCTGTTGATTAGAAGATTATGAGGTACTTTATCAAAGGCTTTCTTAATATCGAAGTTTAGTATAATAACTAGTTTCTTCTGGTCACGTATACGAGTAACCTTGTTAAAGAAGTCTATCAGGCATGTACTGCACGACCTTGTTCTAATGAAGCCGTGTTGTGACGGGTCTATTAGATCTTCCTTGAGTAGGTGATCAGATAGTTGATTTTGTATTATTATGCGTGATCTGACTGGAGTGATATTTATAGGTCTGTAGTTTTCAACCAGGTTTCTTGGTCCGGATTTGTGTTTGAGAAGAACATACGTTACCTTCTAGGTTTCCGGATATGTACCTGTCTCTAAAGATAATGTGTATATTTTGAGTAGTAGTGTCTGTATGGTACTAAGATGGTTTTTGCCGGTGCACTTTATGTCGATATCTGGAGCATCAGATGTATTCCCATTGTGAGAAAACTATTCACTTAATAGTTCACATATGACGGTTTGGTCATTATACGTTACTCCATCGTGCAGTAAGCAGTGAATGTTGTGGTCTGTGTTCTTTCTTATGCGTTTCGTGGTTTGGCTCACATGCCATATCTCTTACACATTGTTTCTCTTCGTTCCACTGAATGTCTATTTAAAATCCATTCTCGTATTTGACCAATCTTGAATGCAGTTATTCACCAACGTGATTTAAATCGATGATTATATACGAGGATTATTGACATATATATATCAATCTAAATATCCATCAGAACGGAAGAAACTGGAGTCAGATGTGGATTCAACGAAAGCCTACAATCTGTATTCATAACGATTCATTTATCAAACTATAGATAATCTATTAAATCTATCAGAATGGTTTTTGTACATAATATAGTTATCTCAATAGTTGAGATCATGAGTCGATTGAAGCTAGACCACCATGCAAAACCTCGAAGCATTGGACGGCCGTTTCGTCCCATTGTGGGACTCATCAGCAGTGATCATCATCATTATCATTACACCATTCATTCTCCATCCAAACTCTCTCCTCTTCGAACATTCTTAGCCTTCTGCCACTAGGCATTTCACTTTCTACTGATGATACATACTACTTATATCTGTCAAAATCAGTAGCACTCCTCATTTAAGTAATTATATGATTAGTGGTACAAATAAATCTGTAAGATTCAGAAAAACAAGAATACTCCAAAAGGGACTGATATACATTATCACTGAGAGGAAGAGGAATTCAGATATATCTAGAAAACACTTTGGTTTTGAATAGCAAACCTAATGTGAATAGAATGTTTACCATTAGATTAAAGGGGACAATAAAACAATACAGATAATGAATTTCTTCAAAAAATTTCAAATTACATGATAATACTACTTATTTCCCCGATAGATTAGTAAGCAATAGGCAATATTCTATATTTGAGACTATAATTTATGATGACTGGAATTATAACCTGTGTGAAGAATAAAAAGATTACGATTCACAGTTGATGGTTGAGGGTTAAGAATTAAATTCAGGAAGATGGGGGGGGGTTCATTACGAACTGACATAAGCTATAGTGATAAAACGCTATTCAGTCAAATGGATGAATGAAGTTCGCTCCGAAATCCAAGACTTGTTATCTTATACCTCATTGGCTCGTTCATAAACGATAGTCTAACTAATGATTCATTTTATTCAGAATTTGTTGATTTAATACAGTATTAGGTTGATGTAAAGCAATTTCAAGAAAGACGAACATATTTTCATTGAAGGATCTCAACAACTAAAGTCAACCAATTACCAGTCCGTGGTAAACCAGCAGAAAATTCTTGATTTTTGAAAATATCAGTTACGGTGATGAATTGATCAGTTCGGTCAGTCAGTCAGTCAGTCAGTCTGATACAACGTAGGACCAAGAGTATATACATGCATCGTTCCAAGTTGTCAAACATCATTAGTATATCAAGATGAACACCGAATTCATAGAAGTAGTTAATACAATGATGGTGGACCCACAGTCGAATGCCAATGACTTATAGACCACATATAATATATATATATTACTTCGTTATTTAGTAATTCAATGATTATACGTTCCAGATAAAGATCCTCGGTGTTGAAACATGTGAATGATAGAAACTTTTATATTTTTACTATGAAAATATATGAATTCATTATTAAAAAAGTATATAGTCAACAGAGAAACACGTTTCAAATATGTTTGTTATGTATTTGTGTGTGTGTGTGTGTCTGTGTTTTTGTTGTTTGTTGTACAGGTATATTTATTATCAACTAAGAGTTACGTAAACATTATGGGATAATGATGATGATGATTGTAGCCATAACAGAATGGAATTGATTCATATACCATGGTAACAAACAGGATATTGAATGAACAAATAAGAGTTAAATGAATATGATGATAATAGTGAGTTCAAATATTCGTAAACAGGACAAAGTTATGTATTCATCACATACCTACATACCTACATAGATACACCAACACATACAAACATACATTCATACATACAGGCAAGATTAGTCATAAGTAATCGTATGATTACCAAATGAACAACAGGTTTGTAGATTTTAGTGGAGGCCCGTAGTTTTGTCGAGAAAGTAACCCTATTCTCGTATATAATCGTCGACTTAAATTGCGTTAGCCAATAACGGAATCAAATAAGTAGAATGAATAGAATTGGGATGTCTATAGCCCCCTTGTAGAAAATAGCACATTTAAAGAATGTCTGTTTTCGAAAATAACACTGAATGATATAGTTAACGTAATAGTAGAAAAAAATTGTACACACTCGATAAAGTACAGTGTCACATGAGGGGTTAGTGTATTATATGAAGAATACATGAATACGAAAGCGGGACAAAAGGAAACGTACATGCGAATATGAGCAAATTAATGAGCGTACAAAAAATTAACATGTCTAATGCTTGACTGTCTGAACGATAAAATAACAGTTTGTATGAGGATTCAAAATCGTGAAAATAATAATAAATTGTTTGTGTATGACAGGAAACAAATCATGAAGATAAGTAGATAGAATACGACAGAAATTGGTCTGTGATGTCGACAGGGTAGTGAAATATGTTTAATATACGTTCTGATGAGCCGCAGTAGAATAAATAGCATCGACTAGCGATGAGTGAATTCGGATTTAAATACGTTGAGTTCCCGTTCGTAGGATGATAATGGTCAAGTCGTGAAATGATAACTGCGTTGACGAGCGAAATTCGTAGCTGTACTGCAATTGATACTAATCATGAAGTGTGAAGTCAGTGAACGTTGTCGTCTGCGTTATGTCAGATGCATTGAGTTATCGTTAAATATGTATTAGTAGAATGATCAGAGGAACAGAATAGTGACTAAGTAGACGAGGTACGTCGAGTCGTATTCCTATTTGGTCATGAAGTCCAGAGTGGTTTGTGCGGTTTGAGGGAGATGCGCTCAACCTCGTTTGTTACAAAACCGTACCAAGGCATGACAGAAATACCAGTACATATGATTAGCAATGACGACGTATGAGACTGACTTGGATGTGATGAACAAAAGTGTTTCTTTGAGAGACCAGCTCTAAACTGTATGTTCTGATATACCGTTTAGTGCTTCTAGGTTTTCAATGGTGGTCTAGCTTACATTGACTCATGGATTGAATTATTGAAATTATTACAATCTCCACAAGCCTTTATTCTTATTCTTCTTCTATGATTATGAATCTTATTTCATTCAGATGAATTAGCCTTGTTTAAAGTGAATGTTAAATAATCTAACACCATCCGTAGATCAGTAACTTGATGCTATTTCTTCACGACCTATATAATATTTGGATTCACTGGATGGTCATTTCGTCTCAGTATAGGACTCCTCAGCAATGCGAATCCACGATCTCACTCATGAGTATCAAATCAAAGACCTATATGTTTCATGCGTGAGTGCTCTACCTCTAAACTAATGAACCGGCTGTCATACAACTGTATTACCGTGTAATCTGTTATTCATTTTGTGTTATTCTTATAAACTGAATCAGATTACTTTAGTGTTACAAAGATATAATTGTGATGTTTGATTCGAGTTTATTTTGTGTCACAACGATTGGCATTTGTCTGAAACAATGTTGAAAAGAAAAATTTCACAAAGGAAATTTGCATTTTTACACTAAATTTGTGATTCGTTTTATTTAAACCCTTAATGAATCATGTTGCAGTGTGTGCTACTGATGTCTTCAGATATAAGTAGTATGTTTCATCAATCGAAAGTAACAATGTCTTGCTGATTGTACTGATTTAGTAGTTAGATTCATAAGCCAATTAATGTCAGACCACCTTTAAATTCGTGGAAGCAGTTGACGGCCGTTTCATCACAGTATAAGACTCGAAATTATCATGAAACTACGATTCCGCATGCAGGATTGTTTGGAATCGGGAAGATTATTGAGGAATTCGATGATAGTATGTGAATGTGTTTCATTATATTTGTTAATAATAAATGATTAGATCAAATTACTTGTTTACTTACTTGCGTCTGTTACTCCTCGTGTGGGAGCATAGGCTGCACATCATCATTCTCTATCCTACCCTGCTCTGGGGAATCCTTTCCAGCTCTATCCAGTTATCTTTCATCCGTTTCATATCGGCTTCTGTTTCCAGACGTTTAATGTTCTTTGACCTTCCTCTTTTTCGCTTCCCTTCAGCATTCCAAGTAAGCGCTTGTCTCATGATGCCGTTTGATGCTTTCTGTAATGTACGTTGTATCCACTTACATCGCCCTTTCCTTGTTTTCCCCTTCAGAAGGAAGTTGGTTTGTTCTGTCTCACAGTAGGCTGTTGCTGATAGTATACGGCCTATAGATGTTCAGTATCTCACGTAGACTATTGTTTATAAATACTCGTTCCTTCTTGATGATGGTTGAAGTAGTCCTCCACGTTTCAGCTCTGTACAGTAGAACTGTCTTGAAGTTCATATTATAGATTGTTAGTTTGATATTGCATGACAGTTGTTTTGAGTTCCCTATGTTCTTCAATTGTAGGAGTGCGGTCCTTTCTTTGCCAATCTTCACCTTCGCGTCTGAATCCAAATCTCCTTGTTCATCGTTGATAGTTCCTAGGTAGGAGAGGGATTCCACAACTTGCAGATTTTCATCATTAATTGTGATTGGGTTAGTATTATCGATGTTGTATTTGAGAATCTTGGTTTTTCCTTTGTGTATGTTGAAGCCCACTGATGTAAATCAAATTGACTCAATATAAGTTTTCTTAAATTTCATCTACTCTTTCAGTATCATACACATATTACCTATATTCAGCATTCCTTTCGATTATTTTTATCACTGTGTAATATGTGATTCGTATCTTGTTCAAATGAGCTCTCATTTTGCTAGTAGAATATGTGACCTGTTAGATCGAAATGGATTTAAGCTAGTTTCTTTACTGTTTACATTTGACTAGTTGACTAGCTCAATTATTATCGCTTAGACAAATAAAGAAAGCGGATGTATACATTAGTATAAGTTATATTGCTATGTGTAGCTGAACGCCATATATGAGACTGGAGGCTCGCTATTGATATTGTGGATGGTTCAGCAATACTTTGATAAGTTTTGCTGACTGCTCATACGCAAAATCGATTTGCATCATTAGAAAGCGACATTCCTTTCTATACTCAAAGTAAATATCACGCTAATTACACAATAGAAAACATCAGATAACCTAATTATTTAGATGAAATATGATAATAAACAACAAAAGTTTTCATCATTGACATGTCTACAAACAACAAATGAGGTCAACAGACTTATGTCGGCATATCACGCGTTCAGATAATGTGCACTATTATTTACACTAGTGTTAAATTTAGAAAAAAGTAATTCTTTTACAGAAACGCTAAGTAGATTAGAAGAACTGAAATAGATTTGCTAATTTTGAGCAATATTCAAACACATAATCGACATTGAATCGCCAAAGTACAGTCCTCAGTGTGAACGGTTTCACGAGTGCGAGAGTAGCACGTGTTGTGTTCACTTCAAACAAATACTGTTCATCGACGATCATATGTTACTGATGAACAATCATATCATCTTGAACCTCCGATCAAATACACTTTTTGTTGTCAATCACACTATGGTCTTGAGTAATTTATGGATGTAAAAGATGAGTGTCCACTTGACCGAAATGGAGAGGACAGAATTCAAACAAGTGAAACAACGAACAATTAGTGATATTCATTATGGAACTGAAATAACGCATGAATATCAATGCTCACGTTAGCCCAATCCACTTCATTTCCCATGAGCTCCACTTCAACAAGTTTGATTGTCTTTGACAGTTTTTTAAGCCGATCTATTTTATCACAGACTACTACTACTACTGCCCTACTTCTGTTTGGATTTCAACAAAAATTCAGCAAATTAATGTTGTCAATAGTTCGATGTGTTCTGTCAAATTCTTATTGCTTTCTGTTTGTTCCCGGTTATCTACATGTCATAACAGGAAGGTGTTGTATTCTATCACAATGATCTAACAGAACTTTCTCTAGTCGTCATTATTTAAATTAAATTGTTCGGAGTATCAATGATGAGTTGAATACAAGTTAACGTGATAAAATCCGAATTCGTTTCGTAAGCACTCATTACGAGCGTAACTGTCTCTCAAATTTGTAACGTCAATTTCATGTGTAGACTTCTTGTAGCAAAATCTCAGTATGACATGTGATGAGGAATTAACATGTCGCATTTAATAGCTCACCTGCATTTAAACTTGTTTACGTTTAATTTTATCAACGTAATCTACTATTGCATTCATCATGAACATGTTCAATTATTTTAAATTATTGCATTCACAAGATTCACAATATACGTTGAAAGGTTATCATTAGCAACAGCGTACTGTGAGAGAGAACAAATCAGCTTCCATCTGAGAATCGGATATTTATCACAAAGATCCTCAATCTGCATCTTAAAGCAAGCGCTGACTTGGAATGCTGAAGGGCAACAGAAAAGTGGAAGGCCGAATAACACACAGTGTTTCGTGAAGTAGAAGCAGATACCAAATGGACGAATAGCAACTGGAAACAACTAGAATGGTTTGTCCAGGCCAGAGTTAGTTGGAGAATGTATGCGAAGGACCTATGCTACGACGAGGTGCAACAGTTGTACTTTGGTAGAATTTATCAGTTAAATACAATGAACATTATACAGAGAATTCATTAGTCTCCGTTGAAGATATACTGGAGAAGGGACAAATCATTTGACAAAGAATAGTCTCTGTCTGGATTGATAAAATACACTGATTCACGCCACATGTGACGAATTAGTTGTTTCAAAGACCTTTTGTGAAAAGTGCATGGCTTTCAGTAGACAATCATGAATCCGCGAACGGTAATGTATAGCATTTGAAGGTCGACAATCGTCTCTCCTGTCATCATCAAACTACATTGAAAGATAAAGACAATGATTTGCAATTGTCATGATGAATATCAACTTTATTCATTGCTATGTGTTTGTTGAAACATAACAATCTCAGCATCGGGTATTTTACATTTCTTTTTAGAAAAAAGAGAAAAAGTCGAAAAAAGTATATAATTCGAGTAGATAAACTACATGGAATTGAATGGGTTGTCTTTTGGAGAAAATTAAGAATCCGTACAATCTTCTCAATTAGAACTATATGTCAGAATACAAATTATTGACTAGGTCAACTCGGACAACCTGTTCATCACAAAATATATTTGCCACATTAGGTTGTTAAAACATTCGGTATCACGTCGTCTATACGTATGGGACTTTCATTTATCTTAGACGAATATCTACGCTAGACTTCATCCCAGTGTCTATTGCACAGAACTTCAACACAGTTCAGATCAATAATGCGTGATTAACCTGACTGGAACGTAGATATATTTTCACATCAAAAAGCTGACACAATCCAACAACGATGATCAATCAGTAACATGTAATAATAAGGACAGAGGAAATAATAACTTATCTCCTGCCTATCAGACTAACCCTCACATCAAAAGCATTGTGGAGCTTTTATTCTTTTGCTTGTATGCATGTATTCTAATGTACTGACGTCTCGTCCTACCAGGAGATGTACACGGACAAAGACACTAATGAAGGATATGGTGAGTATCCGATGAGATAACATCTGCCAGGTTTCAGGAAGACATTGGATGTCTTAAGCATGATATTTAATGACCTCAAAATATTAACTGTAAGATCCGTTTCGAATGTTTTGTGTGTGTGTGAAAATACTCCTATATGCTTGCACTTTTTCCCATTGATCCTCTTAATTGTACATTGTTGGTCTTTTGATTACATTTGAATTGTTAATATTTGTATTTTATTGTAGTTTTTATTTTTATTACGCCTTCACTAGTCTCCTTGTTCTTCCCGAACTGCACTTATGCTGTTTTACTTTATACTTAGTCTTGGTGGCAGCCATATTGGTTTATCCCTCTGTTTGATTGTGTTGCCTGTGTTGACTGAAATTGTGCATTTTTAGTTGTGAATTGAGGCACCCTTCCAGAATTGGAAACACCCAGTGTTATAAGGCGATCAAATATTATTTTTCGAACGAATCTGTGTGTGATCCATTTTAGACAGGATAGAATAACATTTATTTGTTATGATTGGTAATATTCTTGCATCCTTTATCAACTTCCTTATTGATTGTAATTTATATTTGATCCATTGAACAATTATTGGTTGGATAGTTGAGTGGTCATATTTGTTAAGGTAACAATGTACATTTAAATTTATGATGAATTGTAAAACCGTCATCATACCCAATTAATTTGTTTTGGTTTCAAACGGGCGAGGGCCCGCATCTAACCCACCTAGACAGCTATCCTTCAGTTCAAACCTTAGTTTGGATCTAACATTGATCTTGTTTACTGGCTTCAGCACATTTCACAAGCCCGTGAACAGAAAATGTAGAACAGTAAAAAATAATAGGTTTCATGCAAGAATCACCGAATTTTACAGCCAAATTGAGTACTTACAACATATTTACTTGTAACGAAATGTAAAATTCTTATCCTGAACAGACTCGCTTTCTTCTCATAAATAGGTACTGATCAACAGCATAGAGTGTACAATGTATCATTGAAATTAATTTTGATGTTCATTCATTCATGAAATTGCACAACAGTGCATTGTTCTACAACACTGTGATGCTCGCGAATACAACATTTTGATTACTGTCAAATTCCTTCTAAAGTAGAACAATACATCTGTACTGTACCAAGAGAACATCTATTTGCAAGCTCAAATGACATGTGGAAATAATTCATTGAAATACTTAAATGGAAATCAGCCCTTCCCTTCTGTGTTAACAAATTTATTAGTAATCAGATACACTAATCACTGTTATAAAAACAAATGTGTGTCTGGTTCAAGAAGTCGTTCTCAATCTTCAAAAACTCACTTCTAACAGAATGAATTGTATCTCTATTATTACAATCTGTGACGTACTCAATCCACGTAACTGGACACAGTCAGCTCTACTTCTACATGAAGGATACTTCATTTATTATCTTTTTCAGTCCGAATACCTTTGAACAGCCAGTGGTATAATATGGTGATCGAACAGAATGGATGTGACTGCATTAAGAAGTTACATGTTCATATTAAACGATGATGAAATCGCCTTACAGAATTTTTATTAAAATAAAGTTTCAGTATAAAAGTGCGATTCGTTTAAATCTTCAGTCCATTTCGAAATCATTTATCCATTCGATGTGAAACTATCATTCAAATTGCATGTTTTCATTAACAAAAATACAGGTTATTTAGATATATTTGAAAACAACGAGAGGATTAGACAAATCTCAAATGCTTTAGAAAGTTATGTGTCAAGGTATCTTTTGACTGAGAGTGAGTTTCTTGAATTATTCAGTTGTAGTTTGTTTTGTTTATTGTTCACAAATACATTTTGCAAATATGGAACCTCACCGACTCAACATTCCGTAGTAAAGTAAGTGAATCAAACTAAACAAATGTGCAGTAATAAGCGATATTTTGAGTTGAATTAGTTTGTTCTATTGAAGCAGACAATCTGGAAAGCCTTATTTGATGCCCCAAAATTACTTTTCTAACACTGACGGGATTCTTAAAAGTTTAATTTCTCTGAGTCGCTGTCTGTCGACCATCGTATATTCAACTGTATCCCTATAAACATTTTCATATGATTATGATCTTTGAATCCAAACACTTTCTGACAAAGCGGACTAAACAATCGTCTAGTGAAAGATTCTTTACTCAAACTAGAACACCTAAAACATCAAATTTACATCCGTATATCTCGGTCAGATATACGAATTGATGATCAGCAAAATCTAGCGTCCAATAAATATCAAAAGACAATTACTCGGTCAAAAACGTTCGAGAAAAATTAACAGAAAAGTAACATTCTTCTAACTTAGTTGTAATGAACCGTCCATCATATCGTTGAAGTGACAATAATCCTTGAAGCTTCCTCATAAACGATGATCGAGCACTTCACCACACCATTTCATGTAAATGTTGGAATGAAATTGACAACTTGTATGCAGTGGTAGTCCATGTTAAAACGTACATTAATTAAAACAGATGGATTTTCATTTTACACATATTTTCATTATCTATTTTTATTTTCAATAATTCAGAGGGATTATACGCTATCAAATGGTCAATTGATGGAGAAGATAATAGTACACGTAAGTCAACCAATATGAAACCTGCACACTTACATCTTCACGGATTGTGATCATTCAATGTTTGTGAGATTCAGTTCTCAGAAAATGGATATGCGAAACTTTGTTACTTTTCTAGAAAATGAGGGTTGAACCAAATGTGAAATACACTCACTGTTTGGTCACATCAACTGACGCTTAAAACCCAGTTGACATTGTTTGAGAAAAATTAAACATGACGTGTAGAATATTGATTTTCATAACCTGCTTGAAAACCTGTGCAGAGATTCACTTTTGTTTTAATGCTTCGATGAAACGTGACGATAAACCATTGCTTCAAACAAAATGAATCGTGTTATATGTTCGTCACAAAGCCATTCCTGTGCACATCATATTCATCTACACTTCCATTCATCACATAGTCATTCCTATAAATTATCCTTTCACATTGAGAAGTCGTTGAGATTACACATTCAAATCTATTCGTCTCTCATCTACAACAAACAAACACCGTGGTCAGAGTTCGTTGATCGATTTAACTATCGATATGTTAGATTCTCAAGTTGATTCTCAAGTTGAGTTTGTAAATAAACGCTCCATTACTTATGTCATACACACTTGGAGTCGATGGTTACAAGGAAAGTTATATAGAATATTGCTTACGTGCGAATACCTTTGCAGTATTAGACCTTCAATGATTCAATAGTAATACAGATTCAGAAACTGGGCATTTCACACTGGTTTGGAAGGATGCATGCTCGTTTCATTCACATCAAGTTGACTTCAATGTTTTGAATGCGAATCCGACTGAAGAAAGCATTTGACACAACTCAGTAAATATCCACTAAATGTGATCACTTTTTGAGTGAGCATATGCTGTGTTACACCTGTCTTTCAAGTTCTAAGTATCGTTGGCCTATTAATTGTAGGTAATACATTCATAGCAACTAATCTGATACATCCGAATCGGAATATATCTATCTATTATGAGATCGTTAGTTATAAAATTGAATGGAAATATAATTTTGTTCAAGTACGAATACTTTTGAATGTACTAAGCTTGAAAAACAAATCTTGTTGCAAGAAAGCAATGGATAAAAGCTTTAGGCAATGAATTTTATCTACATATACTTCAGCCAATTGTTTGACAAGATGCCAACAAATGGACTGCTATTGGCTCTAGAAAATCATGACATGGCTGGACCTTTCGTATTATGGCTTAAAATGTTTTTCGTAGGTTGTAAACAGGACGTTGAAGTAAATTGGATCTGCTCCATCTGTTGACCAGTACTTAATGGATTACTTCAAGGTTCTATACTAGATCCCTTTTATTATGCTCCATGTAAATTATCTCTCAAGTATAGTTGATTCCCCAATATTTTTTATACTCTTGTGATGTGAAAATCTGGCAAGAAATAATGAGTGATGCAGATGCATGCGACTAACTTTTCGAAAGAATGACTGATGCCCACCGACGTGGCAAATTGTGTCGTCGTACACTTTAAAGATGCAAAGTTGAATAGCCACTGCATAGGAGAAGTGCCTGCAAGTGCCTGCAAGTCCTTGTTTGAAAATTGACTTGCATATCCTCGAAAAAGCACTCTGTGCAGCTACTCGTGCGATTTCAGAACTTTGATGTTCACAACAAAAAGAGAGAATTGAAAAACAGAACGTTTTTACTCCATCTTATCGTAGACAAAGAAGTGACCTGATTTTGATGCACAGAATATTAAGAAATGATTTTGGACTCAAAATATCCTCCCATTTGCTTCACACTAGATGCTCAAAGCAAAACAGGTGGTTTCCTTATAAAGTCACATCAGAACACTTAGAACGAAATATGCAATCTACAAGGTGGGTGATGCAGTTCCATGGTTGCCTCTCACTAATAAGTAGTTCACGTGTTATTTATTAACCCATTATCCCATGCTCCATCTGCATCATTGGTTTGGAACTAGTGTTTTCCAACACTCTCAAGGTGAATCGTACACATCTACCAACCAGAGTTAACAGCCGGCCATTCTCAATTTGTCCTCGTCCCTCTGCGAGAAGTCAGTGAGTACGGCTTGCCTGACAGTGGTTGTACGCACGTGATGGCCTATGACTTCGAATTTCTAGTTTGTTTTCGCTCATTCAGTTCTTTCTACCTTAAATTGCAGGTATTTGAGAATTCCTAGTCAGTTCTATGATTCGCATATTTTTAATTATCATAACAACTACTTATGGAATGTTGGCATTCGGAGACGCATATTGCATATGCAAACTGATAAAATAACGAACAGCACGATCGAGTCCCTCCGAAAGAGTGTCTTGCTTATGATTTCTAACGTGAAATTTGACTTTGCGAAGCCAAGTGAGTATAGACGGACGGTGTGTTTACATTCACTCAACGTATCAAGGTAGTTCACTTGATCCGACACCTTAAAAGTACTGGATGCTATATCCAGTAGTAATGCGAGAGCTCACTTCTCAAAATTATTATTTTAAAATGAGAAACATGTGATATTCATGTCACTTTTTCTTTGTTTATTATGAGTCTATTTCCACATAACAGTTACAAATCATATAACCAGTCCAATAGTTAACATGCATGGAAAATTTTACTGTCAATGATTATTAGTTACCTACATGTGGATATAGGGTTTTAGTTTGCAAGTCGACTGTATTACAAATAACGTCGTGTGAGTAATCGAAGTTTCCAGCAAGCAGTTAATTGTAATAACATACTCACTAACACAAGTTCCCACCCATGGAAGAGAATACGCCGCGCAACATCATTCACCACCGGGCACTGCGCTGGACAAATCTTTTAAGTTGTTTTCAGTAGCTAATCATCCTTATGATGTTTACTTTCTATTCACGATGCAGTGTGTTATTTGACCATTATCTTCTCAGCTTCCCTTAAATACTTCAAGTTAACAGTTGCTTTGTGATGCTGTTTGATGATTTCAGCGATATATGTTTTATTCATCTTGTGCAAGTTGTTTTGTTCTCTCCTACAGTAGGCTGTTGATAATAGTTACAAGTACTTATTTGCTTTTGATCATGGTTATGGTAGTTCTCCTAGTTTTATCTTCATGCAGTGTAACTGTCCTGACGTTCGTATTGAGGCTCGTGACATTAATATTGGTTGTCAGTTCTTTTGGTTTTTGTTTGTTCAAATCTTTCAATTGATTCCGAGCTGTCTCTTTTATTCCATATTTTCTCTCAGATGTGAAGCTATTCATAAACCTGTGAAACACCAGAAGTAAGCAAATGTACGAGCGTAAGCAGTGGTTTATCTCTTTCAGTCGGACTCAATTTTTATTTCAATAGGACTCAGCTATCTGAGCATAGAGAATGAGTTTTGCTTAGCGAAACCAATATGATTAACACGCTTTCGCCGTTGCATGTCCTTTCGTTTGGTTTCCACCAGTCAATTCCTCCGGTTGCCTGTCTGGATCATTGAGTGTGTGAAACATACACGTTCAAGATACATTCTCGTATTTGTCTTATTTTATTCCGTCATTGTCGAAAAACAAATGACTGTATAAAAACACACGTGCATTTTCGGCATGTATATTTCTACGACAATCAGCATACGATCTACCTTAAGTTAGATAAAGGACCAGTAATACAGATATCACTGTGCCCAATATTTGATGATCAATTGTTGTTCAAACGCATATTTCACTACCTCCGTTGTGTTCATATTTTTCAGCATGTCATGTTCTATGAGACTCTCATCAACAGGCTCGCACTATGCATACAGCTGGAACGAAATGTATCACCCAATTGAAGTTTCTATTGCACATAATTTACGTTGAAACGCTTCATCGTTTTTTCGAAATTTGAGGTTGTATCATCCGTTTGTCTTTTGTATTCAAAGTAAGTTTATCTTTCAGCTGTGATGTTAGTTGTCTTCTGAGTTAAGATAGCACACTAATAATGAATATTGTGAATGATATAAATTTTCGGAGTGAGATACTTACTAACCAGTTATATTTAGTGAGAAAGTGCTGACTCGCTCATCCTTTTTTTATACATGACTGTTCAAGGAGTGAACTGAAATCTGCTGTCTGAGCTCTTTACTTCAACTCATTATTGTTTCAAAGTAGTAGTCAAGAAGGTAAGGTGAAAGACGTGAAAATTGTTCTCACTCAACTGAACGTGATTGCTTGATATATGAAACTTTGTTTATCTCTAACGATTAGAGCTGTGCGAAGTAATAAAATTCATTTATTTATTCATTTATTCACTGATAAGAGCCGGCCTATATCGAGTAATAGAACATGAAAAACGCAAATGACCACTCGTCACAATATCACAAACAAGATTATTATTATTCTGTTTGACAGAGTTTAACTAAACCCATTTTTCTCTCACGTACAATAAGTACTTATTCCCTTGACGAAGATGCAAGGGAATATGAGTCAAAACGTTAGTGAAGTTGAATGAACATCTGAGCGAAAATGTAACAATTGTAATGACTAAATAATAGCCACATTAGCATGAACGTCAAGGAGATTAATAAGTGGAAACGATTGACTAGAGTATGGTAAAGTTGTTGATTATCAGTAACTGTTAGAGATTCTGAAAGCTGTGTAGGCAGTACGAGATTTATATCAGTTTTCTCATCCTCAATATACAAGTCGAAAAACTGTAGTTTTATGTCTTATCTATTTCAGACTGTGTTTCGGCACCTTTTATAAGTTATTCCAAGTATTTTGGAACTTCACTGTGATTTTCAATAATATAAAAGCATTTGACCAACTATAGAAACGTCACTTTGAAGGAGTCCACTGTCGTAATGTTTTTCTCTTTTTCCTTATTCCTATTTGACTATTATTGATGATTTAAATTAATGTTAAGTATTTTACAATTGACTGATCACCGTGTGAAATAGATCTTTTGAAGTGACCACTCACATATATGACTTTGGAACCGATTTTATTTAAGTTGGTATAACTATGCACGTGATTATCTACTTTGAGATGTTTCAACAGTCATTAATCATAATTTAGCCGACATCTGTATTGCTTGGTGCTCTATCACGTTGGTTGAGTGAACAAAAGTTGATTTTTCACTTTGGAGTCACTATTACCATTTAAAACACAGTTGACATGATAACAAAAATCGGACACAAATAAGTTACAATATTGAAGAAAATTTGGCGGAGTGTAAATGTGTGAGCGATTAGGGAAATTGTTAGTTTATAAGTGGAGCTGGTCACTGTATAACCAATTTACAATCATGACGTTCAACAAAATGTACAAAACTTTCGAAATGAAGTACACAAAATGAACCCCAAACTCGATTTACAACATATTTTATCCCAATCAGATGGCGTCAGGCAGCAGTCAGTATCTAGTATAACGATATTATAAGCTGAACACAAGACTGAAATCTATTTGGCAAACCTCAACACCTGTAAGTTCACTGACAGCGCTCTACGTCCAGTCATGAAATATGTTTGCGTAAAAGCTTAAACAAAATTTTAGGATGTTTTGTTTCGATAGACGAAAAAAGGTGACAATCTTTGTCAGTGTTGACAAAGTCCATGTTCTAGAATCCATAGATTATCATGTTTTATATAAGCCCCACAGCACAATTCAGAACAATGAAGCTGAACATCATCAGTGACAACCGTGAAGTATGAGTGCTCCGAAAAACTGCAATGCATTGTGCAACGCTGGATACTTATTCTTCAATAGCACTTAACACACCTAACTATCATCTCAGTATCGGTTTCCTTTGTGAAGCTGAGAAAGACAACTCCATTTTAGCTTCTTCTGAAGAATAAGCTTTGAGTGAAACCAATGAACGTATATTGGTTCTGTCAAACAATAAAAATTTGGAAAGAATCACAATCAGTCTAGATAACCCCGAATTAACCATAGTTTGTCACTCAGCATTTGCTGAACAATGAATAATGAAGTAACGAAGGATGAAAAAGAATAATTATGTTTTGATGATGTGTGTTTCGACAGGTCAATTTGCAATAATGACCGTCGCATATTCCAAATGATATTTTTCAGTAGTCCGACGTGATATTGACGAAAATTCCAAAACGTGCACATTGATGATTAATAAACACAACACCACCAGTTCAAGAACAAGATGTTGTCAAACTCTCGTAAAACAAGTCAGATTTTAATGAAGACAAAAACGCAAATATTAAAAACCGTGTCCGGTATTTTATTAACAAGTGTACATCGGTTATTACGTAAGCAAGGACAAAACACACATAGTTACGTTAAAAAAATTTACCAAACCATTGAAATGAATAATTAAGTCCAAAGTTTTTAAATGGAATACGAAATAAAAAAGCACTTGGTCATAATATTGGAGGATCATTCATTATATCTTCGTCTTTTATACAGCCATCTCTAAATTACGCAGCCGATGCAAACAGCAAAGAAGAAGATGACTGAAGGAATCACAATATACAGGTACCAAAGTGATTTGTTCTGATCGATTTCTTGAGTTATTTCAGTGGTCGCATTCTATAGAAAAACAAAACAGTGGCATATATTACTAACTATCAAATATTTACCGAGTATTGATCATTTCCATTGGTAGTTTCATTGACGTTTCCCCCAACCTGAACCTCAGGAATCCCCAATGTTGTTTCTTCGTGATTGATGGGTGTCGATGAACTCACATCACTAACATCCAGGCTCTTTTGAATAAACAAAACAGTAGCATATATTACTAACTATCAAATATTTACCGAGTATTGATCATTTCCATTGGTAGTTTCCTTGACGTTTCCTCCAACCTGAACTTCAGGGATCCCAAATGTTGTTCCGTTTTGATTGACGGGTGTCGATGTACTCACATCGTTAACATCCGGGCTCTTTTGGATAAACAAAACAGTAGCATTTATTATTAACTATCAAATATTTACCGAGTATTGATCATTTCCATTGGTAGTTTCATTGACGTCTCCCCCAACCTGAACCTCAGGGATCCCCAATGTTGTTTCCTCGTGATTGATGGGTGTCGATGTACTCACATCGCTAACATCCGGGCTCTGTTCAATATACAAAAGAGTAGCATTCATTAAAAAAACATAAAATACCTTTTGATTAATTCATTACGCATTACTGTCAATAAGGGTGATAAAATACAATTCAACAAACAGTAACAAAATGTGCATTTGTACAATCATTCAGAAAATTTACCACCGATTTGACAATCAGTTAAACAAGCACATACCTTAAAATGGCAACCATTCACGTTGAAGAAATGATTATCCTGATGATTACTGTCAATGCACGTGTTCCATTTCTCACACCAAATACATGTCGTTTTCGATGTTGTCGCTTTTTTGCATGCTTCGTTTGAATTGTGTATTGGACAAATTGCTGTAAAAGTAATTAGGTGATACTATAATTCGAATGTTTAAACAGAAGTAAGAGAGAATTACAATCCATGCAACTATAACTCAATGTCATGATAGTAATTTCAGTGTTAAGTGACTATTTTATTCACTGGAGGGTTGTTATCACAATGCGTGATGCAATCATCAGTATACATTCAATTTCAATTATGTTTCACAACGGAATGTTTGGAGTGAATGAAACAAGTTAGAATATCAATTATAAACGATGAATTCCGACTGACAAACTTGACAGATTTCAAGGATTGTTTATATTCTGAGATGTAAGCACAATGCTGTCACTGGGTTCAGCAAAGCCTACTGCATACTGTGCTTCATCAATGCACAGTTTCTTTTCATGAAAGCAGTGCTGGAATTTCAGTTGTTCTAAGACTACAAATTCAATTCAATCATGGTGATTCAGTTGAGCATCAAATGATGATAGACACTGTTATTCCAATCATCATTGCCATTTTTCCCTGAAAAGATTTTAGTTGTTCTAATATAATAAATTATATCGAAGTATGTGATCGCATTCTGGTCTGTGTGCTATCAGTTAATGCAACAGACTAGTTGGATCAACGAAAATTCATCGATGATAAAGATAATGTTGTATTCGATGAATATGAAGGCGATTTGATCAATTATTAATGGAATGACGCTCCCAGTGGTGGAAATATTATTTCGGTAGCCTAAAACATGGTGAACTGAAATCTCTTTTCATTTACTGAGTGTTCATATCCCGAGAAAAAAATCAATTTCGTATTGTGAAATACATCAATAA
This sequence comes from Schistosoma bovis, assembly GCA_944470425.2. Classification (NCBI taxonomy): domain Eukaryota; kingdom Metazoa; phylum Platyhelminthes; class Trematoda; order Strigeidida; family Schistosomatidae; genus Schistosoma; species Schistosoma bovis. Next base: position 46,537,816 of record OX103954.1, read on the forward strand.
TTCTGAGACTGTCTATGATGAATATAAGTTTGGTGACGTCACATTTCATCTTCATTTTATCGAATATATATGACAAAGCAGAGATTTCAGAAAGTAGACAATCGTTTTTCGTTTAATCGCAATGACATGGAGTGTTATTGTGATTTCAATGCCCCAGAAAAATTCGATATCACATGTACCAAAAAAGAAAAACAGAAGCTGCCTGGTCAATCCACAATCAAGTAACTGTCACTTAATCTTTTTCGAGATTACTATCAAGTCATACATCGTTTTGTGAGTTTGTCCACAAGACTTCAATAATCGTTCAAAATGGATACCTTATCATTCCTGATATTCGAAAGTGAATAGACGTGTAGTTACTAATGGTAAGTGAAACGTATTTTGGGACGGATGTCTGGATGTCATTTAGTAGCCGACTGCAGTTACAAATGAAATTTTCAGCGTACTGAAATAAGAAGAACGGATTCAAATGTGAAAATAGAAAATGGTGATAAATAAGGTTTAACGTACTGCCGATGACTTCATACTCCACTAACGTGCCATTTTGGATCCATTCTACAGGAACAGCAATCTCATGTTTTGTCATACCTTGTATGACAAATCGAAGAGAAAACACCTAACATTTAGATTTCTTTTATGAGCAACAACAGAAAAATTTAAGTTCAACCCTTTAAACACTTTTTCACGTTTCAGCTTACAAATAAACAACATGAGAGCATGAAATGAAAAACGAATGATGACTAGCGTTCCTTCTTATTTAAAAAGTCTCAGCTGGATATTCCGGCATCTCGGCGTTGATGTTTATTCGTGGACAAGAGCCGAGAACAATTCAATGCAAACGCCATACGGATATTCACTTAACTATTCAGTCCAAACACCCAGTGGCTTGTACAAAACTTGAAACGTTATTTCATTCCTGCTTTATTGATTGAATCTTCTCATTTTCATTATTGACGGCAATCGATTCTACTGCTAAACTCTGTATTCCACTCATTCACTCAGCTTGAAACTGAGCTTCATCGTTCAACAACACATAGGATTGAGCATTGTGTGAAGAAACTATTAGCTTCAGATGCCTCTTATTCATCACTTTCATATATAGAACACACTTTGTCATGCATTGAGTGGTGATATGAATGAAAACGGCAAGTGTGACTGTCGTATTGTGTGTAATCGCGTGAAAAACAAGTCGATATTTTGTCTGCCTAATTTTGTCGTTCATATATCCCTGACTTGTTCAGTTGATCGCTCTCCACAAGTATAAAACCTCTCTAATTAACCACACAAACTTTTGCTATAAGAAACGTTCACATTCCTTAGTTTCTTTACTCCAGATAGTCGGTTATACCAGCCTCAGCAAACAAATGATTGATTTTTTACGTCACCGTACATCAAACTGTCAAGATCATTCTTTGCAAAGTTTCTCACCTGTGTCACATTGAAAAATTCTTTGGATTCCTAATTTCTTGTTTTCGCTAATTTTCGAAAGAATCTGAAAGAAACATGGAACGAGGATTGGTCAGCATACAACCTCTTATATCGAAATAAATTGATCATTATAGAAATGGGTCTTCGTTCAAATTATCTTAACCATAATTACATAACGTTTATTGATATTCTCATTTTCTCTGGGAGTGTGTTTCATCTGGTGTACATAAATATCCTGAAACACGCTAGTTGTCGAATTCAGTCAAGTTTGATGACTTAACAGTCTATCATGAAATATGTTGACACACTCTGAGATGAAAATCTACGTCGGTTGTAATGAAATGTGATTGTTAACAGATTCAAGGAAGCTGTACTCAGATGATACATTAATGAATGTTCCGAAAAGCCGACCATTTGAAGATGAAATGCAGTCTGAGAAAATACGACACATTACATACGCTATTCTGACGTACACTGGTTGGTACTATTTTGCATGAACACATCATTAGTACAACTGATATCACTTCATTTCTAATTACTCACTCTTTAACAAGTGCTAGAGTGAGTTGTGTCATTAAAAGAATAATTACACAATCTAATAGTTTGTTGGCACATCACAAAATGTTGATCTTTTTCTATTGTGTTCAGTGTAGCTTAATACATTCGACAGTATTCATAAATATGAAATAGTAGATTGAACTCAAGTACTCGAAACAAAATAATATTTCCATTCAATTTTATAACTTACGTTCTCATAATAGATAGATATCTTCCCATTTGCATATATCAGAGTAGTTACTATGGGTGTAGTCTCTACAAATAAAAGATTAAAGATACTTAGAATTTGAAAGATAGGTGTAACACAGCATATGCTCACTCACAAAGTGATCACATTTAGTGGATATATACTGAATTGTGTCAAATTCTTTTTTCAGTCGGATTCGCATTCAAAACATTGAAGTCAACTTGATGTGAATGAAACGAGCATGCATCCTTCCAAACCAGTGTGAAATGCCCAGTTTCTGAATCTGCATTACTATTGAATCATTGAAGGTCTAATACTGCAAAGGTATTCGCACGTAAGCAATATTCTATATAACTTTTCTTGTAACCATCGACTCCAAGTGTGTATCACATAAGTAGTGGAGCGTTTATTTACAAACTCAACTTGAGAATCTCATTGTTTATCCAACATATGAATAGTTAAATCGATCAACGAACTCTGACTACATTGTTTGTTTGTTGTAGATGAGAGACGAATAGATTTGAATGTGTAATCTCAACGACTTCTCAATGTGAATGGATAATTTATAGGAATGACTATGTGATGAATGGAAGTGTAGATGAATATGATGTGCACAGGAATGACTTTGTGACGAACATAAAACACGATTCATTTTGTTTGAAGCAATGGTTTATCGTCACGTTTCATCGAAGCATTAAAACAAAAGTGTATCTGTGCACAGGTTTTCAAACAGGCAATGCCCATCAATATTTAACACATCAAATTTTATTTTTCTCAGTTGGTGTCAACTGAGTTTCAAGTCTCAATTAATGTCATGAAACGGTGAATGGATCTTACATTTGGTTCAACCCCCATTTTTCTAGAAAAGTAACAAAGTTTTACTTATCCATTTTCTGAGAACTGAATCTCACAAACATTGAGTGATCACAATCCGTGAAGGTGTAAGTGTGCAGGTTTCATATTGGTTGACTTACGTGTACTTTGAAATTCTGGAGCATCAGACCATTTTAAAGCGATTAATCCCTCTGAATTATTGAAAATAAAAATAGATAATGAAATATGTGTTAAATGAAAATCCATCTGTTTTAATAAATGTACGTTTTAACATGGACTACCTCTGCATACAAATTATCAATTTCATTCTGACATTTACATAAAACGGTGGGGTGAAATGCTCGATCATCGCTTATGAGGAAGCTTGAAGGATTATTGTCACTTTAAAGATATGATGAACGTTTAAATCCCTCTTTAGGTGAGAAGAATGTTACACTTCCGTAAAATTTTCTCAAAAGGTTTTGACTGAGTAATTGTCTTTCAATATTTATCGAACGTAAAATTTTCTTAATCATCTATTTGTGTAACTGACTGAGATATACGGATGTAAACTTGATATTCTAGGTGTTCTAGTTTGAGTAAAGGATCTTGTACTAGCCGACTGTTCACGTTCGTTCATTAGTGTGCTGTGTCAGAAAGTGTTTGGATTCGAAGATCATAATCATATGAAAATGTTTATAGGGATATAGTTAAGTATACGATGGTCGACAGACAGCGGCTGCAGTAAGTGGTAGAAATGTATTTTAGGGCACCAAATAAGAGTTTCTAGATTGACTGCTTGAATAGTACAAACTAATTTAACTTAAAATATTGCTTATTACTGCACATTTGGTCAGTTTGCTTCACTGGGAAATCTCAGGTCGGTGAGATTCGTTACATGGAAAATGTATTTGTGAACAGTGAACAAAATAAACTACAACTGAATAATTCAAGAAACTCACCCCCAATCAAAAGATACCTTGGCACAGCACTTTTTAAAGCATTTGAGATTTCTCCAATTTCCTTGCTGTTTTCATATAGATCTAAAATACCTTTATTTTTGTTAATGAAAACATACAGTTAGATTGATAATTCTACATGGAATGAATAAACTATAAATTGCATAAGTTCGACATGTAACACAGAGCATGTAAGTGATTCATTGAAGAAATTGAATCAACTTTGATTCATGCGATTAATTTGTGATCAAGAACATTCAATGACAATTTTAATTCAAAGAAAATTATGGACTTACCATTAGTATAAAAATAAAATGAACTAAATTGACTTTCGTAATATTTCAACGGGGATTGTAGATTAATTTTCTTAAAAGTGTAAATAAGTGCCTCAACTACAAAATGTAATCAACTCACTTTGAAGTCTTCGATCTCAATAAAACTGCCACTCACTTCTGGACGAGGCTGATTGTGACTAATTGTTTGCGAGTAATGATATTGATGAGACTGTATATGACTATTAGCATCTGACTGATTACTTACATATCGATATGACTCATTCATTAAAATCACTTGTTTAAAGTTCACCCAATCCGGGTGTTTACAGATTTCATCGCAGATACAGAACCCGGAAAACAGGTTCAAGATCATAGAAATTCGTATGAACATATCATATTGGGAATTGAATCTAAAATGGTTCAGGTGAATAAAATAACGTTATCTCATGGAATCAAATTTCAATGTGTACGATACACTCGTTTACCAAACGTGTTCAGCTAACACTCACCTCATCATCTCGTTTAAAGCAGTTGATGAAATTTCACTAAAAATTGTCTGGTATTTATAGATTTTTTGGGTGTTTGGTTGTTTTATTCTGATTCGATGATTCAAAGTGACCATGAAGGTCAGATTTCGTTCGCTACGTTCATTATTGACCAATCATGGTGGTGGAATAACTGATCGTTATTCAATATTCATCTATCTATTGAGAACCTGAGCTGGAGTTTATCCACCGGTGTTTTATATTCCTGACCACTATTGATGAAACTGCTCTTGAATGTAATTGAAAATGCTTCATAATACACGGTTGGTTAATTTGCTATTCAAAATTTGTGCTCATGTGTTTACGAACAAGCAGTTTGCTGCTTGCAAACACCTCTGAATAGACTGTCAATGGTGTATTGTTTTTATTTGATTGATTCAAATCAATATGACACAAACTGTTTAGATGGCGATTCAACATTTAGACATCTACACTTGAATTTCATTTCAATAAAACTTCTGTTAAACGATTTCATCATAGTTCAATAAGAAAATATAACTTTGCTCCATTTCTGTTGAATTCTAAACAGAAGCAGAGCTGTAGTAGTAGTAGTCTGTGATAAAATAGAGCGGTTTACAAAAGTGCTAAATACATTCAAACATATTGAAATGGAGTTCATTGGAAATGAAGTGGAATGATCTAACGTGGACATTGCAGATTTAAATTCTCTGAGTATGCAGAGTAATTTAATCCGTTCACTTTCCTGAATAGCCAGGTGAATATGCTTTGAAGACACAACTGATAATGAACTGAATCTAACCTAATAATTATTCCTGGAGACTTTCTTCAAACCTATATCGATTGACACAGCTAATTAATGATAATCAGAGAGATATATTTATGCATTCCACATTGAATATCACCGACTGTTTGTTGTTTCACTTGTTTGTATTTCGTCTTCTCCACTTTAGTTAGGTGGACACTCATCTTTCAAGTCCCTAATATACTAAGGGCCATTATGTGATTAACAACACAAAAGTGTATTTGAGCGAATGCAGAAGATAAAATTATCCATCAGGAACATGCTATCGTCGATGAACTGTATTTGTTTGACGTGAACACAACACGTGTTATTTTCGTACTCGTGAAACCGTTCACACTGTGTACTGCACCTTGTCAATTTAGTCACGATTATGTGTTTGAATATTCCACATAATCAGCCCATCTACTTTAGTTCTTCCAATCTACTTTACGTTTTTGTATAGAAAATAATCTTCTCAAGTTGACACTAGTGAAAATAATAGTGTACATTAACTGAACGCGTGATATGCAGATATCTGTCTGTTGACCGCATTTGTTGTTTGTATAAATGTCAATGATAAAAAATTCTGTTGTTTTTCACCATATTTTATCTTAATTATCACTTTATCTGATGTTTTCTATTTACTTTGAGTATAGAAAGGAATGTCGCTTTCTAATGATGCACTCATATGACTGACAAACACACAGTAGAAAAATGAATGAAATATCGTAATAAACTAAGACGCCAACAGAAATGATAATCAAATGAAAGACAAGCACAGTTTAAATGCTGATCACATCTGTAAACTACTGGCATGAATTCTTTAATTATTACCTTCAAAATGTATATACATTAAATACAAAATAAATTTTGAAACTCAAGGGATATAATTTATTTTGATTACTTGATTGCAAGCAACTCTCAAAGTTTATTTAATGAGATATATATGAAAACGATGCTTCGCTGTCACACCAGGCTACACAGAGATATCCGATTTATCACTTATGCTTGGTCATAAATTGAAAAGGTTTATTACGAAGCATGAGATACAGTGGACATCAAGGATGAAGCTGGATTATCTAGACTTCGCTGATGATCTGACTTAAACCTACTTTTCTATCACACACGCAACAGCAATTGCAGATTAGCATAGCCTCAACGGCATTAAGTCTCAATATACACAACTGGAAAGGTCAGATTCTCCGATACAACCCAGAATGCACCAATGCAATCACAATTGATGGAGATTCGGAAAAAGGAAAAAGCTTCACATAGCTGGGCAGTTTCATTGATGAACATGGTGGATCTGATTCAAATGTGAACGCAGTTTTACTGTATGGGGGAAAACCAGGAGAACTACAAAAGTCATCATCCAGAAGATACAAGTGTTTGTTAACAGATATCTACGCAAAATACTTGGAACCCATTGGTCAGATATTATCAGCAACAACATACTAGGGGAGAGAACAAAACAGATTCCAGCTGACGAATGAATCAAATAAGAGAAGCACTGGAAGTGGATAGGACACACATTGAGGAAAACACGCAACTGTGTCACAAGGCAAGCTCTCAGACATGAGAAGAAGAACGAACATCGATGGGATAGAACTAGAAGGGAAGGCTCAGATTAGAATAAATGGGTTGGAGAATGCTGTTTGGCGGCCAATGTTCCATTAGGAGTGACAGGCGTAAGTTATCCGTCGTTAAGAGTCAACCAATTTGGTCAATTTACAAAAAGATGCAGAACGATAAGTTACTTGTGGATAAATGTAGTGACTAGTATTATCGATTAGTTCAATACAGAGCGATGACGAATATCATACCTATCTGGTCATTTATACATATCTCATAGATCGAGCTGTAATATGATCCACATTCAAACATTTGTACCATGTTGGATGGTTGGAGTCAGTTAAAAGTAATAATTGGACAAAGTTTTAGTCTAGTTTGCCTACATCATCAAGTCAGACAATCTCGCTTTGCTATTCTAACACAATCGTTGATTTGTGCAGTCTTTTGAGTTTTTAACACCATCCAATGTATATATCATGACCAAATTAACAATCAAAATACAACACATATACTGATATGCATTGTCATCAGTACAACGATTGTTCAGAGGAGATTTCTTATGTACTACACTAGATGATATGAGTTCGAATATATGAGCATGGTATTGTGGTGTGCTACTTATTTCGATATAATTAGTAGATAACATTAGTGAAGAATAAGAATGTCTGACAGCAGGAGGTCTTGAAGTTGGAGAAGGAAAGAACGGGAACAGAAACCGATCAGTATCTGAATGCAGGAGCAATGAAATGTAAGATGACTGACTTATATTTGAAAAAGGTAAGGTCATGTTTGCGACGATTTATTGGCATGTTGCAAAACAGGGTGTCAAAGTTAACAACGATGTTCTGTGTATGTGTGTATAGATTGCAGGACTGAATGAAGTCTCAGAGTTAGCTAAACTTACCTTGATCACTAATTCCGATCAACATTTCAATTCCCATGTGAACTGAATCTTCAATCTGTATTCAATCAAAATGAATTCGTTCATCTTACTTACCTTTGAAACAAACGCGTTAATAAAGATAAGATTTATAATTTTTGTTATGTACTTTCTTTTATCAGACGTTATCTCTTTTATCTAGCTATAAAGTAAAATTTACATGAACATGAGAAGTACAACAAATAGACTTCGTTGGTAAACCATTAACATGAATTACACCAACTGTTAACCGAACGATGAAAAACACAATAGATTGTAATGGCTCATAGTAAGATGTTAATTTGAATTGTACAAACACTGTATACAAGAATGAACGTATCATTACCAATGTTCAGCTTGATAATTTCAAATACACTGGGTATCCGGTGGATTGTTATACATTAAAATGACTGAGTGTAAACCGATTCTTCACTGAATAAATAACAAAAAAACCACTAAGATTCAAGACCAGAGAAACAGATGTGTAGAATACTTCGAAGAACTCTTCAATAGACCAGCTCCGTTGAATTCATCGGACATCGAAGCATCACCCACAAACCATCTCACATGAACTAGCCAAAAGTTATTGTGAATGAATAGACTGTAATTAATTGACTAGGTATAGCTCAAGAACGATAAATCGTATAATAATTGTTTAAAGGTCAAAGAGAAGCTTGTAATGAGGGAAGTATAGTCATATATATATTTCAGTTACTGAATAGTTATATATTATTACCAAACGTATATTACTTGTCCATAATTAGATCTCAAAAGTTATCATTCATAATGTTCGTCGGGATATAACAACTAGCGTTTGTACAATAGTTTTGAATGATGAATTTCATATCGCATTAAAATCTATGAATGCCATCTCAGATAATAATGAACACGTATGAGTAAGATTATTGATAATAAAGGGCGGATTGTCAATGAAACGAATGAACGACTGGCCGAAATAATTGCATTCCATCTACTTTTCAACATTATCCATACACACGTACACGGTGTGTGTGTTTTTCTTATTTAGGCCAACAAATATCCCGTATATCTACATTCCATGGAATATAGTTTGTAGCAATGGAAAAGAATACCTGACTGACTTAATTTTGGTGCCTATCCGATTCTATCCACGATAAATATTTCATATTAATTAGTCAGATACTGAATGATTCAATGTTATGTCATTCACATATTTGCTAAACAACGACTCATGTTAACTGTGAGGCAGGTGAAAAACCACCAATTTCCGTATACACACCAATGAAAGTCATAATGCAAAGTAACGATCACAGTTCATGTAAATGGATTGAATTAGTTCGGGACTTACTTTTTTCGAAATAATTTTTTCTAGTTAGCGTTCTTAGGAAGTTAGTTTTCTACAAGATCGGATCACTAACCCCATGCTCCACCCTTCTCCTTTACCCGGGCTTGGAACCGGCAGTAACTATGGAAGAGATACCGGCGTAGTTCAGTTCAGGACATATGAAATTAATTTTCTTCCTCCTATAGTTAGACCATCATGGATGAGCTGCAAGCACTGTACGGATGTTTCATCCTACTACGTGACTACCCAACAATGCACATCCATAATCCCGAACACGAGATTGGAATCCAGGACATTTTGTCTCACGAGCAAACGCTTAGCATCTAGAGCAATTAGTTGGTCGATATGCAACGGTGTTATTGTCCAAGTTCAAACAATCCACGATAATGCCACACTGTCCACCACATACAGAAAATTAATATCACACGATTATAGAAATAGGTCAATGACAAAAATTATCACAGCTTTATACTCCTAGTCGAAGAAGCATTCAATAAAATGTACTATTGTATAATTTAAGGAACTATTGTTGTGTGTACTACGTATATTGATATTAGTGGTATATGATGGTAGTCGAGAACAGAAGGTCTGGCAGCAGAGAGACAAGAGAATCGAACAGTAAAGAGTGGAAACAGGATGCAATTTGTCTGATAATGCAAGAATAATGAAGTCTGATTCATTCTGAGACAATTGGTGGACGTTTTGCAAATTACGTATTTCCTTTATGACTGTGAGATTTTATTAACAAATCCTGTAATTTTGTGTTAAATATATTCGATTGTTCCCACTGGTGTTCTTGTGCACTACATTTGGTGTCGCTGCCACCCAGGAAGAGAATGGTGCTGTTCTGCGGACGCCGTTGCGGGCTTGGAGCTCAGTTGATAGTTGTGGCGGTCTGGCTCAGAGAGGTAGCGTCGAGTGGAATGTTCTGGACGAGTGGCGTTGGCTGTGGAGGGTGCTACCGATTCTTGCCATGTGCAACAAGTTAAAGACATTAAATACGTATTTCTAATATAAAGACTATGCAAGCGCTGACTGGGAAAACTTTCCATTTCTAATAAAGCACCCTTAATGAAGTAGCTTCTTTACCAGTGACAACCTCTTAGAAACGTTAGAAATATTCAATACCACCGATCGATATTTACCACTTGACCAAACATTCTGTGCATTTTCTCATATGCAAACTTAAAACACTGTATCCCACCTTATCAGGCCTCTCAATGATCATCTTGAAACTCTGCTCCATCTTTCAACAACACAAAATCATCTCAGTGAGGCGTGACGATTCAACATTGTATAAAGGAAACAACAGATCAATGTACAACTCTTTCAATTCTGATTCATACGAAACACACTTCGCTTTGCAAGGAATGTGATATTACTGATGACTGCAAGTGTGAGTCTCGTAGTGAAAGTGAGTGAGAAAAAAATGGTTGGATACATAGTCTGACTAAATTCGTCATTCATATATTCCTGTCTGGATCAGCCGATCGGTAACTGTAAGTGTGAGACGTCTTCAAATAGCCATCTACACTTTTGCGTTAAAAAACATTCATGCACATTAGATATTTTACTCGAGATAGCTGGATTTATGAGCCTCAGCAAACAGATGATTGATTGTGTACATCACCATGCATCAAAATGTCAACAACATTTGTTCTAAAGCTTCTTACCTGTTTCACATTGAAAATCTCTTCTGATTCCAAACCCCAGCTCATTCACGTTGATTTCTGTGGTAATCTGAAAACACGAGTTTGAAGTCCGTTTGCAGATCTGTCAACACACAACCTCATATGTCAAAACCAATTATTCATTGAAGAAATGGGTCTCCGTTCGGGTTATTTTATTCAAAGACAAGTAATCACACAGACATTAAGAAAACTGATATTCCCAGTTTCGTTTGAAGTATGTTACTTCTGGTCTACATAGACATCCTGGAGCACTTCAGTTCTCAACTTCAGCCAAGTTTGATGATTTATCTATCTCTCATGAAATATGGTGACACACAGTGGGATGAATATCCATGTCACTCGTAAAAGAATGTGTTTGTGAACAACTGCAAGAAAGTTGCGCTTAGAATATTTAACAGTGAACGTTCCGAAAAGCCGATCATCGGAGGATGAAATCGGCTTTGACAATCAACAACTCTTTCCGTACATTAAACTAACATACACTGGTTCTTACATCATCGATTCTTTTGATAGCACCTCACTTCTAATTATTCACTGTTTTTATCACATGCTAGAATGAATTGTGCCATGAAAAGGAATGAAATACATGGTCAAGTATTCTGTTGGAACATTACAGAATGTTGGTCTCTTTCTATCGTGTTCGGTATAGCTTAATACATTCGCCAGTATTCATAAGCATAAAAGAGTTGCATGGTCTCAATTGCTTGAAACAAAATTATTCGCTAGACAATAATTAAAATGTTATTGTTAGATGTAATACTGTGTGTATACTCACAAAGTGATCATATTTTAGTGAATATTTACTGTGTTGCCTCAAGTGCTTTCTTCATCTGAATCGATGTGAACATCATGCAAATGAGACGAGCGTACATCCTTCAAAAGGAATGTCAAATGTCTTGTTCCTAAATCTGTATTAGTAATGTATTATTATTGAAAATAATAAATCGTCAGGTTTACCGTTAATGTCTGATAGTCGGAGAGATATCCGCACGTACACAATATTGTCTATAATTCCCCTTGGAACAATCGACTGTAAGTAGGGAGCTTCTACTTACAAATGGAACTTGAAAATGTATTTTGCTACGTAACATTTGGATACTTTAGTCGATCAACTAACTCTGACCACAGTGCTTATTTGTCGTAGATGAGAAATCAATAGCTTCAGATATGTAATGTTAACGGTTTCTTAATTTGAAAGGACTAGTTATAGGAATGACTGTGCGATAAATGGAAGTGTAGATAAATGTGTTCTGTACAAATATGACTTTGTGACGAACATGCAACACAGTTCATCTATTTTGAGACACAGACTCTTCTTCAAGCTCCATTGAAGCGTGGATACGGAAATGAACCTCTGCATTCATTCTTCCACGAGTGAAATGAAATTGTGACTTAATTTATCAACTGTGATCTATTTATTGCTCGTCGTTTATAGTCTTTTCCAGTTCATTTCAACTAACCTTAAAGTCCTAACTGGTGCAACCAAAGGGTTAATGGATTTCACAAACGGTTATACCTTCATTTTTCAGATACGTAAAAATTATTTCACTTTCAGTTTCTGAGAAGAATTGAATTGCACAAACTGTGAGTAATCACAATGAGTGAAGATGTAGGTGTTTAGACTTTCAGTGTATTGATCTACGTGTATCATTGAGATTTTGAGTTAGAGACCATTTGACGGCGATTAATTCTTCTGAAGTAATGAAAGTATAATAGATAATGAGATATCTGTATGATGCACGTTTCAACACGAATTGCCTTTGCATACAAATTATCATGTTTATCCTCAGATTTACATGTAATGATGTGGTCAAATGCTCATCTTTTATGACAAAGTTTTAAAGAATATTGACACTGCAGGATCATTTCTTTGTTTATATATGGATAAGCAAGGTAATAAAAAAATACTGTGTGACAAATAAACAACCAATCTCTTTCAAGGATAACGACGACAGTTCTGTATGTTGATTGTTGGAAATAATTATACTGAGCTACGTCCGATTGCTGGCTGATCTTGATTCCTTTTTTTGAATATTGAGGATGAAGAATTTTTCAAACTAGTCTACAGTTGGTTTAACTTGTAGCCTATTAGTGTATACGGCGTTATAATACAGCCAATTAGGCCATATATATTTATAAAGAAAGCAAGAGGGCATGTGACTAGCAGGAGAATTCAGTACCTGAGTTTCGTCCTAATTTGAACTTGTCAGTTGAATGTGCCTACATCTTGATATTGATATTTACACTGAAACTTGAACTGAGTTTATTTCACTGAAAACACCTTTTGATGAATTCAAGTTGTATAATCTTTGTTATCATTGACTGACATTTTCCAAAGACCATGAGTCATTTCTTTTGAATGTCAGTGCTAATCACCGTTGGATGCCGGCTCAGACTGACTGACCGAACTGATCAATTCATCACCGTAACTGATATTTTCAAAAATCGAGAGTTTTCTACTAGCTGACCACGGACTGGTAATTGGTTGACTTGGGTTGTTGAGATCCTTCAATGAAAATATGTTCGTCTTTCTTGAAATTGCTTTACATCAACCTAATACTGTATTAAATCAACAAATTCTGAATAAAATGAATCATTAGTTAGACTATCGTTTATGAACGAGCCAATGAGGTATAAGATAACAAGTCTTGGATTTCGGAGCGAACTTCATTCATCCATTTGACTGAATAGCGTTGATAAATGAATGATGAACAGGATCAAAACGTGACTCAACAAGAATGAATAAATTGCCTTGCATGGAACCTATAATAAACAATATGGGTTTAATCTAGCAACCAACACTATACTTTCCATTCATTGTTGTTTATCACTAGATTACTTATTTGAATTCGTTCGTTTATTCTTCAACCTTCCAAAAGAATGTCTAAAAAATATAAAACTCAGTAATGTTAAGTCGTAGATGGTTACCATAATTTACCTTTCAATCACCTCACGGGATCAATCAAATTCTACTTTGATTATGACTTACAAATGTCAGTATGGTATAAAACTGATCACAATAGCTGACATAGGATTTTAAACTCGGTTTCTTCTTGTCACACTGCTACTGTTCTGACATTTTGACTGATCTCAAAGTGACGAGAGAACAGGTCGTGGATTTCAGCGCGAAATTCATTCATCCATTTGGCTAAATAGCGTTTTCGGCTTTGTAGCTCATGTCAGGTCATGATGAAAATCCCCTTCAACTAATTCCTAACCTTAATCCTCAACTGTTGATCATAATCTTTGTTCTTCACACTGGTTTACAACCCTCATTTAGTCCTAATTATTAGGTGAACACTCTGAAGGTGACTTGAACGTCACTCAAAGGTGGTCTAGAAATGATAGTCTCATCGTGTCGTATTCACTACCAGTAGTAGTCATTCTTTCAATCATGTTACATACTAAAGTATAGTTCTCGTTGTACATTAGATTGAAAGCTCCAGTCATTACTGAATGTATGTTTCTTATTCCACTGATTGGCAGTATGCCAAAAAGAACATAGTTATGCCTAAGCAGAAATCTGCAATGAAAATCACTTTCATTTAAGTAGTATTGACATATAAATGCACAAGAAATTTGATTATAAATACGGAATACCACTACAATCTTCACAAAACCCTCCATCTGACTATATTAACCGATTAAACTAGAGCCTGGACAAGTATATTGAAGACGATTTGTGACATATAGTTATCCTGTATTAGATCATGAATACTCACTGCTTACAAGTCTCATACTAAGACAAAATCGTAGTCTAATGATTTTTTATTCTTAATGAGCAACTATTTAAAATGAGTTCAGGACGTCAACTCTTATTAATATTAAACAAGAATTCATTTGTAAAATCCCAATATCCCAGCAGTGTGTCATCTTGATCTCATACGCCGGACTCGATCCACGGAACTTCATGTCTCGCACACGAACGCCTAATCTATAGACCGTTAAACCACTCAACACTCAGTGGTATGTATGTCCAACTTCAAGTAATCCACGAAATTATTACACAGTTCAGTGATTCCAGGTTTTCCATAATCGACAAGCTTTACTTAACTCATGAATTCAACTATTGAATTACTCAAATTTTCACAAATCCCTCCTCTTTCTGAATAGTTTCTTAAGGCGGATATATATCTTTTTCTAATAAAATAAATGAAGTTTTGTTACTTCAAATGAATCAAGTTGAAAGTCTATATTGATTACAGCAATATTTCACTTCAATACTAGAACTGATCATCACGGTAGTTCTCTATCACTTTCACTAATCTCGTACCCAACACTCCTCAATTACCGAGGCTTAGGACAATCAGTAATTGTAGAAGAGCTACATGTGGAGTTCGAAGTTATAATGCATAGATTGAAAATAAAATTAGATCTTCTAATGTTTCGTCACTCATGATAATCTACTTCTTCAGAGAATGTGTATTAAAGAAAAGAAGGAAAAGAAGTGAGAGAGAGAAGGAAAAAAATACACTGGATTCTTTGAAGATCATTTTAAATTTACATGAAGGTTACAAATGTGAACATCAGCCCACCACATTAAATCAAACTAAATTGGATCAATCATCTTCGTATAACGTGTAGATATTAATTTTCTCATTGATGATGAAAATAAAGAAAAAATAAGAAGAAAAAATAGAAAAAAATCAATCAATATGATCAATGATTCTTCTTTTAATTTTTGAATAGACAGAGAAATAAAGAAGGTGAAGGTCATTTTTAAGAAATATCTAATAAAGAGAAACAAGAAGGTATTGTTTGTTTGAATGTTTCTATGGATGAGAGATTTAGTAGTTGGGTAGGTGAATGGTATTGGTTTGAGTCGTGAAGTGATAGATGAACACTGGAATATAGATCTATCTAGTTGATGAGTCTTAAATAGAACGAAACCTGTGTCTTGGATTTCATTACTAGTCACTTACTATCTTTGTTCAGAATGCTTGTGAATTAAGGTAATATTGAGGCAATCCGTATAGGAAGCACATATGATAATAAGAGATTGATAAATTGCAGTCCTTAACAACAATGGGAAGATTGAAGTAAAAATGTGCCAAGTGAATTTTAACTTATTACCATTGCACAAGCGTGTGGCTTTCAGAACTCATTAGCTAAGTGGATAACGCGAACGATACTACTTTCGAGTCCCATAGTGAACATCAATTCTGAGATTCTGTTACATCCAACTGACAAGTTCCGAATAGAACGAAACTCGCGTGAAACTGGATTCCTCTACTAGTCACTATCCATCTTTGCTTAAATAAGTATTTACCCTGTTGTGAAGGATAAATTGTCGTGACTTTGTCTCATTTGAGAAAAGTTGGAATTTTTCGGTTGAATAGAAAGTAAAATAATACCATGGGAATAATAGAAATGAAATACTTCAACTCATCTAAAGTTCTCTTAGTTAATCAAACGATGTTTGTCTTATCTTAATTCATATTTATACAGAATAATTGAGCAGTATCCAATGATGTGTTTACCCAATCTTTAGCATAGAGTAAATGCGACGAAACTTTTGAGCAACTAAATATCAAGAGGATTACAACGAAATATTATGTGGTTGGAGGTAGTCTTTCTTAAGTCTGCATGAAGTGTGAGTATCTAGGTGATTACATCATGGACTATTAATCTGGATGCATATACTTTCCCTTCAATCCATTTTGATAACCTTATTTCTACCCAGTTATCTTTCCGAGTTTTATCATCGTTATGTTTTCTGTTATACCCGTCAATTGTTTTTTTTAAACTTATAACCATATGATTGTTTGACAGTTACCTAGTTGATTGATAATCTGGAACTTTATCGATGTAGTTCGTGATTGCGAATTGATTCATCTGAAATTATTGTAATTTATTTGAGCCACAGTTTTGATATGCTCCAAATCGAAAACTCTGTCCATAGTTGTCACCATCAGTTGTTCATATTCACAGTTAAACAATGTTTGTGTAATTGTATTTCAAGAAAGTAACCACTTTGAACATTGTGGCACTTCTATAGGTTTATATAAATTGTTTTGTATTTATTCGCTGTTGTGTCTTTCAGTTTGCCGCATGTGCCATATTTTCTCCAAAAGACAACTCATTCAATTCCATGTAGATTATCTACTCGAATTATATATTCTCTTTAACTTTTTCCACTTTTTGTAAAAGGAAATGTGGAATACCCGATGCAGAGAATTTAATGTTTCAACAAACACATAACAATGAATAAAGCTGATATTCATCATGACAATTGCAAATCATTGACTTTATCTCTCAATGTAGTTTGACGATGACAACAGAAACGATTGTCAACTCCTATATGTTAAACATAACCGTTAGCGAATTCATCACAGTCTACTGAATGTCATGCACTTTTAACAAAAGGTCTTTGAAACAACTAATTGATCACATGTGGTGTACCTCAGTGTATTTTATCAATTCAGAAAGAGACTATTCTTTGTCAAATGATTTCTTCCTTCTCTAGTAAATCTTCAACGGAGACTAATGAATTCTCTGTATAATGTTCATTGTATTATCAACTGCTAAATTCTACCAAAGTCAACTGTATAGTATGAATTTTGACTGTACTTTTCCGTAATGTTTTCGCAAAATACGTGAATTGACCAGGTGGACGAGCTGGATAAGATTAAATATTTGGTTTCTAAGTTTATACGCAATACTCACTCACTGACTCATATACAGCTGTTACAACTTGTCGTAGCATAATTCGCTCAAACACATTCTCCATATAACTCTGACCTAGACAAACTATTCTAGTTGTTTCCAGTTGCTATTCATCCCTTTAATGCATGTTTCCAATTCACTACACAGTTTGTTCTTTTGACTTCCACTTTTCTGTTGCCCTTCAGCACTACATGTCAGCGCTTGCTTTAAGATGCAGATTGAGAATTTTTGTGATACATGTCTGATTCTCAGACGGAAGCTGATTTGTTCTCTCCCACAATACGCTGTTACTAATGATAACCTTTCAACGTATATTGTGAATCTTGTGAATGCAATAATTTAAAATAATTGAACATGTTCATGATGAATGCAATAGTAGATTACGTTGATAAAATTAAACGTGAACAAGTTTTAATTCAAGTGAGCTATTAAATGCGACATGTTAATTCCTCATCACATGTCATACTGAGATTTTGCTACAAGAAGTCTACACATGAAATTGACGTTACAAATTTCGGGTGACAGTTACGCTCGTAATGAGTGCTTACGAAACGAATTTGGATTTTATCACGTTAACTTGTATTCAACTCATCACTGATATTCCGAACAATTTAATTTGAATAATGACGACTAGAGAAAGTTCTATTAGATCATTGTGATAGAATACAAGACTTTCCTGTTATGACATGTAGATAACCAGGAACAAACAGAAAGTAATAAGAGTTTGACAGAATTCTGTAACCGTACATTAGAACACATCTAACTAATGACAACATTAATTTGCTCAATATCTGCTGAAATCTAAACAGAAGTAGAGCAGTAGTAGTAGTCTGTGATAAAATAGATCGGCTTACAAAATTGTCAAATACGATCCAACTTATTGAAGTGGACCTCATTTGAAATGAAATGGAGTAAGCTAACAAGGACATTGCAGGTTCAATTGCTTTGAGTATGCAGAGTAATTTATTCTGTTCACTTCCCTGAAGAGAAAGATCAATATGCACAAAATGCACAAATGATGATGAGCTTGATATAACCCGATAATTATTCCTGGAGAATTTCCACAAACCTATTTCAATTGATATGTCTAATTATTGGTAATCAGAGAGATATTGATGCATGATTTCAGCTCCATAGTGAAAAGCACTAATTGTTCGTTGCTTCACATGTTTGAATTCCGTCCTCTCCATTTCGGTCAAGTGAACACCCACCTTTTACATCCATAAATTACTCAAGACCATAGTGTGATTGACAACAAAATGTGTATTTGATCGGAGGTTCAAGATGAAATGATTGTTCATCAGTAACATATGATCGTCGATGAACAGTATTTGTTTGAAGTGAACACAACACGTTCTACTCTCGCACTCGTGAAACCGTTCACACTGAGGACTGTACTTTGGCGATTCAATGTCGATTATGTGTTTGAATATTGCTCAAAATCAGCAAATCTATTTCAGTCCTTCTAATCTACTTAGCGTTTCTGTAAAAGAAATATTTTTCTAAATTTAACACTAGTGTAAATAATAGTGTACATTATCTGAACGTGTGATATGCCGAGATCAGTGTGTTGACCTCATTTGTTGTTTGTAGAAATGTCAATGATGAAAACTTTTGTTGTTTATCATCATATTTCATCTAAATAATTAGGTTATCTGATGTTTTCTATTGTGTAATTAGCGTGATATTTACTTTGAGTATAGAAAGGAATGTCGCTTTCTAATGATGCACTCATATGACTGACAATCAACGATAAACACACAGCATAAAAATGAAAAAGATTCTCAATTTGCAGTTACAGATTAGTTTCTATTGAGATAATGAGTTGATAAAAAAAAGTTTATCATCTTCTCAGAGAATATTTTGCACCAGCCATCAATAATCACAAAAAATGTTTACCATCTTATTTCATATAGTCTTAGTGATTGTAATCTTACAGAATTCTCGAGTTTGTATATCTGTGGAACTGTCATCACTTATCTAGATACATTAACATGCGACTGGTTGATACTCCTCACGGTTATCGGATGTCAGATTGTGATCAATCTTCACCGTCAGCATTATTGTTTTAAACAACAAATCACTTTCTGTGTATCATTATCTCACCGACAAGCTTCCATAAACACAATTCAAGTCTCACCCAGGATATATCAATCTCATATGCGAGCGCTCAACCACTAGACACGTGAGTCGACCAACATCCAACAATGTCAATGTCTAACTGCAAACAATCCACGAGCCGCGGTCAACCTCCTGTAGGACTGAGATGTAACCACGATTGATTGATCATTGAGTTGTGATCAATGTCATGTGTGTCAAAACCTTCTTAGTGCAGATTGAATCCTGTCCTATTGACAATGGTCTTTGAGAACGCTTGAAAGCAATCACCGGTAATTATGAAATCGGTTAACAAACAAGTCGATTTTGCGTATGAGCAGTCAGCAAAACTTATCAAAGTATTGCTGAACCATCCACGATAGCAATAGCGAACCTCCAGTCTCATATATGGCGTTCAGCTACACATAGCAATATATATTATACTAATGTATACATTCGATTTCTTTATTTGTCTAAGCGATAATAATTGAGCTAGTCAACCAGTTAAATGTAAACAGTATAGAAACTAGCTTAAATCCATTTCGATCTAACAGGTCACATATTGTACTAGCAAAATGAGAGCTCATTTGAACAAGATACGGAAAACATATTACACAGTGATAAAAAAATCCGAAAGGAATGCTGAATATAGGTAATATGTGTATGATACTGATAGAGTGGATGAAATTTAGGAAGATTTATATTCAGTCAATTTGATTTACATCAGTGGGTTTCAACATACACAAAGGAAAATCCAAGATTCTCAAATACAACATCGATAATACTAACTCAATCACAATTAATGATGAAAATCTGCAAGTTGTGGAATCCCTCTCCTACCTAGCAAGTATCAACGATAAACAAGGAGATTTGGATTCAGACGCCAATGCAAAGATTGGTAAAGAAAGCACCACACTCCTACAATTGAAGAACATAGGGAACTCAAAACAACTGTCATGTTATATCAAACTAACAATCTATCATATGAACTTCAAGACAGTTCTACTGTACAGAGCTGAAACGTGGAGGACTACTTCAACCATCATCAAGAAGGAACGAGTATTTATAAACAATAGTCTACGTGAGATACTAAACATCTATAGGCCGTATACTATCAGCAACAGCCTACTGTGAGACAGAACAAACCAACTTCCTTCTGAAGGGGAAAACAAGGAAAGGGCGATGTAAGTGGATACAACGTACATTACAGAAAGCATCAAACGGCATCATGAGACAAGCGCTAACTTGCAATGCTGAAGGGAAGCGAAAAAGAGGAAGGTCAAAGAACAATAAATGTATCGAAACAGAAGCCGTTATGAAACGGATGAAAGATAACTGGATAGACCTGGAAAGGATCTGATGATGTCACAGGTATTCAGTGTTTGACAACGCTTCTACCAGTAACACCTTCTAATATATTTCGTTCCCGCCCAGAGAAATCAAAAGACAGAGTCGAGGAGATCGGAAGAGTATATTTGGCGATGACCAATATATCGGAATTCTCTGATCTAATCTGGCTAGCGATTGCGGTTGACGTTGAGCACGGCGTTACCACACGTGATCTGGCGCAGATGCCTGACCGAGCACCTTCAGCTAGATGAGTCCACTAAAACATATGGTCAGCATCCAATGTCGAAAACTTAGTGCTATTTATTTTGGGGATTTATTTACCGCTACAGATCACTGCCCCCTTAGTGGGGCCTGCCAGAAGTTTAAACCCAACGAGTTTGTCGTTGGTAAACACTCTTCTGAAGGAGGTACAACATAGTAAAAAAAGAAAATGTACAATGAAAATTTCGGATCCTCATAAACGTCATCGTTCTTTTCCAGCCGTCCTGGAAAAGAAAAAAGAAAATGTAAGTGCATGTCGAAATACACTCGTATGTGCGTAAAAGCACAATGTCGGCGGAAAAAAAATGGAAAATAAACTCATGAACACGTAATAGCGTTAAAAAAATTGTTTTTTTTGTTTTTTTTTTTTTTTAAATAGAAATAAAAATATATAAGCATATTAAAATTGTTTTTTTTAAAAAAAATAATATAAAATGTCGAGAAGTGCCTTACGTGCAATAGTCGTTTAAATGTTCTGGAAATCTCACCCTTCTTCCAGAACGCGTCGTTTTAAGTTTATTTTCGGATACTGTCGAAGTATCATCGTGTGTGTTGGTTGTCGGATGAGGTATTATAAGTGTCGGAGTCGTGTCGTTCGATTGTACCGAAGGAAAATCTACGTAGATAGGATTTCCTTCTAAATACGCTGCTTTTAAGCGATCGATACTGATGCTATCGTTGGTTCCGTTCTTATCGACTATATAGTACTTAGATTCACGTTGAAGAACTTTGAAGGGTCCTTCGTATGCTGATTCGAATGGTCGTCGATGCGAGTCTCGACGAACGAAAACGTGTGTACTATATCGTAAGTCAGGTTGAACGAAAACATCAGTTGATTGAGGTCGAGTGGAAGCAGGTTTAACTGAACGCATTGCGTTTGTAAGCCTGTTCGTGTAGGAGGTTAGATCCATGTTCATTGAAGAGGATGAAGGATCCACGAATTCTCCTGGAAGTCGAAGTGTCGTTCCATAAACGAGTTGAGACGCAGTGTATCCAATGTCAGCTTTCACTGCATTGCGGATACCTAGTAAGACGAGTGGAAGAGCGTCGGTCCACTGTGAAACGTTTGCAGCTGATAGCGAAGCTTTCAGTTGTCGGTGAAAACGTTCTACCAACCCGTTTGCTTGTGGATGGTAGGCGGTCGTTCGGAAGCGAGTGATTCCTAAAAGTGTGGTCAGACGACGGAAAAGATCAGATTCAAACTGACGTCCGCGGTCTGTAGTGATGGTTGAAGGGCAGCCGAAGTTTGCTACCCATCGTTCGACGAAGGTGCGGGCCACTGTTTCAGCAGTGATGTCCTTGATAGGTACTGCTTCTGGCCATCGAGTGAAACGGTCTACGCAGGTTAAGAGATAAGAGTATCCATTTGAATCTGGTAAAGGTCCTACCAAATCCAGATGAACATGGTCGAAACGAGCATCGGGAGTTTTAAACGAGCCTAAGGGACATTTATTGTGTCTGATAACCTTAGATTTTTGGCAGCTTACACAGGAGCGTGCCCACTCCCTCACGTCTTTATTCATTCCAGGCCAGCAAAACCTTTCTGCTATAAGCTTGATGGTTGCACGAACACCTGGATGCGAAAGTTTGTGCAATGTGTTGAAGACATTGCGTCGATAATGTTTCGGCACGATTGGGCGATCCCTACCTGTAGATGTGTCACAAAGTAAGGTTTCCTTACCTGTTCCCATCTGTTTGATGCGTAGTTTAAGTGTTGTGGACGATAACTCGTGCTGAAGATCACTGTCTTCTTTTTGAAGCTCGGCGAGTTTAAGAAGGTCGATTCCTTGGAAACTGTTCAAGGAAGTTATACGAGATAAAGCGTCTGCAACTACATTGTTTGCTCCAGAGATGTGTTGAATATCTGAAGTAAACTGCGAAATGTAGTCCAGTTGTCGAGACTCACGGGGAGAGTACTTGTCAGAAGGAGAGCTTAACGAGAAAGTGAGCGGTTTATGGTCCGTGAAAAGAGTGAATTCACGACCTTCGATGTAGTGTTGGAAATGCCGTACAGCACAATACATAGCTAGGAGTTCCCTACCGAATGTGCTGTACCTCGATTCGGTGTCTAGCAACCTTCTAGAGAAAAATGCCAAGGGTTGCCAGGAGTTGTTAACCCATTGTTGTAAGACTCCTCCGATTGCTGAGTCGGATGCGTCTACTGCGATGCTAATGGGTGCTCGGGTGTCCTGATGTGCGAGCATTGTTGCTTTAGCAATCAGTTCCTTAACTGTGGAGAATGCTTTTCGTGCGGTGTCGTCCAAATTAATGGATTTCGCATTTCCACAAAGTTGGTCGGTCAGAGGTTTCATAAGTAATGCGCATTTGGGTATGAAACGTCTATAGAAACTTACCAGGCCGTTAAACGTGCGTAATTGCTTGACGGTGGTCGGTTCTGGGTAATCCAGAATGGCCGCCACTTTGGTCCTAAGAGGTCGAATGCCTTGAGCATCGATAGTGTGTCCTAGGAAGTCTAACGAGTCGGTTCCGAATTGGCATTTCTGAACGTTTACAGTAATGCCATGTTTTTGTAGTCGTTCGAAAACAAGATCCAGATGCTTGAGATGTGTTTCTCTGTCCGGACTTGCGATTAGACAGTCATCAACATACGCGTGTACGAAGTTGAGACCGCGAAAAACGTCGTCTATGAATCTTTGGAATGTTTGAGCAGCATTCCTTAGACCGAAAGGCATTCGCAAAAATTCATAGAGTCCGAAGGGAGTTATGATAGCTGTTTTCGGTATGTCGTCAGTAGCCATAGGGATTTGGTTATACGCTTTAACCAAGTCGATTTTCGAAAAGACAGTTGTACCTTTCAAGGTAGCTGTCAAATCGTGAATGTGAGGCAACGGGTAACGATCGGGAATGGTTTTCGCGTTCAATCGCCGATAGTCACCAGTTGGACGCCAATCGTTGCTGTCCTTTTTAGGGACCATGTGCAACGGAGATGCATATGGGCTACTTGACGGTCGTATGATTCCTAAGTCCATCATGTGATCGAATTCGTTTTTCGCTAACCTTAGCTTTTCAGGAGCTAGTCGTCGTGCTTTAGAGAATACAGGTGGTCCTGTAGTCGTGATGTGATGTGTAACATTGCTGGTTACACACGGTAGTTTCGGTTGAGTTTGTTGTATCTCAGGGTACTTATCGAGTAGTGGTTGATAGAGTGGGTCTATCATATGTTTAACTGTGACTGGGGATACTCTACAACCAGTAAAAGAAGTTACGCAAACGGACAAATTAGTGTTTCCGTCTACTAGCCTCCGTTTGCGCGTGTCGATGATCAGATTGTGGTGTTGTAGGAGATCC
Source organism: Schistosoma bovis (assembly GCA_944470425.2). NCBI lineage: Eukaryota > Metazoa > Platyhelminthes > Trematoda > Strigeidida > Schistosomatidae > Schistosoma > Schistosoma bovis. The sequence goes on from OX103954.1 coordinate 46,562,512, forward strand.
ATACCAATGATTGGCATAGAAACATCTGCAACAACGAAAATCCAGTGGATGGGTTTGCGTAAACCCACGTTAAGGTAAACGTACCTTTTGCCATACGTAGCGATCGGTTTTCCGTTTGCCGCCTGTAAGTTTAGGGTCGATTCGTGTAGTCGGTCGTTAGGATTTGCTGGGAGAACGCTAACTTCTGCGCCAGTGTCGACGAGGTAGCGAACTCTCGTTGTCACATCTGTGACGAATAACAGACGGCTTTGTTCGCCGGCTACGGTTGCCGTTAACGCGTGCCGGCTTGGAAGTTTCCCGAATTGTTTTTCGAATCAGTCGGTTTCGTGTTGGGAAAATTGCAGGGTTTTCTGCAATTTCTGGAAAACTTTCCATACTGGTTATGATACCAGCACCAGTCGGGGTTATCTGTCTCTCGTGGTCTAGAGACAGATCGCTTACGAGAAATGCTTCTACGTGGTGTGCGCGATCTCTTACGGTCGGTACGAAGACTAAGATAACGCGTGAGTGTGTGACATAAGTCGTTTATATCATTCTGAGTCGTTTGAGGTTTTTCTTTGACTGAAAATACCTCGGTAGTAGATTTCGTAATTTCTAAAATGCGGTCGGCAGATGCAGCTAGCTCGTCTAAGGCGTTGTTCTGGAACGAGACCAGAACTGCTTGCACCTGTTGGGGAAGTTTTGACAAGAAGAGTTGTTTGAATAGGCCTTCGTCGAAAGTTCTTGGGCCTATTACCTCTCTCATCCGTTGCAACATGTCCGTCGCAGAACCGTGTTGCAGGTCGATATTGTTGAAGAGTTGATCTAACCTTTGTCGATCGGTTAGGTCTCCTCGTTTAAGAATCGAGCGTTTTAAGATTTCGTAAGGATCGGAAACATCACTAGTAAACATACTAGGTGTTACGTACCTGTTGAATTCGCGCGGTAGTGCCTTGACTACTGCGAGGAATTGTGCACGTGTGTCGATCACGCCGTGCTCGTGGAAGTCGGCTTCTGCGTAGCAAAACCAGGCTTCGATGTTGTCGGGCCAGAAAGGCATCAGTTGAAACGAAGGCGGGGACAAAGTCTTAAGCTTGAGTACTTTAGGTGTCTGTTCAGTCATGATGAAGTATGAAGTACGATAATGAACGAGGGGAAAATATATATATCCAGGAAAAAACACGAAAAAAAATCACAATGTTTAAAAAAATAAAAAAATAAGGCAATGATATATAAAAATCCCAAAAAGGAACAGACTCACAGTTGCAATTAGGTGTACCAGATCACGTCGGTTTCACCAATGATGATGTCACAGGTATTCAGTGTTTGACAACGCTTCTACCAGTAACACCTTCTAATATATTTCGTTCCCGCCCAGAGAAATCAAAAGACAGAGTCGAGGAGATCGGAAGAGTATATTTGGCGATGACCAATATATCGGAATTCTCTGATCTAATCTGGCTAGCGATTGCGGTTGATGTTGAGCACGGCGTTACCACACGTGATCTGGTGCAGATGCCTGACCGAGCGCCTTCAGCTAGATGAGTCCACTAAAACATATGGTCAGCATCCAATGTCGAAAACTTAGTGCTATTTATTTTGGGGATTTATTTACCGCTACAGATCCCCCAGAGCAGGGTAGGATGGAGAATGATGATTTTCAGCCTATGCTCCTACACGAGGAGTAACAGACGCAAGTAAGTAAACAAGTCATTTGATCTAATCATTTATTATTCACAAATATAATGAAACAAATTCACATACTATCATCGAATTCTTCATTAATCTTCCCGATTCCAAACAATCCTGCGTGCGGGATCGTAGTTTCATGATACTTACGAGTCTTATACTGTGATGAAACGGCTGTCAACTGCTTCCACGAATTTAAAGGTGGTCTGACATTAGTTGGCTTATGAATCTAACTACTAAATCAGTACAACCCACATGACATTGTTACTTTCGATTGATGAAACATACTACTTATATCTGAAGACATCAGTAGCACACACTGCAACATGATTCATTAAGTGTTTAAATAAAACGAATCACAAATTTAGTGTAAAAATGCAAATTTCCCTCATGCATTTTTCGTTTTCAACATTGTTTCAGACAAATGCCAATCGTTGTGACACAAAATAAATTCGAATCAAACATCACAATTATATCTTTGTAACACTAAAGTAGTCTGGTTCAGTTTATAAGAATAACAGAAAATGAATAACAGATTACACGGTAATACAGTTGTATGACAGCCGGTTCATTAGTTTAGAGGTAGAGCACTCAGGCATGAAACAAATAGGTCTTTGATTTGATACTCATGAGTGAGATCGTGGATTCGCATTGCTGGGGAGTCCTATACTGAGACGAAATGACCATCCAGTGAATCCAAATATTCTATAGGTCGTGAAGAAATAGCATCAAGTTACTGATCCATGGATAGTGTTAGATTATTTAACATTTACTCTAAACAAGGCTAATTCATCTGAATGAAATAAGATTCATAATCATAGAAGAATAATAAGAATAAAGGCTTGTGGAGATTGTATTAATTTCAATAGTTCAATTCATGAGTCAATGTAAGCTGGACCACCAGTGAAAACCTAGAAGCACTAAACGGTTGATTCGTTCTAGTATCGGATCTCTCATTAGTGCACATTCAAGATCTCTTCTCGATGTTATATAAAACTATCATTGTTCATCTTGTGCGGACTGCTTCGATATTACCTTGGGTCACAGACTTTATAAACAAAGATGTGTAGTGCCAAGCAGTGGAATTTAGGACAAGCGTTTTGTCCTATTTAGGATCAGTCAGCTGGATATACTTACATCTCAGTGTTGATGTCCACTTTAGTACTCTAACATACTATTCGGTTTATAAACAAACTAAACAGACCACATAAAACGACATGATAGGAAAACGACGTTTTTACAGGATCCAACCAAAACTCAAGAATGGTTAATCGTATCATAATAATAGTCTATAGGTCAAAATAAAGCTTATAATTAGAGGAACATGAATATGCATGGTTAAGCTACTTAACAATGATACGATAAGTAATATTGAATATTGAGTATGAGAATATAATGAATTAATACACGTCATGTATTGTGATATTCATTGATTGTTATTTAATAAAATGATCTTATTAGGTACCGAATACATAGAATATCACACAATGAAGTGATTGGGTGAAGTGAGTGAATGAGTGAGTAATTGAGTGTGCGAGTGAGTGAATGAGTGAGCGAGTGAGTCGATAACTCAACATATGTACCACATAAACTAATCGATTTGTGTGTGAGCTGGAACACTACCCGGGTATACAGAATAAACCATAACGGTTCAAATTATCTTCATATGCTTATTATTACATTATTGCCTATATCATGACCGAATGTGGAATTATTAATCTTGTTCGTGTTGTCATTAAATTATGACATTTTAGCAATCATATCACCCACCGAACAAATTATCATTTTATGAAAATTCCACACCACGTAATGACATCCAGAACTCATTGGGATATTTTTACTATTCAAAACGTGAAAGTTTCCTGTTTTAAGTGAGTTCGTTCCAATTTTTCCATGTCATTTTGACCTAATATTACATTCATTCACTTAGTCGAGGTCATGTTGTCATAACATACACTTTTCATTTCGGAATCGCCTACCATTATGTCTGTGGATGCCTCTAAATAGCTGACTAGAAACCATTACGTTCATCTTATCTATTCTTCCACGTGCGTAACTACATGCTGCATCATTTATCACTCAAAAACTTTATTAGAGTTCTGCAACTACTATTCTATTCCCATCGCACGGTATATCAGAACATAGAGTTTAGAGCTGGTCTCTAGAAGATACACTCTTGTTCGTCACATCCAAGTCAGTCTCATACGTCACCATCGCTAATCATATGTATTGGTATTTCTGTCATGCCTTGGTACGGTTTTGTAACAAACGAGGTTGAGCGCATCTCCATTGAAGCGCACAAACCACTCTGGGCTTCACGACCGAAAAGGAATACGCCTTGACCTACCTCGTCTACTCAGTCACTATTCTGTTCCTCTGATCATTCTACTAATACATATTTAACGATAACTCAATGCATCTGACATAACGCAGACGACAACGTTCACTGACTTCACATTTTATGATTATAATCAATTGCAGTACAGCAATGAATATCATCCATCGATACAGTCATCATTTCACGACTTGCCCATTATCATCCTACGAACGGGAACTCAACGTATTTAAATCCGAATTCACTCATCGCTAGTCGATGCTATTTATTCTACTGCGGCTCATCAGAACGTATATTAAACATGTTTCACTATACTGTCGGCATCACAGATCAAATTCTGTCGTATTCTGCTCTACTTATCTTCATGATTTGTTTATTTTCACGATATTTTGAATCACTCATACAAACGTGTTATTTTATTGTTCAGACAGTCATAGCATTATTCGATGTTAATTTCTTGTACGCTCATTAATTTGCTCATATTCGCATGTTAAAGTTTCCATTTTTGTCCACGTCTTTGCGATATTCATGTATTCTTTTCATATTATACACTAACCCCTCATGTGACACTGTGCTTTATCGAGTGTTGTACAATTTTTTGGCTACTTATTTTTACCGTTAACATCATATCATTTCAGTGTTATTTTCGAAAACAGACATATTAAAACCAAGACCTGTGAGTCTCGTGTGTTGACACGTCTCACAGCAGTTTCTAAGGTTCTGATGGATATATAGATTGATATATATATGTCACTAATCCTCGTATACAATCATCTACTTAAACCACGTTGGTGAATAACTGCGTTAAATTGGTCAAATACGAGAATGGATTTCGAATACGTATTATTCGTACACTGATTGATCTGGATAGACAATCAGAGGAACGAAGCGAAACAATGTGTAAGGGATATGGCATGTGAGCCACATCAATCTAATCAAGCATTAATTGATATTTATAGTCAAATCAATAATAAGTTACAGAAATGTGATGAATTGGGATAAGAAAATGCAAACACACACGCTCACATGAAAACGGTGAAGGTTGATAAACGAATGATGAACAGGGTCAAAACATGACTCGACAAGAATGAATAAATTGCCTTGCATGAAACCTATAATAAACTATATGGGTTTAGCCCAGCAACCAACACTATACTTTCGATTCTTTATTGTTTATCACTATATTACTTATTTGAATTCGTTCGTTTATTCTGGAACCTTCTAAAAGAATGTTTCAAAAAAAAAAAACTCAGTAACGTTAATTAGTAGATGGTTTCCATAATTCACCTTTAAATCACCTGAAAGGAAAAATTAAATTCTACGTTGATTATGACTAATAAATATCAGTATGGTATAAAACTGATCACAATAGCTGACACAGGATTTTAAACTCAGTTTCTTCATGTCACAGTTCTACTGTTCTGACTTTTTACTGATCTCAAAGTGATGAGAGAATAGGTCCTGGATTTCAGCGCGAAATTCATTCATCCATTTGGCTAAATAGCGTTTTTGACGTTGTAGCTCATGTCAGGTCATGATGAAAACCCCCTTCATCTAATTCCTAACCTTAATCATCAACTGTTGATCATAATCTTTGTTGTTCACACTGGTTTATAACCCTCATTTACTTCTAATTATTTGGTGAATACTCTGAAGGTGACTTGAACGTCGCTCAAAGGTGGTCTAGAAATTATGGTCTCATCGTGTCGTATTCACTACCAGTAGTCATTCTTTCAATCATGTTACATACTAACGTATAGTTCTCGTTGTACATTAGATTGAAAGCTCTAGTCATTACTGAATGTATGTTTCTTATTCCACTGATTGGCAGTATGCCAAAAAGAACATAGTTATGCCTAAGCAGAAATCTGCAATGAAAATCACTTTCATTTAAGTAGTATTGACATATAAATGAACAAGAAATTTGATTATAAATACTGAATACCACTACAATCTTCACAAAACCCTCCATCTGACTATATTAACCGATTAAACTAGAGCCTGGACAAGTATATTGAAGACTATTTGTGACATATAGTTATCCTGTATTAGATCATGAATACTCACTGCTTACAAGTCTCATACTAAGACAAAATCGTAGTCTAATGATTTTTGATTTTTAATGAGCAACTATTTAAAATGAGTTCAGGATGTCAACTGTAATTAATATTAAAGAAGAGGGATGTATTTGTAAAATCCCAATAACTCAGCAATGCATCATCATGACCTGGATTCGAACCCAGGAACTCTCATTCTTGCGCACGAATACTTAACCTTCCTTGAAAATCACAGTAAATATATATGAAGGTTAGAAATGTGAACATCAGCCCACTACCAGATTGTTTGTCTTATCTCTAAGAGAAACAAAATTGGACCAGTTGTCCTCGTATAACGTGTAGATAGTAATTTTCTTATTGATTGTGAAAATAAAGAAAATAAATAAGAAAAAAGTAGAAAAAAATCAATCAATATGATCAAGGACGCTTTTCTTTTAAAATTCTTCTTTTAATTTTTGAATAGACAGACAATTGAAAGAAAGTGAAGGTCACTTTTAAGAAACATCTAATAAAGAGAAACAAGAAGGTATTGTTTGTTTGAATGTTTCTATGGATGAGAGATTTAGTAGTTGGGTAGGTGTATGGTATTGGTTTGAGTTGTGAAGTGATAGATGAATACTGGAATATAGATCTATCTAGTTGATGAGTCTTAAATAGGACGAAACCTGTATCCTGGATTTCATTACTAGTCACTTACTATCTTTGTTTAGAATGCTTGTGAATTAAGGTAATATCGAGGCAATCCGTATAGGATGCACATATGTTAATAAGAGATTGATAAATTACAGTCCTTCAAAAACAATGGGAAGGTTGATGTAAAATAATATCAAGTGAATTGAAACTTACTACCATTGCACAAGCATGTGGCTTTCAGCACTCAGTAGCTAAGTGGATAACGCGAACGATACTAGATCCGATTTCCATAATGAACATCAATTCTGAGATACTGTAACATCTGACTGACGAATCCCAAATAGGACGAAACACGCTTCAAACTGTGTTCCACTACCAGCCACTATCCATCTTTGCTTAAATAAGTAATTAGCTCGTTAAGAAGAATAAATTGTCGTGACTTTGTCTCATTTGGAAAGTGTTAGAATTGTCCGAGTGAAACGAATGTAAAATAATACGAAGCGAATAATAGAAATGTAACACTTCAACTCATCTAAAGTTCACTTAGTTAATCAAACGATGTTTGTCTTTTCTTAATTCCTATTTATACAGAATTATTGAGCAGTATCCATTTCTGTGTTAACCCAGTCTTTAGCGTTGACCGTATTCGACTAACGTTTAAGCAACTAGATATTAAGAGGACTAAGATGGAATATTATATGGTTGGAGGTAGTCTTTCTTAAGTCTACATGAAGTCTTAATAGCTAGATAGTTACGTAATGGATTATAAAGCTGGATGACTTGGTTCGAAACCTCAAAGGAACTTCAATACCCTGAAGATGATAGATATATCTTACTGTTGACTGGTAAATAACATGAAACGTAATTGCGTAGTTATCTACTAACTACCTCCAACTACTTCACATTCATATTTCTTTATTATATTTATGGAATCGGAATAAATGCTCATCACTATGATTGAATGAATCACTATTAGAACATTTATTATTGAGTGTTAAGTTTGTCTTATATTGTTCCTACTCCCTCCCTTTCCACTCTTTTGTATATTGTGTTCTATACTACTTAGTTACATTCAGTAAGCACTTGTATTTCCAACAAAGTTCACACTTAGGTTGTAATGAAAGTTGTAGTGTAATATTCTGAAATGTTCACTTATATACTTATAACGTTTATTGTACTTATCATTGTATTTATCATTATCATTACTGTGGCTTAATCACTGTAGTGATTATCCACAGTCTGATGCATTTGTTTAAACACGCGCGCTTTTGAAGGTTGTCACTTTTGTTCACGTGGTATTATTTTATATTCCTATTAGTTTTTCTCTTTAATTTAACACTTAATAGCGATAAATAATTCGTCACTGCTAGGGTTCTATCAACTTGACACCGTATTTAGGAACTCAACGTCATAAATTAATCTTGCTAATTTCCACGCTATCTCTATCACCAATTAACGTTTACTCTTAACTAATACTGGGTCTGATCCTACCATAAAACTTTACACGTTCACTAAGTTAAATTACAACTATCGCCGTCCACCTAAATAAACTTTGTATTTCCATTACTTCCGATAATGTCCAGACCATCTAAAAAACATAAAATCTCTCCTGATGCCTATAGCACCTGCAAAAGATCTAAATCTGTCACTAAAGCGAATAATGTGAAACCTTATAAACACACTGATCAGTCTGCATCCTACTCTGATCTTCCCTCAGCCACACTAAACGTGCACCGTTTACTTGGACAAGACATATCAATACCTTGCATCTCGCTTGTCGATATAAATAAGAGCAGTCACATACCGTTAGAGTCGACGTCATTTGTCAGTCCAAACAAAAGCATCACATGTTGCGAGCAGTATTTAGACAGTGCTGTTGACCCCAAACACCCAGCAATCTCACAATCGGCCATCCTGAGTAGCGGCCCACGGAGTACTTGTAAGCCTGCCTACAATGGCCAGCCCGATGATGTAGATCTTGACTACTCAACCAGACATATACCCCATCCCTCAACTAAGTGTGCACAAAGTGACCATCCGCTAGACACCTGCAACAGGCCTGTATGTAACCATATCGACCTTAAAAACTTTGATATAAACTCCAATAATCTCACCACTGGTAGACCTAAAAGCAGCCAAACAGAACTTAGCCTCACCCAAACTATTCAACACCTATTACCGTACAAATATTTAATCAGTGTTCCAGAAAATCCCGATCTGGAAATTATAAAAAACACTGAAAAAGTAATTGACCATATATCAACTGAAATGTTCAAAAGACTTCAGTGTATGCAGAATGTCATTGTGTATAATATACCTGATAGTGCGAACATAAAGATTGCTAAAAATACTCTACTACAAGAATGTGGATGGTCGCAATCTTGGTGTGTAACAAGAAGATTACGTAAAGCACACACTAAAGCCTCCTGTCCCATTCCATTTCAGTTTGGTAGTACCACTGAAGCTAATCACCTCCTCAATAGTCAGTCATCACTGCGGCGTATTCCAACATTTAAAAAGATTAGGACCATTCATGACAGGACCGCTATCCAGTGTCGAATCTGCAATCGAACACAAACTGATCAACCCAGCTTACGTAGCCGCGGCAGCTACAGCTCTTGTCACTGCACAAATCCTAAAATATCATACACTGCCCTCCCCCAAAAATACGGAGGCACGTCGGACACTGCTATTAGTCCTAAGGACAAGATAGTACATAAAGCAGCTACAACCACTCACCCTCAGCCCAGACACTCAGCTACCCCAAATTGCCAAACCACTTATGCCTCAATAGCGTCCAAGTATTACCCTAGCGGCCCCTATAAAATACCTAAAAATGATCCTCCCAGGAATAACGCTAACAGCTACAGACTCTCAGACACCGCTGTACGAAATAATACCAAACTCTCCGTAAAAACTCACCAATACTCCAGCACCCCTAACCCAAAACATGCACCTTCTCATAGCAATAGAATGCCCTACAACAAACATAGTGAACTGGCAACACCCACTCATCCTAATGTGAAACGACACTCGACAAGAACCACGCCCACACGTGATACCCATAAGTCATATAGTGTCAACCTTGTAAGCCCCATGAACCAACACAAAACTATACACGACAGAAACACCTCTCTTGACAACAATAACAGGCATTCCTTACCAGAAACATACAACCTCCCCAACTAACCACAATAGGACTAAAATTGCCCATCGCACACGAGGAAGCCATAACGTTGGCCTACTCGGGAACCCACCTACTGATTCTAGGTACTATCTAAGTCAAGCCACCCAATAAAACGGTTTAGTCCCCCCTAATTCGACATACACATTATCTCTCTCCCCCTCAACATTACTGCTATGGGGTCTCCAAATGTTGAGGGCGACAATCTCACTATTCTGAAACCATCTATATACTCCGATTTAATGGGGAGTGGCACATCCTACTCAACTTCGATAACCGTCTCTAGTCTTGAAAACTCCTTGACTGAACCCCCTGATCATTCCCCGGACACATTACCTAACCATTCAACTCTACCCTCCACTCTTAGACATACTTCTTTCATCAAAACCACACCCGACTACCCTTCTTGTATTAACCCTACTGGTAATAAACTAAACACTCATCAGTATGGAGTCAACGCTCCCAATTCTTCCTTTTCTCATGGCAAAACAGACAAACCACTCGGTTTACATCATACCCTTCTACTAGACAAACAGTCACCGTACCTGACACTTATGTTAATCAACGCTAGATCTGTACAAAGTAAGATGACTTACCTACGCACCCTATTACTTCTAAACAACCCCTCACTTGTTTTGATAACGGAAAGTTGGCTGCCCTCCGATACCACAGACACATATCTACAAATAGACACTATGAGCTCTTCCGCTGTGATCGAGTCACCAAGAAGGGTGGTGGTTGTCTCGTTTATGTATCAAAAAATTTGAGAGGAACTATAGCGACCACGTCCTCAACAAACTTCCTGAATCGATATGGCTTACTGTGCACACTCATGAGTGTAAAATACTAATCGGATGCATATATCGAGCTCCTAACACTCCTAGTTCAACTGACACTATTATAAGTTAGTCATTTGCTCAGGCTGCCTCGCTTGACTTCACTTACAAAATTGTATGTGGTGACTTCAACCTTCCCACCATCAACTGGAAAACACATTCTGGCCCATTGTGCTTTGAAAGCATACTTAGGTCCTTAGACATACACGGCTGGCAACAACATGTACACCTGCCTACACGAAATCACAACATTCTTGACTTGATATTCTGTCATAATGTCACACCAACATCAATGGTGGTTGGCGAAAAGTTTCACAACAGCGATCATAAAATAGTCCTCTGCACCCTTCCGATTCTTGCCATATGCAACAAATTAAAGACATTAAAAACGCGATTCCAATATAGAGACTATGCAAACGCTGACTGGGAAAACTTTCGATTTCTAATAAAGCACTCTGACTGGGGCAGTTTCTTTACCAGTAATAACCTCTTAGAAACATTAGAAATATTCAATATCACCACCAAATCTGCACTAGACACTACTATACCCTCTAAAATTGGTTTTAAAACAGTTACTCCCTATATAAACCAAAAGACTAGGTCTAAACTGCGAAAACTGAAAAGGATGTACTATATATCAAAAGACTTCAGTGCCCTGCACCAGATATACTCCGTACTTGACGGAGTACAAAGTCAACACAACAAGCATAAACAGGTAGAGGAACGTACTGCGCTCGCTGCTGCATCTAAAGCCCAAGCCCTATGTCGTCTCTTCACGAAACGCATAAGAAAGAACACAGACCACAACATTCACTCCATACTGCACGATGGAGTAACGTATAATGACCAAACCGTCATATGTGAACTATTAAGTGAATGGTTTTCTCACAATGGGAATACATCTGATGCTCCAGATATCGACATAAAGTGCACCGGCAAAAACTATCTTAGTACCATAAACTTCGACATTAGGAGTATACATACCGCCATTAAAACCCTTAAGTCAAATGCGAGTTCTGGTGCCGATGACATCCCTTCAATCGTTTATAAAATGTCAGGGCCGGACATACAGACGCTACTACTCAAAATATACACATTATCTTTAGAGACAGGTACATATCCGGAAACCTGGAAGGTAACGTATGTTCTTCTCAAACACAAATCCGGACCAAGAAACCTGGTTGAAAACTACAGACCTATAAATATCACTCCAGTCAGATCACGCATAATAATACAAAATCAACTATCTGATCACCTACTCAAGGAAGATCTAATAGACCCGTTACAACACGGCTTCATTAGAACAAGGTCGTGCAGTACATGCCTGATAGACTTCTTTAACAAGGTTACTCGTATAAGTGACCAGAAGAAACTAGTTATTATACTATACTTCGATATTAAGAAAGCCTTTGATAAAGTACCTCATAATCTTCTAATCAACAGACTGAAGTCAGTTGGAATTATAAATCCCCTTTTGCAATGGATCAAGTCTTTTCTTACGAACAGATATCAAATAACCAAGATTAACTCTAATACATCTACACCTCGACCAATAACCAGTGGTGTTGTGCAGGGTAGTGTCTTGGGTCCATTGCTCTTTATAATCTACATCAACAATATATGCAAGTGTTTTAGCACAGGTAAGACCTACCTCTATCCCGATGACTTAAAAGTCATCTATAAAACTGACATTTGCGATTTACGCAGTACTATGCAAACAATCCAACATGAACTCAACATGGTAGATGACTGGTGCAAACGCTGGAGGTTAGAGCTCAACATAGAGAAATGCGGCTGGTTATGTATAGGAGACACGTCTCTTAAAATGAAACTAACATTTAGTTATCACACACTGCCCAGACTGGCATCAGTAACTGACCTAGGGGTACATTACTCACACAGTCTTAATTTCTCTGAACACATCTCAGCCAAAGCATCCAAAATGCGGAAATTGCTTGGCTTCATTCTCCGTAATTTCTATCAAAATGAATCTAGAATCCTTCTTTACAAAGTTTGTGTAAGACCTATCGTTGAATACTGCTCGTTCTTATTTTCCAACCTACGCCTATCTGATATACTAAAGGTGGAAGGAATACAACGAGACTTCACCCGCAAAGTACTTAAGACTGACTCGGTCATTGACTACAGTTCTCGATGCCAAATCTTAGGAATAGCACCCCTTTGGGAGAGAAGGCTTAGGTCTAATTTGATTCTCTACTTCAAACTACTCAAAAACCTTACTTATTCAACATGTAAGATAGTTCTTGCACGAGATTCACATGAACACGAACTCGAAACAAAGTATCTACCGTCAAAGTTGAAGAATACAGATCAAAAACTCGAGAAAACTTCTTCCTAATCAAGCATGCAATAATATGGAACAGTCTTCCGTCCGAAATACACATGGCACATGAATTACATACGTTTGTAAGACTGCTTGATCAAGTCCTCACTTGCACGGACGAACACATCTGCGTCCCACTCAGACATAATAGGCTCTCTCCATGTCTAGACCAAAATGGACTTCAAGTTCAGTTTGCCTTATTTTTCTTAGTTTATACTATAGTCAATTGAAGCACTGCATCGATGCTTTACCCACACTCCATAGCTTGTAACTGTCTGATAAGCTTGTAAAATGGTACTTATAGAAATAGTGCTTTCCAACAGGTTGTGAAACAGAGGATTGTGTGAGGTATGACGTAAATACAAAAATAAGCCTAAATGAGCCTAACATCACAAAAGGACGGAGGGTGGAGCTACTGACCAGCAAGCATTGATGGTGAGGGCGATAACTTCAATCCACCCGTGTTTGTGGGGACAGAACATTTTGTATGTATCAGGCTCCTCATGATTGAGAATAAGTCAACCAATCTGTAATATAGATTGTCTTCCTACGCTCACCACTCAGAATCATGTTTCCAATATTATGCTGGATTAGCTATTCTACTAAGACAACCTATAACATGTTAACTCGGACTTTTACACTGGGATTGTGTGGCTGGCATCGGATAGAAAAAAAAGATAACAAGAGATATAGTCATTAGTATTCCTAACACTTCACCCTCCATATACACACCCTTCTAATAAACCGCTTCCCTTGTACCAACCTTGACTTCCCTTCCTTCATGTGAGCTTACTCCAACTTGTTAAACATCATAACTCGTTGTTCTTTATTAGTACATTCTCTAATATGGAGCCTCTGACTTCATTTCACTCTAACAAGACAATATGAATTTATTCTAATTTATCATACCTCTGTCCGTTCTACTTCACAATGTTAAGCAACCTTTGGCGTTCATATCCAAGTGCCTTGCTGCTCTTCAGTTTCTCTTTTTTTCTTCTTCAGAATCTTGCTCTGAGAGCACAGCTATGAAACTTCTGACGGGCAAGGTTTAAACGTTAGGTCCTTTTGAAATGTGCCCGCCCTTTCGTTTCAACGACCTTGAACGGCTTGACTAGATGCGGTCATTCCGTATTTCAATTGCCGTGGGTTGGTTGGATTGCATGAGTACCAAGTTTTTTCATATATAAGTCATGTTATGCTACATAAAAAAGCACGAAATAAATACCAAAACCATTAATTTAGCGTTCTCTGTTTTGTAGTGTACACGTTGGCTCTGTTGTTGCTTTGTAATTTGATCTTTGATCCCAACAACTGTAGTAAAGCTCAACGAAATGTCAAGTCACAGGTAAATCCTAAGTATTTGTAGTATTTTCTTGGGTTATTATTGTCGCAAGGAATAACCTTTTAATAATTAGTCATTTCTGTTTTTAGTGCTTCATGCTCAAGTGACATTTCAGTCGACCTAACCGATGCCTTTCGAAGTATGATACTGAACAAGCGTTTCGTCTTGTGGGATGATTTTGAAAGCGCCTTAAAAGAGTTCCAAAAAGTATGGAATTATAATTTTATCGCTTCTCAGACTACATATACTCGTTACATCCACACAGAGAGCAGATTGCTGAAGGATGTCAGGTTCAAATACCTGTTTGTATCGTTTAATTGTACGTTTGGTCATAAGAGGAAATCGGAAGGTTTGAAAGTGAGGCAAAAATCGTAAGATCTGTAACTAATATCTAAATTGTTATACGAACTTAAGCAAATGCGTTTTGTCTACGTGGAATATGAAAGCGGTGATTGGTTGTTTATGGTTGATCGCGGACAACATTATGAAGTTGATATAAGCATTTGTCAATGCAATTGTAGCACGTTTATGATGTGCCGATATCCCTGCCGTCACATGCTACTTGCATACGTTAAAAGACGAAATCTTACAGGTAAGCTATATCAATTATGAAATACTAACTGCATAGCTCATCAACTTCTTAGGTATTGTAGCAGATGGAAGTTACATAATACCCAGAACTTCCAAAATTATACATTAACTGGATTAACACGACGGAGTGAAGTGTATATAAGTATTCAACGAAGTCAAAGAATCCATAAGCAACGCATCATTGAGAAGTATGGTGAACGTTTTGCAACGGAAGTTGAGAAGAAGGTGGACAATTATTACTTAAGAATTCTTAATACCAACTTGTAAACTTGATTTTTTGCTTTAGCATCAATGATTATTCAATAAACTGTCATAATTTTTATTTTCATCTTATTCCTAGTTTCATGGGAATAAATAGCAATGACGTTCATGTGTAACTGTTTGTAATAATTAAGAATGATTCAGAAACCCTACATCCACGTACAATCTTGCAGATTAGGCACCCACATATCATATTCACCTTCGTCGGATTACGTTTATAATTAAAATCGTATCAGTAGCTAAGATTTTAATTCCATGTGATTAGTTCCGCTTATGAATTAAAATGAAACCAGGATAAATGTTGATTAACAGTGGTATGCATTCGTTATAACTAAATATGCATTAGGATTTAACAGTGATGTGGGAAACAGTTGACATACCTTAATATGAATAATTGAAATGACGTGGGTTATCAATAATGACTAGATATATATATATATATGCAGTTTAAGGTCAAAGGTCATTTGTTTTTACAGTCAATAACACATTAAGAATGGGTGGTGTAATAGTTGACTGGAGTTCACAGACAGATAAGTGGTGTGAAAATCTTATGGCCTATAAGTGATCCGTGGATTTAAGAACTGAAAACTTGGGTCACGTAATAACTTATTACAATTTGAAGAGGTCACATAATTACAGAGGATTAAGTGAGCAGATGTAAGTGACAGGGTGCTGGAATAAATCGGCAACTAAATTTTAAAAGTGAAATGAATTAATACATAATCCATCTTATTACTTGTTCACTCCATGGATTATAAGGAGTTCATATTATTCTATATCTATATTTGTTCTAGCGTCATATCGACTATTAATAAAGACGGACACGGTTTATAAAGTAAGACAATAAGTGTAGTTGCTATATTTATATTTCACTAATTCATTAGTTGAATAAAAATGTTACTAGGCAATACGGAACACAGTTAACGTGAACATGTAAACCGTTTTTTAACAAATTCTGTAAGTTGTAGACCGGCGTAAACATCACAAACCTTTGACGACTTTATTGGATTCATACAATTCTGAAAAACAAACAAATCAGTTGTGAAATAAAGAATTAGACCCAGTTATAAGTATCACATTCAATAAGTACATCAAATAGCAGGTTACAGAATGTACCTATAAGTCTCTTATTTGCAGACAGCGCTAATCATTAGAGATTTCTATTTCCTTTAATAATAATTAATAGGTAATCTTTACAACACACAAATCAATGTTATTTAAAAATTGGCATAAACGAGATATGAATACAAGGAACTTGTGATTCTGCTTCCATTGCTCATTCACTTTTCGTCCCGTTGTCTGCATGAATTACTTCGGACGAGTCAGTCTGTAATACAGTAGGAATTCATTAATTAACTCATGAATAGTTGTTTTTTATTCAAGTCTGTGTCGTAACAAGCACTGGAAATTTATTCAGTGTCTAACCCTTGTATTATTTCGTACATACATCTGGTATTAGCAAGAAAAATTGGTAAGTACCATTTAGATATTACTCGACAATATGCATCATAAGTTTGTTCACATTTTCGTCTGAGACTGTGCATTTCGTTTACAGAAAATTATTCGTCAACGCTATAACAGACACATCATGAATCAATATTAGGTACGACATGGTTTTGTCACCATGCTCAGAAGAGACAGCCATCGTTTCACTTATGAAGATTTTGTGCCTATTTAATGTGGTGTTATACACTGTTCCTGTATACGTTCAGAAAGCCGGTAAAAAAGACTATCAACATCAATTCTTACTCACATAATTTTTCTCTGATACGTTACACAATAATATGTCACTTCAATACCAAACAATGCTACCTTTAGTGCAAATAACCTTTTATGGCTAAATACAAACAATTTATATAATATCCATAGTTAGTTTAATGCTTACTTCTTTCTGATAACATCTTATAAACGACTGCGAACATCTATGTTTGCTGTCACCATAATCAAGGAGGTGAACCATATATAATGCTTTTCACGGCTTATTTTCATGAAAAGTCAATCTGTTTTCTATTTTTCACTAGAAAAATGGTGATTTGACTTGTTTGACCTTGTATTATTAAAAAATAACCATATTACGCCAACTGCATGTTTACTTAGGTGGTGAGCACAAAATACGTCAAACTGCTTATAAATTGAAATAAATACTATCTTCCAATCACAAAGATTACGAGAAGTCACGTATGATGGAAAAAAGGCTGTTAATAGCTGATAAATAACGAAACATAAAATCCACGACAATATGTTACATGTGCGCGAAAACCCGTAAACTAACACGCATAGTGTGCCTTCTGACGTTTGGAGGAAACTTGACGTACGCGCCCTCTCAAGGTCATAGTTTACAGCAAGCGCTCTACGATTACACTTTATAACAACTGTAAACTTAATAAGTTGGGAAGCATCCATCGACGTCTTGGACGATGGGCAGAATTTTTCGAAGGGCAGTTCAACTGGCCTGCTGCTCCGGCAACATCAGTCAGACTGTCCTGCCCTCCATGGCCGGTGACGACTGATCCACAAAATGAGGAGGAAGTCCGCAAGGAACTCCAACTCTTGAAGCGTTACAAATCACCTGGCCCAGATGACTTACCTCCGGCTCTTTTTAAAGATGGTGGTAACTTTTTGACTAAGGAATTGACGACGTTGTTTACCAAGGTTTGGGAACTAGAGAGTGTACCAACGTCATGGAATGAGTCGATAGTTGTCCCTATCTTTAAAAAGGGTTCACGTCGTTCCTGTAACAACTATCGGGGGATAAGTTTACTTCCGATTGCGTCCAAGCTATTGGCTTCCGTCATTCTTCGTAGGTTGTTGAAAACCCGAGAAAGATTGACTCGCGAGGAGCAGGCTGGGTTTCGTTCTGGTCGAGGATGTATTGATCATATCTTCACCCTCCGCCAAATGTTAGAACACCGCCATACTTTTCAAAGGCCAATAATCGTAGTGTTTCTTGACATCAGGGCTGCCTTCGATTCGTTGGATAGGACTGTTCTCTGGGATTGTCTATTGAAGAAGGGTGTGCCTGAGAAGTTTATTAACATCCTGAAAGCCCTATATAAAAACACCTCAGGCAGAGTGAGGGCATCCAACCACCTCTCTCCATTGTTCCATTCGAGCAGTGGGGTTAGGCAGGGTTGCCCAATCTCTCCATTCCTCTTCAACTTTGCCATCGATGACATTCTGGAAACAGCTCTGATGAATGTAAGTAATGGTGGTGTGGATCTGATGCCTGGAGAAAGACTTCTCGACCTTGAGTATGCGGACGATATTGTCTTACTGTGCGATAATGCCCAAGCCATGCAATCCGCACTTAATCAGTTGGCGATCAGTGTCCGTAGGTATGGTATGTGCTTTGCACCTTCGAAGTGCAAAGTACTTCTACAAGACTGGCAGGATTCTAATCCTGTACTCACCCTGGATGGTGAGCAGATGGACGTAGTTGAGAAGTTCGTGTATCTGGGTAGCTGCATAAGTGCTGGTGGGGGTGTGAGTGATGAGATCAATGCACGAATAGTGAAAGCCAGAGCGGCTTATGCCAATCTGGGCCACCTTTGGCGCCTTCGTGATGTTAGTCTGGCTGTAAAAGGCCGGATCTACAACACGTCGGTGAGAGCAGTTTTGCTCTATGCTTGTGAAACCTGGCCTCTCCGAGTTGAGGACGTTAGACGACTCTCTGTGTTTGATCATCGCTGTCTCCGAAGGATTGCTGACATTCAGTGGCAACACCATGTCAGTAATGCAGTGGTTCGGCATCGTGTGTTCGGGCACAGAGACGATAATGCAATTGGTGTCACCATCTTGAAACACCGACTTCGGTGGCTTGGACATGTTCTACGAATGTCGTCCCAGAGAATTCCACGTCGTGCATTATTTGCCGACTCTGAAACTGGTTGGAAGAAGCAGAGAGGTGGTCAGTGCATGACATGGTGTCGTGGCATGAAAGAAAGCTGCAAAGGACTGGCTTGTGTTGGTCCTTCACGACTCCCTGGTTGGGGTCTGAGAGATGGTGCTACACAGTGGCTAGAGACGTTATCAGATATGGCTCAGAATAGAAGCCAGTGGCGATCCTGCTGTAACCTTCTTTTACTTTCTTCATAAAAAGTGGTTGTGTCTCCTCTACCTGAAAGATTTCTTCTAATTGTACCTTTTCGTTCCGTCGTTACTACCACACTACCTTACTCCAATCTCTTCGTCATTAATCGCTTTTCTTTTGCGCCCCTTAGTTTTTTTCCTACTTCTCTTCGAATTCTCATTGTTTTGTGCGGAGCATATATATTGGCGCTCTCTTGTACCAATATTCATGTGTTCAAATAAATATATATGGAATATAACGCTTATACAAAATAAGGAAGTGAATGAATACTTGAACAATACTGTTTTGGCATATGCTTGGTTGTTTGGGGTCATTTCTTAACCAACCAACCTAAGCTGTTACAAATCTACTGAATTGTGGTTTAATAAAGATTTGAATCATGGTAACTACCGCTTCTTTTACAGATAAATGACTAGATTTAGTTCATTAATATCGGGACATTGATTCATGGTTTTGTTAAGTGACAATACATTCGTTCCATGCTACTTGAAATTATGAAGTCATGTTGTGGCATTGTCATTTTATTCAAAAACGCAAGGAAAATACCCAGGACATTGAAAACCAGGACATACTCTAACACTTCATCAGAAAATGCTTATCAAACTGATAAGCAAACACTACATTAACAAAACATGTACTGAATGGATTCATTATCCTATCCCACGTGAACAACACCTTCGAAATCACAAAAATGAATTATTTGAGTCCTCCATGAATAAGTGTTAGCGCACAAATTCAATGAAATCTTTACAATCTATACCGTATAATCTAAAGAACACAAGAACAACTGGAGGCAAACCAACCATCATATAACAAATAAACAGTTGTGACTGATAAGAATAATACATTATACAAAGTAAATATTGTTCAGGAAACAATAGCTAGAGGTGAGAATCCACGACATAGTTCCTCTGAAATCAATCCATGTGGATAACTGAAGATTGCGGAAAAATGGAATTACTAGATGGACGATACACAAATCCTTAATCTTCTAGAAGCTGAACAAACAATATAGATTTGAGTGGGTCATATACATGCTTAACTATTTTCCAAATGATTAAGATGCAGAACAAACATTTAGTGCTACGAAACATTTACAAATCAATTAGAATGAACAATTCACCATTGTTTTCAATGAGTTACTGCATCAAAAGTATACACGGTTGAACTACACTGACTACGGATTCTCCCTAGAACTTCAGGAAATACCTCACGAAGTCAGTCACAAGTGAACACATGATGATTATTGTTCAAATGGGGTTTCGACAACACTCTAGTAATTTTTAATAGTTGATTTCATGGATCAATTATAGCTAGATCACCATGGGTGCCCCATTCTACGAATTCAACTGTTACTAAATAGATTTCACTTCTACTTCAACTGTGTTACTTGATAATGGATGACAAGCATTATTGAAATTACTTGGTATCACATGAGCGTTGATGTTGAATTCATTGGATTATTCCCAGCTTGAAGTCGAATCAAACCCACATCATATAGAAATGTATTCAGACGCTTGGATTTACGTGAATCAATACTCATCTTTGATTACTATAAATAAACTACTAACAACTTGTAAGTAATAAAACGTTCACAATTAAGATTAATAAGACTAAGTAGAAGATTTTTCTCATTGACATTTTTACACTGGGTGATATTAGTTTTCTATAGATGGTGGACGGTAGCGCAATTTCATGGATTGATTGTAGTTACACATTAACATCGTTGGATTCTGACCAGCTCAGTTATTCATAAGTTAAGTGTTCGCACAGGAATTCGAAGGTCCTGGTGTCTAATCCCACGTACAGGATCGTCGATGCGCATTATTGATGAATCTCAGATTTTCAATGATGGTCTAACTATAAAGATCTTTGACGAATGATTGATTTTTGTGTATAGTTTTGAAATGCTTTAAAGCTAATAGACAATATATTGATACGTCTAACAAACTGATTTTACTACCCCTTCATATTCTACGGAATTTCTCTACTCTGATAATACTATGGTGTGTGTTACTGATATCGATATATTTAAGTAGTATGTATCATCAATCGAAAGTGGAATGTCTGAAGGTAGAAGGTTAAAACAAATTAAAAGACAAGATTACGAGAATAGAAAGTGATTAGTATGGAAACGAAGGAACAATGAAGTATGAGACAATTGATTGACACTATGTACATGAAATATTCACTGTATGGTTCTCAGATTTCATCAAGAGATTCTATTATTCGAGGTCAATAAAGTTTGCATGACCGATTTGTGTTCTTGTTCATTACACAGATAGTATCGTCCATGAAGCTAATTGAATTCCAACATAGAAATCCCTAGATTCTGTCATTACGTTATATGCAATACTTCGTCTATATATTACTACCACTGAATTAACTACTTCTATGAATCCGGTGTTCATCTTGCTGTGTTAACGAGATATGGCAATTTGGACCCATGCATATATGTGTCTGGTCCTACGTTGTAGCTAACTGAGTGAATGAGTGACAGACTGGCTTACATTACCTCTTAAGTTGTCATTATCTTCACATAAACTGATCCATAAATTAGATTGAATATAAATTTAATAAAACGTAATGTTAACATGTGATGAAACAGCAATTAACTGTGTTGCTGGTTTCCGATTTATTCCTTGGTTTGTCATGGAAACTATTTTCATCTTGTTTATTGTACCAGTCAGCCAATGTGTTAATCAAAACAATATTGAACCTGGTATAAATGTACATCATTACGAGATATAATATCACCACAGAGGCTTGAAATTATAGATATGAATAAAAAAAGTTGGAACAGTACTGTATTGTGTACTATTAATGTTGACAGATATAAGTAGTATGTGCCATCAATCAGAAGTAACAATATCTGGCGTTAGAAAGTTAAGAAGGTCGAAGTAAACAGAACAACAACAAATAATGATTGGTGTAGAAACGAAAGAACCATGGAATTGGAGACATTGATTGATATTTTGTAAATAAAGCATTACTTTTAAGGTATAATTCTCAGATATTACCAAAGGATTCCTTAATTCTCCGTTGAAATACATTTGATTGTCCCCTCTCGTGTGTTCTCATTCACTACAATAGTAGTAGTATTAGTAGTCGCAGTAGTAAATGTCGTCGTTGTAGTAGTAGTAGTAATAGTCGTAGTCCTCGTCGTCTTCGTATTAGTAGTAGTCATAGTAGTAGTATTGACTTACTAATGTTGGAAATCTTTGAAGAGAACTTTATATCCGATAAACTTCTCATCATCAAATATATAGATATCTAAGTAAAATAACATTTTGAAAAATTTCTCCACAAGGGAATTAACCTTATGAAGAAAAGGTTTATGGACAAAAAATTAATCACAAAAAAAAAGTTAAGGCGGTGGGTGGTGGTGCAGGTGGTGCAGGTGGTGGTGGTTTAATATGTGGTATTGATGATGTGGATAATGATAGTTAGAACAAAAAGAGCGAAAACGGACGAGAATAAACATGAATAAGCATCTATATTGATGTTAAAAGTATACTCTGTGGTGAATTTATTCAACGACAACAACAACAAAAACGAAAATAATCAATAATGCCATTAGAGATTTTTCTTTTCACACATTTTCTTCACTTTTTTTTTAATTTTTGATTTTTTTGGGTAGAATAAAGCTTATTTAATGAATAGAAATTATGCAACGTCTGATTTTTCCGGTAAAGAAAAACAGAAAGAAAAACAAAATCAAGTTGGAAATTTCTTCATAACAAATAAAAAGAAGGATGGATGTTACATATTAATATGGTTAGATAATGACCAATGTGAGGGTCTAGTGATGAAGTGTTCACGTGCGAGATCGAAGGTTATGAGTTTGAACTTCATCGGGTGAAATAATGAATGCGCAAGATTAAGGAATTCCCGTACTAGGACGAGATAGTTGACCAGTAGTCTTGTAAATTGAACGCCATATTCGTCTCCTAAGCTGTTCTGTAACTGCCAAAACTAAAATTATACAGCGACCTGAACAACGAGGGAGAAGACGCAAAGTATGCGAGAAGTACTTTACTCTAAAGATTCATTTTAATACAGAAAATATAGGGTTTTTATAATATTTTAAATGTCCTTTAGTTGCTCAAAGATTCTGGAATGCTACTCAACATAGTAGCAGTATAGCAGTCAGTCAATCAGAGCCTCTACATATGACGTTTCACTTCCTTGATATTTCTAGCTAAACGTTCAAATGAACGCTGATTGAATGAAACGCATCCTAGTTCTTCCTGATCCTTACTTGTCTTTTGCAAGCAGTTTTCTGGATCACCCCAACATAATGCTTCTAGATTTTTCATGATAGTTTAACTATCATTGATTCATGAACTCAACTATTCAATAACAGAATCATACTTCTTTTGACTACTTTAATGGGTATTCTATTTATATGATCGTTTTGAACAGTGTTATCACTAAATTCTAAGAAAATATGAAACAAACTTCGGGAGAGAAAAGTCAATCTAATAACTTTAAATATCGTGGATGCGCATTGCTGAAGAGTCTGACAATAGAACGAAACGGCTGTTCAGTGATTTCAGATTTTCCATAGTGGGCTAGCTATAATTGACTAATGATCTCAACTATTGAAATTGTAACAATCTCCACAAAACCTTTTCTGACTTCATTTGTGTTGAATAAACTTCTGGGATAACAATATAACATAATGATTTCTCTCGTATTGTGGCTTTCACAGGTGAATATATAGAAATTGGTGTTATTAACCCTGCCTTGAAGTTAACATCAGTTGTTGATTAGCAAATATATGAATTACATAACTTGAGAAACCGTGACCAGTGGAGTTGATCAGGCGGTACTGATCTCAATAAAAATGGAAGATGGTCGCGCAGTTTTGTGGTGATTAAGAGCCCCGCGTTCAAATTCTGTGAGCGGGATCGTGGATATGCACTGCTGAGCAGTCCCATACTAAAACGAAACGGCCATTCAGTGCTTACATGCATTCAATTGTGGTCTAACATCGATCATTTCATGATCCCAATCAAAAACGTATTATTCTCCACAACACTATACTGCTAACATGGAATCATTTAATATCTAACCCATTAAAATGAATTACTGCTTGTGGATACAACCTGATAGGTACCAAAATTAAATCAGTCAAGTGCTTCCTACGATTATCATAAACGATATTCGATTGAATGCAGTTAGATATGGAAAACACCATACCGTGTATATTGCAATAGATCATGTTGAGAAACAGATTGAATGAAATCATTCAAGCCAGTTGTTCATTTGTTTCAGTGACAATCCATTCTCTAATATTCATAGTTTAATTCAAAAGTAAGATGATGGTTGGAAGTAGTTAACAGGAAACCAAGAATCCAGGTTTCGTAATATTTGGCACTTTTCATCAAAGTGTACCTGTCATATTGACGGAACTGATACTTTTTAAAAGATTCGTTCCCGCATCATTTATCTTCACAGTTAGAGACTGTATCTCAACATAGTGCACACAATTTCGAATCACTCGGTTGAGTGGCCACATTGTAACTTGTTCGATAGGATCCAGTCTGTACTAAGAAAGACCTGACATACATGACATTGATCACCACACAGAGATCAATCAATTGTTAACTCATAGGTGCTCTTTTTGATCTCAGAAAGCATTAAGAGAATTTGCTTCAACCTGAAATTGGTCATTCAAAACGCTAAGCAAATCTACTTTAATGACTAGTTATGATTAAACATCTTCAGAGATTTGATATTCATCAGTTTCGACATTCTCACAGAATGTTTTGTTCAGTAAACCAGATAGATGATTGGTCATATTCCTATTCATTCATATTGATTTATCTAGTGATTATAGACTGATATGAATACCATATGTCCTGATATTCTTCTTACATGCTTACAGTTTCCTCGACTTCATCTAATTCCCAGCAGTAATTAACAGCCACACCACCACTTTAAGTGAACTTAAGCAATGAAAGCATTGTAAATCAACTATAAAGAAAGTCAGTATCATAAAAGTATTCACCTAGATAATAAATCTTCCTCATTATCTCCATGGTCTATTTCACCAGTGAATGTTGTAATAACATCAAATACTTTTAGTGAAATCAAGAAAAAGTAACACACAGACGGAAAGGAGAGAATTGGGAAAACAAGGACAGCATTCTTGAATTTGAAGACGATATGGAACTAAAGATAACTGTCTGTCAACTAATATCAAAGTCAGAATCTTCAATACGAACGTCAAGACAAATCTACTGTATTGAGCTAAAACGTCCAGAATTACCATAATCATCATCAGAAAGGTACAAATATTTATAAACAATTGTCTATGCAGGATATTCAATGTCCGTTAATGTTGACATCATCAGCAACAGCATATTGCAGGAGAGGACAAACTAGCTTCAACCTGAAGAGTAAATAGGGAAAAGATGTCTAAAGTGTATGAGAAATACATTGCTGAAATCATCAAACTGCATCATAAAGCAATCACTAACTTGGAATCCTGAATGGAAACGAAAAAATGGAAGGTCAAAGAACACATTACGTTGAAAATTGGAATCACACATGTAACAGATGAATAGCATCTGGTAAGAACTGTAAAAGATTATTCCGAACATTTATTTTATTCATTTGAACACATAGATATATGTACGAGGGCTTAACAGATAAATATACGCCATACAAATCTAATGAGATTTGTGTGAGAGCTGTGATATTGCCTGGGTGCTCAAACCGAAGCAGGTAGTTTTCTAAGGGAGCAACACCAGGGGCTTTCGATCTAAAGGTGTGATCTACAAGGCAATAGAGCTGCGCAATGGGATTTAGTCACATGGTAGTCGGTGACCAACGATTGGTTCGTACATCATTTGTTCCTCCAAGATACTGAGGCCCATGTGCACCATTGGTGGGGAATCAAGGTTTTTCAACTCCCTTTGGTGGACTCTCCGTTTTGTGCTTTATGTCTCATTTCATAATTAATTGAACAATTGAATAGAGCTAAATAATATAAACTAAAATTTTAAAAAATGTTATGTTCATTAATCGAGAGTGTCACAGTATTGTTCAATATTCAATGATGATAAGCACCCGCAAATGCCCTGATACGGACGAGAGTGGGGAGAGTTAGCTCTCTCTCACTTGGTCACGTGCATACAACCACTGACAAGGAAGTTCTACTCATTGCCTTCTCGCGTTGGGGGTGTGTCCACAAGATTTAAAGGACGAAAAGCGAATACCTGATGCTAAGACCGGGTTGGTGGATATGGAGAATCCATTTAGGGGGTTAAAAATACCCTGATTCCAAACCCATGGTGTATAGGGACTCCAGGAAACTGAGTGAATAAATGGCATATGAACCAATTATCGATCATTTGTTGCCATGTAAATTCATCTCCGTTTGTTGTACCACTGCCTTGTGGATTAAATCTGTTAGTCGAAGGCTCCTGGTGTGGCACCATAAGAAGATCACCTGTTTTGGTTTGAGCACTCCGTCAGTATCTCAGCCTTCACAAATCGAATGATTCATGTGGCGCATATATATTTTGTGCCTCCTTGCACCAATTATTATGTGTTTAAATAATAAATAATAATAAGTGATATAATGGTTTGTTTGTAAACTGTATTTGATGTTAATTCACTTGATATTATGTACTTGAATCTTCCCTCTGAGGTTTGAGAACGCTCGCACTAGATTCTACTATTATCAACTGTCCACCTTTGTTTATAATGCTTGGTATTAAAAGCAGTATCAAGGCAATACACACAGTACGTACATATGCCAACAAGATACTGATCAGTTGCGGTTATAAGTAACAATGAGAAGATCCAATTAAACAACAACACCGAGCGAAATTAAACTTCATCCAGTTGCACAATCAAGCGGGTATCAGGTCTCATCAGCATAGTGGATAATGCGATGGTGTTTGAAGCGAACAGTGTAGTGTCGGTTATTATGCTAAGCTCACATACTTTATTCTAGCTTTCGGACAGCCCATTCTATTCATGCTACTTGAGTCACATTCTGACCTTGTTATTTATTCGCTTATCAATCTTGACTGTTTATATATGAGCGCGTAGGTGTGTGTACATTTCCAATCCCATTGCTCATCATATGTCTGTAACTTACTTTTGTGTAACTATAAATATTGATTAACGCTTGGTTAAAGGGGAGTTGGCTTACAAGCCATCTCCACTGCGCGTCGTTTCGCTTCTCTCTATTCTATTCGCTGGATATACAAAATATGTGTATACAAAAGTCCATTCTCGTTGTTTGACTTATATAATTCCGTTATTGACTAACGCGATTTAAGTCGATGATTACATACGAGGATAGGCGATAACAAACATTCATACCATCCAATTGGAGTCAGATCAACGGGTCACTAAAACAGTACTGGATTCGAGTTTCGAGGTGAACGTCAAATTTGTCACGCAGGTGCAAGCATACAAGGAGTCATAAATAGAACGAAACGCGCGTTAAACTGCATTCCACTGCTAACCACTATCCATCTGTGCCTACAATACTTCAACTGTTTTATTCATAATGAGCTCATGAAAATTAGGTATTTATATTTCCAAATGAATTATCAACTAAAATCTTAATTTGAAGAATATTTCTTTGTGATGGAGTTTTGTTCTCCGAGCTGGATGATTTAGTCGTGGAGCTTTCATCGTTCTTCACAACGATATCATCACCACAAACTACAGGCAGAAGTGAAGTGTTCGAATTTCTTCACCATATGAAGAATATTTCTTTAAAATATAAGTTAAGAAGATCGACACAATGACAGTTGATTTATCCTTAGTCCTACTTTTTCTCTCTTATTTATTTCTTCTATCTCATCTTGTGATTGAACTGAATAAGATGGTACTGTAGTGAACGAGAACACAATTGGAGACAACCAAGTGTATTTCAATACAGAATTACAGAACATCTTAGTAAATTCTGAGACTTAATGACTTTACTAACCCTAGTGACCCACAATGGAGCATAGGCCACCGACCAGCATTCTCCAACACACTTACTCTATTCTGGGCATTATTTTCTAGTTCTATCCTATTTTCATTCATTCTTCTCATGTCTTTCTCCATTTCTCGGTGTAATGTGCTTTTCGGTTTTCCTCTCTTCCTTTGACCTTGAGTATTTCAAGTGAAGGCTTGCCATGTGGCGCAGTTCAGTGCTTTCCTCAATATGTATCCTATGCACTTCCAGCGCTTCTTCCTGATTTCTTCTTCTACTGAAACCTGGTTTGTTCTCTCCCACAATAGATTGTTGCTGATAGAATCCGACCAATGGATCCGAAGTATTTTGCATAGATAATTGTTAGTAATCACTTGTATCTTCTGGGTTGTGGTTTTCATAGTTCTCTGAGAACCTACAGTCAATATATCATTTGGAAAATGTCAATCAATTGTTTCGGATTTCATTGTGCTTTCATATCCACTCCACATCATACTCTGTTCTTTTTCCTTCGATCTTCTTAACCTTCACTACTGATTGATATTACATGCTACTTATATCTTTCGATATCAGTAGCATACATCACTGTATAGGTTTTATGTTATCGATTACAAAGTTGTCGTATTATTAAACAATTCACAGTTTAGCTTTAAATAAATTCTTGAGGAAATTAGAAGGATCGATTGATCTCAAGAGGAATAAATACATAGTAAAGAAAACCAAATAGTTAATGATACATCCTAGTGATGATTAAATTACTGGTAACCTCTCTGAACTATGAATGGACTAATATTACCGTATAACTATTGAGCATGTAGATTATGCATCTTTGTATTTCACCTATTATGAGCTTCATTTTGACCTACAGACTATCATTTACCATTCTTGTGTTATGCCCAGTCTATTCATTACAGTCTCCCACCTTAACAGCTACTTCTGGTTACATCCTGTACAAATGTTATTTCTTATTTTATGGTACAATTTGATCTGTTTGGCTGGTGTATATAAATTCAGCATGTTTGAAATGCATATTACAAATAATAGAGGCTGGAATTGACGTTCTGGACTTAACAAGCATGTAGAGCTAGTCAATAAGAAGGATCAATGAGAAATGTACACTGCTATTATTGATCGCACATCATTGGTTTGGTACACCACTAAGATTGCAAAAGTCTTATTTCGATTTGCGAATAATTAGAGGAAGCTGAGACTGATGTTCTGGATTCAACAGGTAGGTAGAGCTAGTCAGGAAGAAGGACTGTAGACTGCCCATATCGGTCGAACATCACTGGTTTGTCACAGTAGTAATATTGCATAAAGCATATTTCGATTAGCGAATAAACCAAAAATGTTGATTAAACCTACATCTAACTAATTATTTACCTTTTTTATGATCTGAAACTATATAAAATTTCAGATAATGTGTCAGTTGAAGCTAGACCAGTAGGTCCTGGGTTTGAATGTCGCAGGGGGCGAGATCGTGGATACGCACTGCTGAGGAGTCCCACAATAGGACGAAGCGGCCGTCCAGTGCTTACAGGTTTTCCATGGTGAACTCATGATCTTAACCATTGAAACATAATATCCATTTGTTGTCAAGCTCAGACAAGCCAACATTCATACCTCATTACGTAATTCTAAATAAAATATCTTTATAGAATGAATTTAAACACCGATGTCGTCGACATATTGATCATGTATGAAATGAAAACCATTCAATGAGATCAGGTATATTATGATATCAAGGTAGTCTGCTTGCATATCTGGGCTATTTGTTCTCCCCTATCATCCGGATGTTTCAACAACTTATTTGCTTTTCTTGTTTGTTTTTGCAGATCATTATGTGTATTAATCTCATAACTTATTCAAGTGTGTCTTTGAAATGTTCAAAACCTTTCACTGTACAAGTTAGGAAAGAGCACAATCAAAGACATTGTGGTTGCTACTAGTATTCATCGATAAGAATATACATTTATCAGATATCAATTTCTGAACTGTTAACATCTAATTGGTGACCATTCAACATTTATCATCAGAATCGACCAAGAAATAAGAAATGGACACTTGTTGAAATATTTTGTGCTGAGAATTCCATGTTGTACCAAAACTATAGTATCGAATAAAGCTAATGATGATTGGTTGCTCTATCAAACTGTGATAATTCAATAACTAAGATCATTGAGATTTATAGTACTCACACCTAACAGCTGGTCACATCAAACTAGTATGTTGAATCGGATAAGGATAAATTGAAAAAACCTATAGGAGTGATCACTACGAATTCACTGACCGTTGAACTACACATCATTCGAGAATAAGCACTTCTCAAAAGAATTCGCTGTCAAGTTTGAATTTTAACGATAACTTCCTGTCACTTAACAGAGTTATTAAAGCTATTTGAGCTAATGAGTAAACGTTCACTATACCTTCATGAATTAGACATGGTACATTAGATATCTATTCAATCTGATGGTAAAATTAGACCAATCATAACTCTTACATAGTTCACTGTATTAAAGATTCATTGAATAATAACCAATCCTACGATATACAATGACTTGATCAAATTCACATTCAGTCAAAAACCTATTGTTAATAATGATGATAAGAAGTATACACATGAACAATGCACACATTGTGGATTATCATTGGGGAAAAACCAACGGCACACAGCATCAAAACCTTACTCAACAACTTACTACAACTACTCTCCAACTGTCGGTTACAAATATCATCCTTACCTTGTCAAGAATGGAGCTGAACAATGTATCGCCTTACTTAACTTACGCTTGTTACCCTTATGAAGGAACATAGGCCGCTCAATAAGGCTCTCCATTCAATTCTGCCTTCCTCAATCAGTAGGCTTCAACATACATAAGGGAAAAAGCAACATCCTCAAATACAATACGAAGAACGTTAACTCAATCATACTTGATGAAGAAACCCTGGAACAGGTGGGAACATTCATGTGTCTGCGCAGAATCTTCAATAAACTTTGACAATCTAATACAGACGTCAAGGTGAGGATGAGTAAAGCAAGGGCAGCTTACTGTGGAGGTGAACAAATCAACTTCTATCTGCAAAAGAAACTAAGGAAAGACATTGAAGGTGGATAGAACATACATTACGGCAGTAACCAAGATACATCACAAGACAAGCCCTAATATGAAAACCTGAATGGGGACAGAAAAGTAAGAGGCCGAAGAGCACACTGCGTCAGGAATTGGAAGCCGACATGGAAAGGATGAATAGCAACTAGAAAGACATGAAAAGGATTATCGAGGACAGAGTTTGATGAAGAATGCTGACGATTGGTCTATGTTCCTCCATGAAGAGGGTCACAAGCGTAAGTAACTAAGTAGTCAAGTGTATACACGTACACATTTTAACACCATCTAAGTATGAAAAAGTCTTCATGTTTAATATTCAATTCATTCTGACAGTTCAATGATAAAGAATGTCAATTCTAATTAATTTATTACTATAAGTAGGTTGTTAATGCAACAGTAAAAGTATTCCCTCCTGCTTTTTCATTTCTATTAGGAAACAATAACCCTTATGTAATTTGATTCCTAATTTGCCTCTATACTATTAAATGAGTGAGTGTATGTGTATGTGTGTGTGTTGCGGGTGGAAGGACAGTTGAGTCAAATGAATAATCATTCATACCATAATACACTTACATAAATAACTGAATGTGAAAAAGTAGTATATAAGTGTCTAACTAGAAATTTCTGCTATATACATAATACAATAATGAAGTGTAATATTGTATGGTATTGTTAGATTGATTAGTAAGAATACAAGAATATATGTGGCGATCAGGACTCAGTAGGTAAGCGAATAATACTATGGTGTTTGAAGCAGAACGTTGCTGGATTCCACTACCGCTGTAAACATCAATTCTAAGATGCAGGTACATTCAACTGATGAGCCCCAAATTGGACGAAACGTTCATCCGCGATCCCACTGCTAACCACCAACCATTTTGACTTAAAAGAAAAATATGGTTTAAAAATTAGTAATTCGAGTCGAATAGAGTTTATTTGACGAAGCATTCTGTATCGATAATAGTGAATATCCATTTTCCTTTCGAACTCGATAAACTTATCACATTAGCTTTTAGTTCAATTTCACGTTCAGCATGAGACAACTATCAAATTTTATTTTTGGTTTATTCTATTTTACAGTTAGACTCTCAGTTTACCATTCAACTACACTGAATGATAATGTAATCAGACTGATCTCATCTGAAGGTAATATTAAGAACGAAGAAGAATCAAACAACTGCTTCGTGTAACCGTAAACCTACTCCTTGGGCGGTCGAACCCAGAACCTCCACTCTCATACTAAATTAGCTGTTCAGCTGACCAGAATTCTCCAACCCACTCACTCTGTCCTGGGCCTTCTTTTCTAGTTTCATCCGGTTCTTGTTCATTGTTTTCATGTCCATCTCCATTTCCCGGCGTAATGTGTTCTTTGGTCTACCTCTCCTTCTTCGATCTTCAGGGTCCCATGTGAGGGCTTAACTTGTGGCACAGTTGCGTGCTCTCCTTAATGTGTGTCCTCTCCACTTCCAACGCTTCTTTCTGATTTATTCGTTAGCCGAAATCTCGTTTGTTTTCTCTCTTAGTCGGTTGTTCCAGATAATTTCTGGCCAACAGGTTCGAAGTATTTTGCGTAGACGCCTGTTAATAAACACTTGTATCTTCTGGATGATAGCTTTCGTAGTTCTCCAGGTTTCCGCCCCATACAGTAGAGCTGCCCTGACATTTTTATTGAAAATTCTGACCTTGGTGTTAGTTGACAGTTGTTTTGATTTCCAGATGTACTTCAGTTGTAAATATACTGCTCTCGCTTTACCGATCCGCGCATTCACATCTGAACCAGATCCACCATGTTCATCAATGATACTACGCAAATATGTAAATGTTCTTACAATCCTCCGAATCTCCGTCAATTGTGATTGCATTGGTGCATTCTGTGTTGTATTGGAGAATTCTGCTGAGACTGCTGCTACACTGATCGTCTTCTCCTGCATTTGTTGTTGCGTTTGCAATAGGAGGTCCAGATCATCTGCAAACGTCGAAAATTCCCTTACGAATCTAATCACTAGTGAACTATTCAATGATTACTAGTTTTCACTGGTTGTCAAACTGAAATCAATGTTCTACTATAAACTCTTCTTCTCATTTTCCATCATCTAATTGTTTCTCTACAATGAAAGTGATAAGGAAACAAGATAAAATAGAGAAAAATAAAATCAATAATACAAAAAAGGGAGAATAATTGAAATCGACATCGTTTCACGTGTCAAGTCATTCAAACAAAAAAGGGGGGTAAAGATTTTCAACAAATATGTCTTCATTAGTAGTGAGATAAAAATTTTAAAAAATAAAGAAAAACAAATAGAGAGAAAAGAAATGAAGAGAAGAAAAAACCTACGAAATTTCACGCCATCTATCACATTCCATTTTAAATGGGATAATTAAGAGACCGGGAAAGAGAGAGAGGGAGAGAGCGAAAAAAAGAGGAAAGTAACAAAAAGAAAAAAGAAGTATACAAGTTACTATTGATCTGATTAAAGATTAAAAGAGTAAAGAAAATTGAAGTGAAAATCCACACACACACACACACAACGAGAAATAGAATCTGTTAATGATAATGTTCGAGAAAGAATCGTGTCTTTGTGTGAGGGGTATGCGAGCGATCCAGTGAGTGAAAGTACGTGCATGTGTGCGTGTGTATGTGCATGAGAATATGGGTGATTATGCGTGTTACTAACTAATTTGTTTATCATTTAGAAAGTAAACAGATAAGTAAATAAATAAATAAATATCACTATCAATATTCCTTAATGTTGATATTTAGTTTAGTTTTATAGTAGAATTAAAATGATTGTTTCATTTTAATTAATGATTTATGAAGTAGAGTTTACGTTGGTAAACACTGTTCATTATTTAAAACAGAGAGGGGAGTTTGTAAAGATTTTAGTCTGTTGTGACATATCAACTCACTGAAGACAATGGTGTTCCGTGGAGCAACTTTGTGGATTGGTTGATGTTAGACATTACCACCATTGGATGTCGGCCAGCACAGTGGTCCAGTTAGTTAAGCACCTGGCGCGAGACTGATGGGTCCTGGGTTCGAATCTCGTGGTATGCGGGATCGTGGATGTGCACTACTGAGGAGTCGCACAATAGGTGTTCCATGATGGTCTAGCTTCAACTGACTCATGATTTCGACCATTGAAATTTCTAAAATCTCCAAAAAACCGCTTCTGATAAGATTTGAGTAGTTATAATAGTTGAATTCATGAGTCAATTAAAGTTAGACAATCATGAAAAAATTGGAAGTCTTGGATGATGCATGAGACTGTGGGTCCTGGGTTCGAATCCTGAGAGCGGGATCGTGGATGCGTACTGTTGAAGAATTCCATATCAGAATGAAACAGCAATTTAGTGCTTTCAGTTTTTCCATGATGGTCTAGCTTCATGCAACTTGCAAATTACGTATTTAATATTTGATCGTTAGATTTTATTAACAAGTCCTGTAGGTTCGTGTTAAATACATTTGATTGTCCCCACTGGTGTTCCTGATCATTACAATATAACTCCCATATGAGTTATAATGAGTAGGTGATACGGATATTCGCTATATTGATCAGATTCTCCTATTTGATGGTTGATTGATAAACATTCATAATCTTCCTAGATCAAATCTCATGGTAATGTACAATGAGAACTACTTATTTCTTATACAGAACAATTAATTTGGAGAATAAATCCTTCAAAGTTCAGTAGTTGAGATCATGAGTCAACTGAAACTAGATCATCTTGGAAAACCTGTAAGCACTGGACGGCCGTTTCGTCCTACTGCTGGACTCTTCAGCATTGCGTATACACGACCATGCCTTGCGAAGTCCGAACACAGGACCAATCGGTCTCGTGCGCAAACGCTTAACCTCTAAACCACTGAGCCGGCATCCAACAGTGTCGAACTTCAACCATTTCACGAAATTAAGCCACCGTACACCATTTTCTTCAGTGAGTTACTATATCACAACAGACCCGGTTGAACTCCACTGGTCACTGCTTCTCACTAGAGCTCTAGGAAATACCTTTTGAAGCCAGTCACAAGTGAGCATATGTTGAATAATATCAGAGGGAGATTTTTTAGATATCATGATACTTGAGATCATGAGTCACTTGAAGCTAGACCATCATGGAAAACCTAGAAGCACCAGACGGCTTATATATTTGGTAGGGAGAAAGACTAGAATTTTTGTATTCGAAAGTTTACAATGGAAATGTGGAGAGTTTAAGCACAGGCTCTTTGCCAATCATTATAACTTGGTCTGTGATTGATTAACAAGGATATTTGTATCACCAATGAACAGATATATGCTTTAAATGGTTAACACAATTGTAGTGAATGAAAACACAAATGGGGACAACCAAACATATCCTAATACAACATCACAGAATATCAGAGACGTTACCAGTGAGCTATCCGGGACGTGACTGACCTCCTGTAGGACTTAGATGTGATCACAATTGATTATTCACTGGGTGATGATCAATGTCATGTGTGTAAAGTCCTTATTACAGAATATCTTAGTAACATCTGTAAATCATACTGTATATAATTCATTTGTAAAATATTAGACAATTGGCTCAGACTTCATTATTCCTTTATTTCCATGCTAATAAATCTCTTTTATTCGATCATCTTAATCTTCTGTCACCAGACATTCCACTTCCAATTAGTGATACATACTACTACTTATATCTGTCGACATCAGTAGCAGATATCACATTTATACCAACATTCATTTGTCAGACAACTCATTACATAGTATATGAGTGTTCATTAGTTATTTTGGAAATCTATTCCAATGTCAGCTCCCTGTCTGCATATATATGACTTATAGAGTCTTAATAAGTTTAGAAATCGCTCTTACCAAAGGCTGATTTGGATAATTTACTTAGGCCTGTTACCCTCAATGGAGCATAAGCCGCCAACCAACATTCTCCAACTCATTCAGGTTAATTAATCAAGCCAAAATTACATCAATTGTCATTTATTCTGTCCGATATTCAATGAAAACTATATGATATAGGTTGAAAATCCATTAAGAGCATCCCCTTTGAATGTGGTTGTGGATGATTTCGATAGAGTTTTATTCTCTGAGCTGAATGGTGGAACTTTCGTCAATACTCTGAACGACATCATCGGCTGAAACTTCAGGTAGACTTCTACCTGTTGTCAATTATCTTACAAATAGCAGATGTAACTCACAGATTAGTAAACAAGTATGTATGTGATTATTGATTGTACTAGTAATCACTATACTTTCATACTTAGATACCGACTTTCTAATCAATCCTTAGTTGTTAAGGTTCTCCTGATCTTTAATCATAAAAAAACAACACGTAAATTCTACCTCGATGATTAGTTTATATACAGAAAATGTGGATATTTATTGATTTACTTCCTGACTCTGAGATTATGGAAGTTTCAGATCAGGATTCTGAAGTTGGTGACAAATTCAATGATTGTTCTATAAAGATAATGAAATCATAATTGATCATTATGTAGAACTCTGTCGAAAGTTCTTAAAGAACACTGGCCAAAGTATTAATAATATTTCTTAGCCTCTGTAGAATTTTTGATGCATTATCAAAATTGAATAATATCGGTTTGACCAGTATCCATCTGACCATAATGCTGAAGGATTTATTTTCAATCTCAATGATACAGTATCAATAGTCTGAGAATTGAAAATTCAAATACCGCATACGAGATCGTAGATATACACTACCACTGAGGTGTCGCAACGGCTATCCAGTGCTTCTGGATTTTCCATGATTGGTCTAGATATACTCGAATCATGAGTTCAATGATTAAAATTATTACAGTCTTCAAAAACCTCATTCTGATCATAAACCTCATGTGCTTACTAGGGTCTGGCTCTAAGAAGGTTTCCTTGAGAAACCATGACCAGTGAAGTTCGATCCGTGCCGGATGGAGACAGAGTTCTACTTCAAACAGTGGATGAACGATTGCTCAACCATTATCATTTTTGACTGCCATTCGGCTCTAGAGGTTAAGCTTTTGTGTAAGAAACCGAATATCTTGAATTCAACTACCTCGTGTGAGATTGTAGATCTTCACTATCATTGAAGAGTCCCATACTAAAACAATACGGCCGTCTAGTGTTTCCAGAGTTTTCTATAGTTGATCTAGATTGAATCAACTCGTCAATCTAACTCTTATACCATCGAAAAATGAATTTCAATGATTAAAACTAAATTGTGATTGATTATTGCTTTTTTTTAATATGACGAAATTTATTATAAAATAAATCAATCAATTAGGTAATTATAATTTTTTATTTACCTGATTTCCCCCTATTACATCATCATCTGTCTCCACGCCATCCTGTTTTTAAAACGACTAACACAACAACGACAACCGCAGCAAAAAGAAAAAGAAAAACGACGAAAAGTAAAATAACAATGAAAACAAAGAAAAAAAGAAAAAGCACATTCCTTAAATTTTAATGACATTCAAAACAATAAATTTTTAAAAGAGGAAATCTTCATCTGATTTATTCTCATTCTTATTTAAAATCTATTTACGAACCTCCATTCATTCATTCAATGTGTCAATTTCCTGTTCCTCTTCTTCTTCATCCTCTAGTTCTTCTTGTTGTCGTTCATGTTGTTGTTGTGGTGGTGGTCGTTGTTGTTCTTCTTCTTGCTTCTGTTTAGAAACGACACTTCTTATTTCGAATATTAAAATCTAACTAAGAAATCACTAATGAAAATAAACACGATGAATTGTGTTTATCATTTAATATAAAATCAAGAATAAAAGAACAAGAAACCATTTATTAAAACCACAAAAAAAGGTTGACAATAAGTGACCGGCCAATATGATTCACTATCACCCCTTTTAAAAAAATTGTGGGGTGTGAATGAAAAGTTTAAGTATGGTTGATTGGTGGAATTATTTTGCAAGTGTGTGCTCAAGTGATAATGAACAAACATTTTGTGTTACCTTTAATCATTTTGTAATTTGTCGTAAACTGTTCATCTTTGTAAACTGATTAGTTGAAATCGAAATGGCATCTAGAACTGTGATTGGATGTCCGGATTTTCATTTTTTACATTTGAAATTTAATGATAATGAATAATTTTTTGTTTGTGTAATCTTAGTCTTGAAAAGAATTTAGACTTTTGAAGAAAAGACACCAACTTAATTGCATGACCGTGCAATCCTACTGTTAGTGAATGTGTATTGGGATAAATTTTTGTTTTCCGATCAACTTTACCTTGAATTGAAGTCGTTAGTTATCTTAACACGAATACTGATATGTATCTGAGAAAAAGAAAGTTTTTGGAAAAAAGCAACTGACAACCGGTTTGAATATTTGATCGTAGTGATTACTGAATGAGGTCGGTAGTCAAATGTTCAATACGAAATTAATAAACAAATTATTACCGAAGTGTGTGCATAGGTTTCTTTGTAACACATGGTGTGTTAATGGGAGAAAGAAATCAACATATAAATAATTCATCATGGTAAATTACTGGTTGCAATATGTATAATTCAAGTGAACCAACCGTAGACAATGATTTAATCAACTGACTTTCACAGTATATGAAAGTAGTAATAAACTTCCTGAAATAGGCACTTAATATTTAGTGAACGTTTATTTTGTAAATGGTCATTCTTAATGAGAATTAGAAAGCGTTAGATTTCAATACGGTTAATTTGAAAATCCATTGAAACACGGTTTATTCTTTTCACCTGTACATTCTTTGTAGTTCTGCCTTTTAAAATTATGACAATAAAAACTAGTGTGTGTTTAATCAGTCCAGTGTGAATATTGTTCACCGCCGTAATATGAAACCTGAACTATATCTAGACATTACGAATGTAACCAATTTTGACAATCATTTGAAATATTAGTTTCATGAAGTGTCAATGAACAAGTCTACGTCGTCGGACTGACTCAAC
This sequence comes from Schistosoma bovis, assembly GCA_944470425.2. Taxonomy (NCBI): domain Eukaryota; kingdom Metazoa; phylum Platyhelminthes; class Trematoda; order Strigeidida; family Schistosomatidae; genus Schistosoma; species Schistosoma bovis. The sequence continues at coordinate 46,601,834 of OX103954.1, forward strand.
AAAGATCTACCGTACATTCAACGTATAAATATGAATTAGGTCAACTGTATCAATGCACATTTAAAATGTCGTGATCATTTATTTTCCTTGTGATTATTATTGTTCATTATCTATATCTTAATCTGCACATCCATCGGAATGATGGATCGTAATAACCGTGATTACACCCTCCTTACAACATCTGATATATACACAACAATCTTAATTTCATATTATTATTATTATCTGCATTGACAATACTCCATTCTCGTACTATACATTTAATTGACGTGAAATGTTTTGAATTTCAATTTCGCTCGTATGCTGTTGCATTTATTATGCAGTAAAGTGTTTTCACTGCAAATCATCCCGACCTTTAATGAATGACCTTTCTGATTTGTAAATATCTATATCGTAACAGATGTAAACGTTCACCATTGTTCACACACACATTACATTGTCAAATTCATTAATGTCATGTCTTCTTTTTGGTCTTTATAAAATATTAAAATTAGGAACTTATTACTGTATAGTGAGATTGTACCAGTAATTAATAGTTATATATGGGTGTGCAAATGAATACGGTGATATAATCAGTAGTTATGAATAACAATGAAGGCTTAGTTGACGATCAGACGAACGTCTTATGTTTTAACACCCATAAAGAAGGATTGACTGCAGAAGCGCTGCATATATGGGCGAACAAGAACAGCCTGAACCGAAAAGATGGTATTCAACTGGCAACTACATGGCAAATTTCGTTTGACAAGTTTATTTGGAACCCATCTCTTGTTTAAACCTGTTTTTTTATATCACATGCATCATTATTATTTTTGAATGAATTCGTTCGTTTATTCTTCAGCCTTCTAAAAGAATGTTTCAAAAAAAAAAACAACTCAGTAACGTTAATTAGTAGATGGTTTCCATAATTTACCTTTCAATCACCTCACAGGATAATTTGAATTCTACTTTGATTATGACTAACAACTGTCAGTATGGTATGAAACTAATCACAATAACCGACATCGAATTTTAAACTCGATTTCTTCTTGTCACACTGCTACTGTTCTGACATTTTGACTGATCTTAAAGTGACGAGAGAACAGGCCGTGGATTCCAGCGCGAAATTCATTCATCCATTTGGCTAAATAGAATTTTCAGCGTTGTAGCTCATGTCAGGTCATGATGAAAACCGCCTTCATCTAATTCGTTGCCTTAAACATCAACTGTTGATCATAATCTTTGTTCTTAAAACTGGTTTATAACCCTCATTTTGTCCGAATTAATAGGTGAACACACTGAAGGTGACTTGAACGTCGCTCAAAGGTGGTCTAGAAATTATAGTCTCATCGTGTCGTATTCACTTCAATTATTCATTCTTTCAATCATGTCACATACTAACGTATAGTTCTCATTGTACATTAGATTGAAAGCTGTAGTCATTACTGAATGTATGTTTCTTATTCCACTGATTGGCAGTATGCCAAAAAGAACATAGTTATGTCTGAAGAGAAATCTTTAATGAAAATCACTTTCATTTAATTAGTATTGACATATAAATGAACAAGAAATTTGATTATAAATACTGAATACCACTACAATCTTTACAAAACCCTCCATCTGACTTTAGTAACTGACTAATCTAGAGCCTGGAGACTGTTTGTGACATATAGTTATCCTGTATTAGATCATGAATACCCACAGCTTACAAGTCTCATACTAAGACAAAATCAAGTCTAATGACTTTTGATTTTTACTGAGCGACTATTTAAAATGAGTTCGGGATGTCAACTGTAATTAATATTGAAGAAGAAGGATGTATTCGCTAAATCCTTATAACTCAGCAGTGGGTCATCATGACGTGGATTCGAACCCAGGAACTCTCATTCTTGCGCACGAATACTTAACATTCGTTGAAGATCACTCTAACTGTATATGAAGGTTACAAATGTGAACATCAGCCCACCACCAGATTGCTTGTCTTATCTCTAAGAGAAACAAAATCGTATCAATTATCTTCGTATAACCTGCAAATATTAATTTTCTGATTGATTGTGAAAATAAAGAAAAAAGCAAGAAAAAAGTTGAGGAAAATCAATCAACATGAACAATGACTTTTTTCTTTTAAAATCCTTCTTTTGGTATTTGAATAGACAGAGAAATGAAAGAAAGTGAAGGTCATTTTCATGAAATATCTAATAAAGAGAAAGAAGAAGGTATTGTTTGTTCGAATGTATCTATGGATGAGAGATTTAGTAGTTGGGTAGGTGTATGGTATTGGTTTGAGTCGTGAAGTGATAGATGAATACTGGAATATAGATCTATCTAGTTGATGAGTCTTAAATAGGACGAAACCTGTATCCTGGATTTCATTACTAGTCACTTACAACCTTTGTTTGGAATGCTTGTGAATTAGGTAACATTGAGGCAATGCGTATAGGATGCACATATTTTAATAAGAGATTGATAAATTGCAGTCCTTAACAAAAATGGAAAGATTGAAGTAAAATAATACCAAGTGAAATTAAACTTACTCCTATTGCATAAGCATGTGGCTTTGAGGATTCAGTAGCTAGGTGGATAACACGAATGATACTAGATTCGATTTCCATAATGAACATCAACTCTGAGATGTCGTTACTTCCAAGTGACGAGTTACGAATAGGAGGAAACACGCATCAAACTGTGTTCCACTACCACCCACTATCCATCTTTGCTTAAATAAGTAATAAGCTCGTTAAGAAGAATAAATTGTCGTGACATTGTCTCATTTGGAAAGTGTTAGAATTGTCCGAGTGAAACGAATGTAAAATAATACGGAGCGAATAATAGAAATGTAACACTTCAACTCATCTAAAGTTCACTTAGTTAATCAAACGATGTTTGTCTTTTCTTAATTCCTATTTATACAGAATTATTGAGCAGTATCCATTTCTGTGTTAACCCAGTCTTTAGCGTTGACCGTATTCGACTAACGTTTAAGCAACTAGATATCAAGCGGACCAAGATGAAGTATTATGTGGTTGGAGGTAGTCTTTCTTAAGTCTACATGAAGTGTTAAAAGCTAGATAGTTACGTAATGGATTATAAAGCTTGATGACTTGGTTCGAACGCTCAAAGTAATATCAATACCCTAAATATTGTAGATATATCTTACTGATGAGTGTCAAATAACATGAAGCGTACTTGTGTAGTTATCTACTCACTACCTTCAACTACTTCACATTCATATTTCTTTATTATATTTATGGAATCGGAATGAATGTTCATCACTATAATTGAATGAATCACTATTAGAACATTTATTATTGAGTGTTAGTTTGTCTTACATTGTTCCTACTCGCTCCCTTTCCACACCTTTGTATATTGTGTTTTATACTACTTATTTACATTCAGTAAGCAGTTGTATTCCCAACAATCTGTACACTTATGTTGTAATGCAGGTTGTACTGTAATATTCTGAAATGTTCACATATACTTATAACGCGTATTGTACTAATCATTGTATTTATCATTATCATTACTGTACCTTGATCACTGTAGTGGTTATCCACATTTTCCATGATGTTTTGCTCTTTTTTCGCGTTTCGGTTGTTCATAAACTGTTATCAAATCTAAACACAGCTATCAATCGTCTTTTGTTACTGTTACAGGAAGATTTTTTATTTTCATACTTAAAAGACCCGTTCAAACGCCCCACACACCTCACAAGTTGAAGTTTGTCATTAAATTTTGTGTGTTATTTAATAAAAAATCGCTATTGTAGACATCGTTGTTTTGGAAACTGCGATTTTGTGCGTATCTCAATCGGGTGACTTGGACGCTTCGATTGATGTAACATTGAGGAAGTTTGATTCGTTCCATTAAAAGTGGAATGATAATGAGTTATATCGTGATACAACCCTGAGAATAATCATACACTTACCTTTCTAATCATAGATATCAATAGGATAGTAATTAAAGTTCACAATATATGGTTTGTCAGTAGGTAATTGATTGATGTACATTATGTAATAATTAAGTTTTCATGGTCGTAACAATGATTGAGGTTAATAATCTGAATAAGGGATTAGTAGTCTGTATTCCGTTCTCGTCCTCTGATTTTCGATTTTCCCAACTTTCTGTCACCAGACATTCCACTTTCGATTAGTGATACATACTACTTATAACTGTCGAGATTGAGTATCACACATCACACTAAAACTATTGACTTCCTATTCGAGATGTTAAATTAGCTGACTGAGATACAGATGAAGACAGTACTATTCAAGGTTTTCCAACTCACTTGAGTAGATCCTTCGTATCTACCAACCTAGTTAAAACATCGGAAATTCACTTTTCATCTTCTCAATTTTGTAAACAAAAGTAGGCTTTCTTTGGCAGTGGCTGTATACTCTTGACCGTACCAGGAAATTTGGGAGCAAAAACAAATAACGTTCATAGATTTTCGCTTAAACCGTTATTAACAAAACAATGAGCTGTTTCGACTATCTACTGTCTTTCTGAAGTCATTTGATTGATGGATTTTCTTTACTTGTAGTTTGTTTACTAAATAGCTTACTATTCTATAAAGATGTTTTAGACTACTTATTACAATCTTATAAGTAAGTGAATAATCCTGGTATAGTTTTATTTTCCAAAACATCAATGTCATTTTTAATGGAAAATGAGTAAACAAATCCTTTATTTGTCTACCCAGACATTGTTATGCGCATTCTATATTTGCAGGAGTTTTACACTATAAAGAACAGTTTCCTTCAATCAGACAATCCATGTAATGAACAAATGGATCACTAAATAATAAGATAAACACAAAATGTAATCTCTTCTCAAGCAAAGATGGATAGTGGCTAGCAGTGGAATCCAAGACGTGTGTTTCTTTCTATTTGGGACTCCTCAGTTGGAGTAACAGCAACACCAAGTGAATGTAATCTCTTATAGTTTATTTAATAATTTCTACAGATCACAATTGTATCAAAGTTGTATGGATACTGAATTATTCTAATGAAGACTTTGAAGTCTAAGGTATATTTTTCTACATCATCAGATAGAACGAGAAAAGTGCAACCTCTTTTCAATAAACACGTTTCAAAATGACTTCCATGTACGATGTTAAAGAGTAGGCAGTTACATCATAACAAATCTACAATTTTAGGTTCAAGTCTATTATTAGAGCACTACTACTAGTATCATTGTGGACCATAATACCACACTCCTACTACTACTACTTCATATTCTGAAATGTTTAATATTATATTACTACTCATTATACTATCTGCATCACATTAACATTTACCGGACAATCTGCCACTAACGATACTACATCTGTAATTAATATAGAGAGTAGGTAATAGTAAACAGATTTATTAAGTTATGCCAATACACATACTGCATAACTGAAATGTGTAAAATGTACATGATGTAAATAATTTGCCAAACTTCCTTCAACTGTTTTTCACAAACACCATCGTCCTTTCATTTCGTTCTTATTTTAGTTGCTAACCGTTTTATCTTCTCTATTCTTTTCTCTTCCTTCCGCTAATATCCGACTGAATTCTACTTTTAATTCTTGAACAATACTATATTCTTCTGTCCATACAAGTAAAACATACACACACACACTTTATTCATACGCTATACTACCTTTATTTTTACTCCTTTGTGCTGTTTGTGTGAACTAACGATTCTTTTTGTACTTGATTGCTTGCTTCATTCGTATTTCAAATACATCACATTCGTTCGTGCTTGTCAAGTACTTCTTTTTTGAAATGCGTTATTTCTGAGAATCTTAGTTCATAGTATAATTCACATACTCCTAATCATCATTGACTTCCACCAGTACTAATTCTACTTATATTGCAGGTATTGCAACTAATTAAGATGATGAATCGAATAATGTTAGATGAACAATGAAAAACTGGAAGCAGTGAACGTCCGTTCCGTCCAAATACGGGATTCCTCAACAACATTTTACGACCATGCTCTATTGTTTCCGATGAGCAATAGCATCACACATGACATGGATGACCTGCACAGAGAATTATGTGTATGAAACACAGTTGTTGAATTTCGTGTTCACGAAATCAAATAAGATTCGTGTTCAATCGATACTTTCAACATATGACAATGTGATCAACGTCATTCTGACGAAATTCCAAAGAATTTGGGAATCATCACTAATATTTCTATCATTACTCAACCTGTGATGTAATGTAACCTTTCATCTATCACACTGTTTAAAGATATAGAGAAAAGATGTATCATTTGACAATGACAAAATACATGGATGCTTTAAGTAGATATCATTGCAAGTAACTGAAATCTGTGAACATATATAGCGTATATAGATTCTGAGATGAGATCAAAACCGAACAATGTTTTATCTTTAGCAGAAGAGTAATTCAACTTGAACTATCTTGATACCCAGACGTTTGCGATCGAATACACATAAATGAATTGTGGGTAGGCATCATCTTTCTTAAGTTATGAAAATAGATCGTGAATTTCCATGCTCAATTTAATTATCTGGCATGATCAGATGAAAAGCGATAAAAGAACGGAAACTTATTTCTTCGAATGTCTATCGACTATAACTCTATTGTATACTTATCAAGTGTTCAGATTATATAGATACATATAGAGAATGATTTCATTCAACATGATCTTTCGAATAAGCCACTCAATATTGTTATCCGATTCATCATTCCGTAACCTCTTTTCAGCCTCTTATTTACGGCCTACTCCAATCATAACCACCTTCCAACTTATACAGGTATATTTTCCATTTTACAATTTGATATGGCCTATTATGTCTGTTTGCAAATTACGTCTGCTTTCGTAAGACGTTGTTAGTTAAGGTTTGTTACTAACTGCTCAAATTGAGAGAAAGGAGGAGGTGAGAATCTACTGAATTTTGGTTTATTAAGGATTTGAATCATGGTAACTACCGCTTCTTGTACATAGATTTAGTTCAATAATATCAGGATACTGATTCATGGTAATGTCACGTGACAAAAATATGTTCGTTTCATGCTACTTGAAATTATGAAGTCATGTTGTGGCATTATCCTATCCCGCGTGAACAACACCTACGAAATCACAAAAATGAATTATTTAAGTCTTCCATGAATAAGTGTTAGCGCACAAATCCAATGGAATCTTTACAATCTATACTGTACAATCTAAAGAACACAAGAACAACTGGAGGCAAACCAACCATCATATACCAAATAAATAGTTGTGACTGATAGGAGAATCACATTATACAAAGTAAATATTGTTCAGGAAACAATAGCTAGAGGTGAGAATCGACGACATAGTTTATCTGAAATCAGTCCATGTGGATAATTGAAGATTGCGGAAAAATTGAATTACTAGATGGACGATACACAAATCCTTTATTGTGAATCGCGTGTTGGCTACTCTAAGTTCTACCGATTGACTAGCTTCAGATATCCCAGTTCGATCCCAATACTGTTCCCAATCTCCAATATATCAGAACACGAACCGTAGATGAAAAATCGTTTATGGGGTCAGGAGCAGCAGAATAATGATTTACAAACAAATGCATATTTATACAGTTGGGATTACTATAAATATTGGCCAACAGAAAGATGACACGTTAATTAATATTGACCAATAGGAAAATGACACGCGAAATAAATATTGATCAGTAGGGAAACGACCAATAGGGAAATGACACCACTTAACGTTCAAGGGTAGCGTTAGACTTAACCGGATAATTGTTTCTGGGATATTCTTCTGAGTATCCCAACATCCTTCATCTTCTAAAAGCTGAACAAACAATATAGATGTGAGTGGGTCATATACATGCCTAACCATGTTCCAAATAATTCAGATGCAGAACAAACATTTAGTGCTACGATACAGTTACAAATAAATTAGAATGAACAATCCATATTTGTTTTCTTTGAGTTACTGCCTCAACGACTTACACAGTTGAACTACACTGACCACGGATTCTCCCTATAACTTAAGGAAATACCTCACGAAACCAGTCACAAGTGAGCACATGATGATTATTGTTCAGATGGGCCTTCGACCACATTCTAGTTATTTTTAACATTTGATTTCATGGATCAATTAAAGCTAGACCACCATGGAAAACACCATTGTGAGAATTCATCTGTTAACGAATAGATTTCACTAAACAGATCAATGATTTCGGTTCTACTTCAACTGTGTACCTTGATTATTGATGACAAACATTATTGAAATTACTTGGTATCAGATGAAAGTTGATGTTGAATTCATTGGATTATTCCCAGCTTTAAGTCGAATCAAACCCACATCATATTGAAATGTATTCAGTCGCTTGGATTTACATGAATCAATACAATAAATAAACTACCATAAAGATCTCTGACGAATGATTGATTTTTGTGTATAGTTTTGAAATGCTCTAAAGCTAATAGACAATATATTGATACTTTTTTTATTTAAACGACTAACAAACTGATTTTACTACCACTTCATATTCTACGGAATTCTTCTACTCTGAAAATGCCATGGTGTGTCACTGATATCGATAGATATAAGTAGTATGTATCATCAATCGAAAGTGAAATGTCTGAAGGTAGAAGTTTGAAAAAATTCAAAGAGAAGAGTACGAGAATAGAATTTGATTAGTATGGAAACGAAGGAACGATGAAATATGAGACAGTTGATTGACACTTTGTAAATGAAATATTCACTGTATGGTTCTTAGATTTTATTAGGAGATTCTGTAATTCCGGGTCAATAAAGTTTGGTTAACCCATTGGCGTTCTTGTTCATTACGCAGACAGTGTCTTCTATGAGAGTAACTAAATTTCAGTATATAAATCCCTAGATTCTTACATTACCCTCTATGCAATCTTTCGTTTATATATTACTACCACTGAATTAACTACTTCTATGTATCCAGTGTTCATCTTGCTGTGCCAACGATGTATGGCAACTTGGACACATGCATATATGTGTCTGGTCCTACGTTGTAGCTAACTGAGTGAATGAGTGACTGACTGACTGACATTACCTCTTAAGTTGTCATTATCTTCACATAAACTAATCCACAAATTAGGTTGAATATAAATTTAATGAAACATAATACTGACATGTGATGAAACAGCAGCTAACTGTGTTGCTGGTTTCCGATTCATCCCTTAATTTGTCATGGAAACCATCTTCATCTTGTTTATTGTACCGGTCAGCCAATGAGTTCAATAAAACAATATTAAACCTGATAGAAATGTACATCATTACAAGAAATAATATCACCACAAATGTTTGAAATTATTAATATGAATAGAAAAGAGTTGAAACAGCACTATGATATGTGTACCACTGATGTTAATTTAATTAGGAACAATGATGTTTCGATCAGGGTTTAGAATAATAAATCACTATTGAAAGCCGAGGAGCACTGTAAGGTCATTTCGTCCTAGTACGAATGTCCTCACCACTGGATTGGATGAAGTTAAACATTAACACTGTTGGATGTGTGCTCAGTGAGAATAGAATCAATATTACTAGCATGTAAACTAAATTTAAAAGAGAGAATGATGAATTGATTTTAGTTAGAAAATAATGTAAGAATGAAAAAAAGACACCGTAGGTCCTGGGTTCAAACCCTTCTAGCGAGGTCACGAATGCGCACTATTGAGTAGTTCCACAATATGATGAAACGGCCGTCCACTGCTTCTAAGCTAACATTGATGGTCAAACATCAGTCGATTCGTGATCTCGACCAAAAACTTAGCAATCTCCAAAACCCAATATTGATAAACTTTTTTTCGTTAAATAAATAGGATATTTTGGTATCTTGTCGATTGTGTTCACCGCAGATCCCTGGAGGGATTATGATAACCTATTCTTAAACAACCACATTATTATATTGCTATGTCCATCTAGCGCTTTCTAGTCTTTGATAGTATCCACCCTGATGTAAACTAATCATTCATGAATACAATCGGTGAGTTGATCGAATCTATAAAAATTCTCTTCAAACAAACTGGAATGTTATTCGTTGATAACTTAAAATACTATAACATGATCCTAATTCGAAGTCATCGAACTCAAAGTTTCCTTTCTATTACCATAAAAAATTGATTATTGACCGATAGGAGAAATAGACACACTAACTTATATGTTAATATCCAATTTTCTGTTATGATGACTGGATCATTCATTGAATTCTTCTGAAACCAGAAAAATGCTTTAAAAATAGCTTTGATAAGAAACTATTTTAATAGTTGAGATCATGAGTAAATTGAATCTACGCCAACATGGAAAACATGGAAGCGCTGGATGACTGTTCCGTTCTACTGTGAGACTCCGGATCAGTGCACATCTTCCTTTTGTTTACAATTGAACAAAAAGACTAGTTGTATGATACTCACGCTTGTAGATATAAGTAGTATGTAGCCGCTATTGGGAGTAGAATGTCTTGCTACGTCCATTCGCTCACAGTCACCTTCACTTGTAATTCTTACTCATAATCTTGCCATTATTATATAATATACATAAATTAATTACCTACTAATAAACTGTATAAGTTGAGTGTATGATGATTCTAAGGGTTGTATCAAACTGTATAATAATAATAATAATAACTAACAGTAACTCATAATCATTCCACTTTTAATTGAACGAATCAAACTTCCTCAATCATACGTGTTCTAATAGACATTAAGTCAATTATATGGATTTCATTTGACCAAATCTGTTCGCATAGGAAATTCGGAATTGTTAACACCGACTAATTCACTTCATGACAGTAAATTATATAACAAACTGGAATGTTGAATGTATGGAGTACGTGATGAATACTTGCTCCGTAAACTATGAAAATAGGTTTCATGTAATTTAACACTCATCAGTAAGATCTATCTATAATATTCAGGGTATTGATGTTACTTTGAGGATTCGAACAAAGTCATCCAGCATTATAGTCTATGACGTAATCACCTAGATATTCTTACGTAATGCAGACTTAAAAGAGACTACTTCCAACCACATAATACTTCATCTTGGTCCTCTTGATATCTAGTTGCTCTAAACTTTAAACGTACACGGTCAACGCTAAAGACTGGGTTAACACAGAAATGGATACTGCTCAATAATTCTGTATAAATAGGAATTAAGAAAAGACAAACATCGTTTGATTAACTAAGAGAACTTTAGATGAGTTGAAGTGTTACATTTCTATTATTCGCTTCGTATTATTTTACATTCGTTTCACCCGGACAATTCAAACACTCCCCAAATGAGACAAAGTTACGACAATTTATCCTTCTCAACGAGTTAATTATTTATTTAAGCAAAGATGGATAGTGGCTGGTAGTGGAATACAGTTTGACTTGTGTTTTGTCCTATTCGGAACTCGTCAGTTGGATGTCACAGCATCTCCGATTTGATGTTCACTATGGTACTCGAAACCGGTATCTTTCGTGTTATCCACTTAGCTAATGAGTGTTGAAAGCCACATGCCTGTTCAATGGAGGTAAGTTAAAATTCACTTGGCACATTTTTACTTCAATCTTCCCATTGTTGTTAAGGACTGCAATTTATCAATCTCTTATTATCATATGTGCTTCCTATACGGATTGCCTCAATATTACCTTAATTCACAAGCATTCCAAACAAAGGTTGTAAGTGACTAGTAATGAAATCCAGGATACAGGTTTCGTCCTATTTAAGACTCATCAACTAGATAGATCTATATTCCAGTATTCATCTATCACTTCACAACTCAAACCAATACCATTCACCTACCCAACTACTAACTCTCTCATCCATAGAAACATTCAAACAAACAATACCTTCTTGTCCCTACAAACATACGAAGATAATTGATCCAATTTTGTTTCTCTTAGAGATAAGACAAACAATCTGGTAGTGGGCTGATGTTCACATTTCTAACCTTCATATATATTTACTGTGATTTTCAAGGAAGGTTAAGTATTCGTGCGCAAGAATGAGAGTTCCTGTGTTCGAATCCAGGTCGTGATGATGCATTGCTGAGATATTAGGATTTTGCAAATACATCCTTCATCTTCAATAATAATTAGAGTTGACATGCTGAACTCATTTTAAATAGTTGTTCATTTAGAATCAAAAATCATTAGACTACGATTCTGTCTTAGTATGAGACTTGTAAGCTGTGGGTATTCATGATCTAATACAGGATAACTATATGTCACAAACAGTCTCCAGGCTCTAGATTAGTCGGTTACTAAAGTCAGATGGAGAGTTTTGTGAAGATTGTAGTGGTATTCAGTATTTATAATCAAATTTCTTGTGCATTTGTATGTCAATAGTACTTAAATGAAAGTGATTCTCATTGCAAATTTCTGCTTAGGCATAACTATGTTCTTTTTGTCATACTGCCAATCAGTGGAATAAGAAACATACATTCAGTAATGACATTAGTATTGTACATCGAGAACTATACTTTAGTATGCAACATGATTGAAAGAATGACTACTGGTAGTGATTACGACACGGTGAGACTATAATTTCTAGACCACCTCTGAGCGACGTTTAAGTCACCTTCAGTGTATATCTAGAAAACACTTTTGTTTTGAGTAGCAAACCTAATCTGAATGGAATATTTACCATGAGATTAAAAAGGACAATAAAACGATACAGATAATGAATTTCTTTAAGAAATTTCAAATTACATGACAATACTACTTATTTCTTCTTTAGATTAGTAGGCAATAGGCAATATTCTATTATTAATGAGACTATAATTTATGTATGACCTTTAGGTTCCCCAAAATGACCTTGAGAATGTCCACCTAGGTACAAAGGTCAAAGGAATTAATAACCTGTGTGAAGAATAAAAAGATTACGATTCACAGTTGATGTTGAGGGTTAGGGGAATTACGAACTGACATAAGCTATAGTGATAAAACGCTATTCAGTCAAATGGATGAATGAAATTCGCTCCGAAATCCAACACATGTTATCTTATACCTCATTGGCTCGTTCATAAATGATAGTCTAACTAATGAATCATTTTATTCAGAATTTGTTGATTTAATACAGTATTAGGTTGATGTAAAGCAATTTCAAAAGACAACATATTTTCATTGAAGGATCTCAACAACCAAAGTCAACCAATTACCAGTGCGTGGTCAGCTAGTAGAAAACTCTCGATTTTTGAAAATATCAGTTACGGTGATGAATTGATCAGTTCGGTCAGTCAGTCAGTCAGTCAGTCTGATACAACGTAGGACCAAGAGTATATACATGCATCGTTCTAAGTTGTCAAACATCATTAGTATATCAAGATGAACACCGAATTCATAGAAGTAGTTAATACAATGATGGTGGACCCACAGTCGAATGCCAATGACTTATAGACCACATATATATATATTACTTCGTTATTTAGTAATTCAATGATTATACGTTCCAGATAAAGATCCTCGGTGTTGAAACATGTGAATGATAGAAACTTTTATATTTTTACTATGAAAATATATGAATTCATTATTAAGAAAGTATATAGTCAACATTGAAACACTTTTCAAATATGTTTGTTATGTGTTTGTGTGTGTGTGTCTGTGTTTTTGTTATTCGTTGTACAGGTATATTTATTATCAACTAAGAGTTACGTGAGCATTATGGGATAATGATGATGATGATTGTAGCCATAACAGAATGGAATTGATTCATATACCATGGTAACAAACAGGATATTGAATGAACAAATAAGAGTTAAATGAATATGATGATAATAGTGAGTTCAAATATTCGTAAACAGGACAAAGTTATGTATTCATCACATACCTACATACCTACATAGATACACACACACATACAAACATACATTCATACATACAGGCAAGATTAGTCATAAGTAATTGTATGATTACCAAATGAACAACAGGTGTGTAGATTTTAGTGGAGGCCCGTAGTTTTGTCGTCGTTTAGATTGAACGATGTTGGCTGAAGGGCTCACAATTTTAGTGGTCCGTGGATCTGACTCCAAAATCGTACGAATGATTGTTATCGCCTATTCTCGTATATAATCGTCGACTTAAATCGCGTCAGTCAATAACGGAATCAAATAAGTCGAATAACGAGAATTGATTTGTGAATACATATATCTTGTATATGAAGCGAATGAAACAGAGCAAAGCAAAATGACACGAAGGGAAGATGACTGGAAAGCCAACTCTCATTTTGATGAAACGGGACTCAATATTTATAGTCAGACAAAATAAACTACAGACATGTGATTAATGGGATAAGAAGAGCACACACATATGCTCTCACATAAAAACCGTCTAGATTGATAAGCGAATAAATAACAAGGTCAACATATGACTCAAGTAGAATGAATAGAATGGGATGTCCGAAAGCTAGAATAAGGTATATGGGCTTAACATTATAACTGACACTACATAGCCCCCTTGTAGAAAATAGCACATTTAAAGAATGTCTGTTTTCGAAAATAACACTGAAGTGATATGAAGTTAACGTTAACAGCAAGTAACGAAAAAAATTGTACAACACTCGATAAAGTACAGTGTCACATGAGGGGTGAGTGTATTATATGTGAAGAATACATAAATATCGCAAACACGCAGACAAAAATGGAAACGTTAGCATGCGAATATGAGCAAATTAATGAGCGTACATAAAATTAAAATGTACTAATGCTATGACTGTTTGAACGATAAAATAACACGTTTGTATGAATGATTGAAAATATCGTGAAAATAAATAAAGTAGAATACGACAGAAATTGGTCTGTGATGCCGACAAAATAGTGAAATATGTTAAATATATGTTCTGTTGAGCCTCAGTAGAATGATCAGAGGAACAGAATAGTGACTAAGTAGACGAGGTACGTCGAGTCGTATTCCTATTTGGTCATGAAGTCCAGAGTGGTTTGTGCGGTTTGAGGGAGATGCGCTCAACATCGTTTGTTACAAAACCGTACCAAGGCATGACAGAAATACCAATACATATGGTTAGCGACGGTGACGTATGAGACTGACTTGGATGTGATGAACAAAAGTGTTTCTTTGAGAGACCAGCTCTAAACTGTATGTTCTGATATACCGTTTAGTGCTTCTAGGTTTTCAATGGTGGTCTAGCTTACATTGACTCATGGATTGAATTATTGAAATTATTACAATCTCCACAAGCCTTTATTCTTATTCTTCTTCTATGATTATGAATCTTATTTCATTCAGATGAATTAGCCTTGTTTAAAGTGAATGTTAAATAATCTAACACCATCCATAGATCAGTAACTTGATGCTATTTCTTCACGACCTATAGAATATTGGGATTCACTGGATGGTCATTTCGTCTCAGTATAGGACTCCTCAGCAATGCGAATCCACGATCTCACTCATGAGTATCAAATCAAAGACCTATATGTTTCATGCGTGAGTGCTCTACCTCTAAACTAATGAACCGGCTGTCATACAACTGTATTACCGTGTAATCTGTTATTCATTTTGTGTTATTCTTATAAACTGAATCAGATTACTTGAGTGTTACAAAGATATAATTGTGATGTTTGATTCGAGTTTATTTTGTGTCACAACGATTAGCATTTGTCTGAAACAATGTTGAAATGGAAAATTTCACAAAGGAAATTTGCACTTTTACACTAAATTTGTGATTCGATTTATTTAAACCCTTAATGAATCATGTTGCAGTGTGTGCTACTGATGTCTCCAGATATAAGTAGTATGTTTCATTAGTCGAAAGTAACAATGTCATGTGGGTTGTACTGATTTAGTAGTTAGATTCATAAGCCAACTAATGTCAGACCACCTTTAAATTCGTGGAAGCAGTTGACGGCCGTTTCATCACAGTATAAGACTCGTAAGTATCATGAAACTACGATACCGCATGCAGGATTGTTTGGAATTGGGAAGATTAATGAAGAATTCGATGATAGTATGTGAATGTGTTTCATTATATTTGTTAATAATAAATGATTAGATCAAATTACTTATTTACTTACTTGCGTCTGTTACTCCTCGTGTAGGAGCATAGGCTGCACATCATCATTCTCTATCCTACCCTGCTCTGGGGAATCCTTTCCAGCTCTATCCAGTTATCTTTCATCCGTTTCATATCGGCTTCTGTTTCCAGACGTTTAATGTTCTTTGACCTTCCTCTTTTTCGCTTCCCTTCAGCATTCCAAGTTAGCGCTTGTCTCATGATGCCGTTTGATGCGTTCTGTAATGTACGTTGTATCCACTTACATCGCCCTCTCCTTGTTTTCCCCTTCAGAAGGAATTTGGTTTGTTCTGTCTCACAGTAGGCTGTTGCTGATAGTATACGGCCCATAGATTGACTCAATATGAATTTTCTTAAATTTCATCTACTCTTTCAGTATCATACACATATTACCTATATTCAGCATTCCTTTCGATTATTTTTATCACTGTGTAATATGTGATTCGAATCTTGTTCAAATGAGCTCTCATTTTGCTAGTAGAATGTGTGACCTGTTAGATCGAAATGGATTTAAGCTAGTTTCTATACTGTTTATATTTGACTAGTTGACTAGCTCAATTATTATCGCTTAGACAAATAAAGAAAGCGGATGTATACATTAGTATAAGTTATATTGCTATGTGTAGCTGACTGCCATATATGACACTGGAGGCTCGCTAATGATATTGTGGATAGTTCAGCAATACTTTGATAAATTTTGCTGACTGCTCATACGCAAAATCGATTTGTTCCTTAACCTATTTCATCATTAATGGTGATTGCTTTTTAGCGTTCTCAACGACCATTGTAATTAGGACAGGATTCGATCTACACTAAGAAGGTCTTGACACACATGACATTGATCACCACTCAATGATCAATCAATCGTCATTACATCTCAGTCCAACAGGAGGTTGACCGCGGCTCGTGTATTGTTTGCAGTCAGACATTGACATTGTTGGATGTTGGTCGGCTCACACGTCTAGTGGTTAAGCGCTCGCACATGAGACTGATATATCCTGGGTGAGACTTGAATTGTGTTTATGTAATCTTGTAGGTGAGAGAATGATACATAGAACGTGATTTCTTGTTTAAAATACTGATACTGATGAAGACGATTGAACACAATCTGATATCCGATAACCGTGAGAAGTATCAACCCGTCGAATGTAGATGTATCTAAATAAGTGATGACAGTTCCGCAGATACACAAACTTGAGAATTCTGTAAGATTACAATCACTAAGACTATATGAAATAAGATGGTAAACATTTTTTGTGATTATTGACGGCTGGTGCCGAATATTCTCTGAGAGGATGATAAACTATTTTTTATCAACTCATTATCTCAATAGAAACTAATCTGTAATTGAAAAATGAGAATCTTATTCATTTTTATGCTGTGTGTTTATCGTTGATTGTCAGTCATATGAGTGCATCATTAGAAAGCGACATTGCTTTCTATACTCAAAGTAAATATCACGCTAATTACACAATAGAAAACATCAGATAACCTAATTATTTAGATGAAATATGATGATAAACAACAAAAGGTTTCATCATTGACATTTCTACAAACAACAAATGAGGTCAACAGACTTATGTCGGCATATCACACGTTCAGATAATATGCACTTTTATTTACACTAGTGTTAAATTTAGAAAAATATTTCTTTTACAGAAACGCTAAGTAGATTAGAAGAACTGAAATAGATTTGCTGATTTTGAGCAATATTCAAACACGTAATCGTGACTGAATCGCCAAAGTACAGTCCTCAGTGTGAACGGTTTCACGAGTGCGAGAGTAGCACGTGTTGTGTTCACGTCAAGTAAATACTGTTCATCGACGATCATATGTTACTGATGAACAATCATTTCATCTTGAACCTCCGATCATATACACTTTTTGCTGTCAATCACACTATGGTCTTGAGTAATTTATGGATGTAAAAGGTGGGTGTTCACTTGACCGAAATGGAGAGGACGGAATTCAAACATGTGAAGCAACGAACAATTAGTGCTTTTCACTATGGAGCTGAAATCATGCATCATTATCTCTCTGATTACCAATAATTAGACATGTCAATGGACATAGGTTTGCAGAAACTCTCCAGGAATAATTATCGGGTTATATCAAGCTCATCATCATTTGTGCATTTTGTGCATAGTGATCTTTCTCTTCAGGGAAGTGAACAGAATAAATTACTCTGCATACTCAAAGCAATTGAACCTGCAATGTCCTTGTTAGCTTACTCCATTTCATTTCAAATGAGGTCCACTTCAATAAGCTTGATTGTATTTGACAATTTTGTGGGCCTATCTATTTTATCACAGACTACTACTGCTCTACTTCTGTTCAGATTTCAACAGAAATTGAGCAAATTAATGTTGTCAATAGTTCGGTGTGTTGTAATGTACGGTTGCAGAATTCTGTCAAATCCTTATTCCTTTCTGTTTGTTCCTGGTTATCTACATGTCATAACAGGAAAGTCTTGTATTCTATCACAATGATCTAATAGAACTTTCTCTAGTCGTCATTATTCAAATTAAATTGTTCGGAATATCAATGATGAGTTGAATACAAGTTAACGTGATAAAATCCGAATTCGTTTCGTAAGCACTCATTACGAGCGTGACTGTCTCTCAAATTTGCAACGTCGATTTCATGTGCACACTTCTTGTAGCAAAATCCCAGTATGACATGTGATGAGGAATTAGCATGTCGCATTTAATAGCTCACCTGCATTTAAACTTGTTTACATTTAATTTTATCAACATAATCTACTATTGCATTCATCATGAACATGTTCAATTATTTTAAATTATTGCATTCACAAGATTCACAATATACGTTGAATGGTTATCATTAGTCACAGCGTATTGTGGGAGAGAACAAATCAGCTTCCGTCTGAGAATCAGACAACCTGTTCATCTCAAAATATATTTGCTACATTAGGTTGTTAAAACGCTCGGTATCACGTCGTCCACACGTATGGGACGTTATTTTATCTTAGACGAATATCTACGCTAGACCGTCGCATATTCCAAATGATATTTTTCAGTAGTCCGACGTGATATTGACGAAAATTCCAAAACGTGCACATTGATGATTAATAAACACAACACCACCAGTTCAAGAACAAGATGTTGTCAAACTCTCGAAAAACAAGTCAGATTTTAATGAAGACGAAAACGCAAATATTAAAAACCGTGTCCGGTATTTTATTAACAAGTGTACATCGGTTATTACGTAGGCAAGGACAAAATACACATAGTTCCGTGAAGAAATTTACCGAACCATTGAAATGAATAATTAAGTCCAAAGTTTTTAAATGGAATACGAAATAAAAAAGCACTTGTTTATAATATTTGAGAATCATTCATTATATCTTCGTCTTTTATACAGCCATCTCCAAATTACGCAGCCGATGCAAACAGCAAAGAAGATGACTGAAGGAATCACAATATACAGGTACCAAAGTGATTTGTTCTGACCAATTTCTTGAGTTATTTCAGTGGTCGCATTCTATAGAAAAACAAAACAGTAGCATATATTACTAACTATCAAATATTTACCGAGTATTGATCATTTCCATTGGTAGTTTCATTGACGTTTCCCCCAACCTGAACCTCAGGGATCCCCAATGTTGTTTCCTCGTGATTGATGGGTGTCGATGAACTCACATCGCTAACATCCGGGCTCTTTTGAATAAACAAAACAGTAGCATATATTACTAACTATCAAATATTTACCGAGTATTGATCATTTCCATTGGTAGTTTCATTGACGTTTCCCCCAACCTGAACCTCAGGGATCCCCAATGTTGTTTCCTCGTGATTGATGGGTGTCGATGTACTCACATCGCTAACATCCGGGCTCTGTTGAATAAACAAAACAGTAGCATTCATTACAAAACATAAAATACCTTTTGATTAATTCATTACGCATTGCTGTCAATAAGGATGATAAAATACAATTCAACAAACAATAACAAAATGTGCATTTGTACAATCATTCAGAGCATTTACCACCGATTTGACAATCCGTTAAACAAGCACATACCTTATAATGGCAACCATTCACTTTAAAGAAATGATTATCCTGATGATTACTGTCAATGCACGTGTTCCATTTCTCACACCAAATACATGTCGTCTGCGATGTTGTTGCTTTTCGACATGCTTCAGGTGAATTGCGTATTGGACAAATTGCTGTAAAAGTAATACGGTGATACTATAATTCGAATGTTTAAACAGAAGTAAAGAGAATTACAATCCATGCAACTATAACTCAATGACATGATAGTAATTTCAGTGTTAAGTGACTATTTCATTCACTGGAGGGTTGTTATCACAATGCGTGATGCAATAATCAGTATACATTCAATTTCAATAATGTTTCACAACGGAATGTTTGGAATGAATGAAACAAGTTAGAATATCAATTATGAACGATGAATTCCGACTGACAAACTAGACAGATTTCAATGACTGTTTATATTCAGAGATGTAAGCCCAATGCTGTCACTGGGTTCAGCAAAGCTCACTACATATTATATTTCAACAACGCAGAGTTTCTTTTTATGAAAGCAGTATTGGAAGTTCAGTTGTTCTAAGACTACAAATTCAATTCAATCATGGTGATTCAGTTGAACATCAAATGATGATAGACACTGTTATTCCAATCATCATTGCCATTTTTCCCTGAAAAGATTTTAGTTGTTCTAATATGATAAATTATATCGAAGTATATGGCCGCATTCTGCTCTTTGTGCTGTCAGTTAATGCAACAGACTAGTTGGATCAAAGAAAATTCATCGATGATAAAGATAATGTTGTATTCGATGAATATTGGGTATTGGATAATAGAATGACTCTCACAGTGGTGGAAATGTTATTTCGGTAGCGTAAAACATGGTGAACTGAAATCTGTTTTCATTTGCTAAGTGTTCATATTCAATTTCGTATTGTGAAATACATCAATAATTCAGAGACTGTCTATGATGAATATAAGTTTGGTGACGTCACATTTCTTCATCTTCATTTTATCGAATATATATGACAAAGCAGAGATTTCAGAAAGTAGACAATCGTTTTTCGTTTAATCGCAATGACATGGAGTGTTCTTGTGATTTCAATGCCCCAGAAAAATTCGATATCACATGTACCAAAAAAGAAAAACAGAAGCTGCCTGGTCAATCCACAATCAAGTAACTGTCACTTAATCTTTTTCGAGATTACTATCAAGTCATACATCTTTTTGTGAGTTTGTCCACAAGACTTCAATAATCGTTCAAAATGGATACCTTATCATTCCTGATATTCGAAAGTGAATAGACGTGTAGTTACTAATGGTAAGTGAAACGTATTTTGGGTCGGATGTCTGGATGTCATTTGTAGCCGACTGCAGTTACAAATGAAATTTTCAGCGTACTGAAATAAGAAGAACGGATTCAAATGTGAAAATAGAAAATGGTGATAAATAAGGTTTAACGTACTGCCGATGACTTCATACTCCACTAACGTGCCATTTTGGATCCATTCTACAGGAACAGCAATCTCATGTTTTGTTATATCTTGTATGACAAATCGAAGAGAAAACACCTAACATTTAGATTTCTTTTTTGAGCAACAACCGAAAAGTTTAAGTTCAACCCGTTAAACACTTTTGACATTTCAGCTTACAAATAAACAACATGAGAGCATGAAATGAAAAACGAATGATGACTGGCGTTCCTTCTTATTTAAAAAGTCTCAGCTGGATATTCCGACATCTCGGTGTTGATGTTTACTCGTGGACAAGAGATCAGGACCATCCTGTTCAAACGCCATACGGATATTCACTTAACTATTCAGTCCAAACACCCAGTGGCTTGTACAAAGCTTGAAAGGTTATTTCATTCCTGCTTTATTGATTGAATCTTCTCATTTTCATTATTGACGGCAATCGATTCTACTGCTAACCACCATCCATGTTTGTTTACAATGCTTGTGATCAAAGACAACATCGAAGCAGTCATCACAGAAAGCGCATGAATCAATAAGAGACAGGTGAGAGAATTCAAACGAGCAACATAGAAATGACAATTTTCATCATTTTTTTGCTGACTCAGTAATGCACTTCAACCGAGCAATCTATATCACTTGACCAAATATTTGGTGCATGTTCTCACATGTGATCATGTAATACTGTATTCCGCTCATTCACTCAGCTTGAAAACTGAGCTTTATATTTCACCAACACATGGGATCGAGCATTGTGTGCAGAAAACATTAGCTTCAGGTGCTACTTATTCATCACTTTCATATATAAAACACACTTCGTTATGGATTGAGTGGTGATATGAATGAAAACGGCAAGTGTGACTGTCGTATTGTGAGTAATCGCGTGAAAAACAAGTCGATAATTTGTCTGCCTAATTTCGTCGTTCATATATCCTTGACTTGTTCAGTTGATCGCTCTCCACAAGTACCTAACCACCCAAACTTTTGCTTTAAAAACATTCATACACCTTAGTTACTTTACTCCAGATAGCCGGTTATATGTGCCTCAGCAAACAAATGATTGATTTTTTACGTCACCTTATATCAAAATGTCAAGATCATTCTTTGCAAAGTTTCTTACCTGTGCCACATTGAAATTTTCCAAGGATTCCTAATTTCTTGTTTTTGCTAATTTTCGAAAGAATCTGGAAAGAACCATGGAACGAGGATTGGTCAGCATACAACCTCTTATATCAAAACAGATTGATCATTATAGAAGTGAGTCTTCGTTCAAATGATCTTAACCACACCTACATGACGTATATTGATATTCTCATTTTCTTTGGAAGTGTGTTCCATCTGGTGTACATAAATATCCTGAATCACGTCAGTTGTCGAATTCAGTCAAGTTTGATGACTTATGTGTCTATCATGAAATATGTTGACACACTGTGAGATGAAAATCTACGTCAGTTGTAATGAAATGTGATTGGTAACAGCTACATGGAAGCTGTGCTCAGATGATACTTTATTGAATGTTCCGAAAAGTCGACAATTTAAAGATGAAATACAGTCTGACAGAATACGACACATCACATACACTATTCTGACGTACACTGGTTGGTAGTATTTCGCATTAACACACCATTGTTACAACTGATATCACTTCATTTCTAAATACTCACTCTTTAACAAGTGCTAGAGTGAGTTGTGTCATTTAAGGAATAATTACATAGTCAAATAGTTTGTTGGCACATGACAAAATGTTGATCTTTTTATATTGTGTTCAGTGTAGCTTAATACATTCGACAGTATTCATAAATATGAAATAGTAGAATGATCACAAGTACTTGAAACAAAACTATATTTCCATTCAATTTTGTAACTTACGTTCTCATAATAGATAGATATCTTCCCATTCGGATATATCAGATTGGTTACTATGGGTGTAGTCTCTACAAGTAAAAGACTAAAGATACTTAGAATTTGAAAGATAGGTGTAACACAGCATATGCTCACTCACAAAGTGATCAAATTTAGTGGATATTTACTGAGTTGTGTCAAATGTTTTCTTCAGTTCAATTCGCATTCGAAACATTGAAGTCAAATTGATGTGAATGAAACGAGCACGCATCCTTCCAAACTAGTGTTAAATGCCTTAATTCTGGATCTGTATTACTATTGTATTACTATCGAATCATTGAAGGTCTAATACTGCATAGTTATTCGCATGTACGCAATATTTTCAATCATTTTCCTTGAAACAATCGACTCCAAGTACGTATGACATAAGTTGTGGAGCGTTTATTTTCAAATGCGACTTGAGAACCTCATTTATTACCTAACATATTGATATTTAAATCGATTACCCAACTCTAACTACAGTGCTTGTGTTGTAGATGAGAGACTGATGGGATTAAATGTGTAATCTCAATGACTTCTCAATGTGGAAGGATAATATATAGGAATGACTATGTGATGAATGGAAGTGTAGATGAATATGATGTGCGCAGGAATGGCTTTGTGATAAACATATAACACAATTCATTTTTTTTGAAGCAATGGTTTATCGTCATGTTTCATCGAAGCGTTTATTCGAACAGGCAATGGAAATCAATATTTCACACGTTATCTACGTTTTCTCAGTTCATGTCAACTGAGTTTCAAGTCCCAATCAATGTCATCAAACGGTGAATGGATCTTACATTTGGTTCAACCCTCATTTTCTAGAAAAGTAACAAAGTTTTACTTATCCATTTTCTGAGAACTGAATCTCACAAACATTGAGTGATCACAATCCGTGAAGATGTAAGTGTGCAGGTTTTATATTGGTTGACTTACGTGTACTTTTAAATTCTGTATCACCAGACAATTTGAAAGCGATTAATCCCTCTGAATTATTGAAAATAAAAATCGATAATGATACATGTGTAAAATGAAAATCCATCTGTTTTAATAAATGTACGTTTCAACATGGACTACCTTTGCATACAAATTATCAATTTCATTCCAACATTTACATGAAATAGTGTGGTGAAATGCTCGACCATCGCTTATGAGGAAGCTTAAAGGATTATTGTCACTTCAAGAATGTTGCACTTCCGTAAATTTTTCCCAAACGTTTTCGACTGAGTAATTGTTTTTTGATATTTGTTAGACGCTAGATTTTGTTAATCGTCAATTCGTATAACTGACTGAGATATCCGGATGTAAACTTGATGTTCTGGGTGTTCTAGTTTGAATAAAGAATCTTGTACAACCGAATGTTCACGTTCGTTCATTGGTCCGGTGTTTCAGAAGGTGTTTGTATTTGAAGATCATAATCATATGAAAACGTTTATGGATGTAGTTGAATATACAATGGTCGACAGACAACGACTCAGTGACATTAAACTTTTAGGAATCCAGTAAGTGCTATAAACGTATATTAGGGCATCAAATAAGATTTGATAGATTTTCGGCTTCGAAAGTACAACCTGATTTAACGCAGAACATCGCTTATTACTGTACATTTGTTTAGTTTGATTCACTTACATTACTGAGGAATGTTGGGTCGGTGAGATTTTATATATTCAAAATGTATTTGAGAACAGTAAACAAAACAAACTACAACTGAATAATTCAAGAAACTCACTCTCAGTCAAAAGATACCTTGAGACATGACTTTCTAAAGCATTTGAGATTTGTCCAATCTTCTGGTTGTTTTCAAATATATATAAATAACCTGTATTTGTGTTAATGAAAACATACAATTAGATTGATAATTTCACATTGAATGAATAAAATATAAATTGCATCAGTTCGACATGTAACACAGAGCATGTAAGTGATTCACTGAAGAAATTGAATCAACTTTGATTCATGCGATTAATTTGTGATCAAGAAAATTCAATGACAATTTTAATTCAAAGAAAATAATGGACTTACCATCACGAAAAAAAAAAAATGAACTAACTTGACTTTCGTAATATTTCCACGAGAATTCTGGTTTAATAGGCTAAAAGGTGTAAATAAGTGGATAGTGCCTCAACTACAAAATGTAATCAACTCACTTCGATCTTTTGAGTTCAATAAAACTGCCATTCACATACGGATGAGGTTGATTGAGACTAATTGTTTGTGAGTAATGATAATGATGAGACTGTATATGACTATTAGCATCTGACTGATTACTTACATATCGATATGACTCATTCTTTAAAATCACTTTTGTAAAATTCTTCCACTCCGGCTGTTTACAGATTTCATCGCAGTTACAGAACCCGGAAAACAAGTTCAAGATCATAGAAATTCGTATGAACAGATCATATGTAGAATTGAATCTAAAATGATTCAGGTGCATAAAATAACGTTGTCTCATGGTATCAAATTTCAATGTGTGTGTGTTCAGCTAACACTCACCTCATCATCTCGTTTAAAGCAGTTGATGAAATTTCACTAAAAATTGTCTGGTATTTATAGATTTTTTGGGTGTTTGGTTGTTTTATTCTGATTCGATGATTCAAAGTGACCATGAAGGTCAGATTTCGTTCGCTACGTTCATTATTGACCAATCATGGTGGTGGAATAACTGATCGTTATTCAATATTCATCTATCTATTGAGAACCTGAGCTGGAGTTTATCCATCGTTGTTTTATATTCCTGATCCCTATTGATGAAACTGCTCTTGAATGTAATTGAAAATGCTTCATAATACACGGTTGGTTAACTTGCTATTCAAAATTTGTGCTCATGTGTTTACGAACAAGCAGTTTGCTGCTTGCAAACACCTCTGAATAGACTGCCAATAGTGCATTGTTTCTATTTGATTGATTCAAATCAAAATGACACAAACTGTTTAGGTGGAAATTCAACATTTGCACATTTACACTTGAATTTCATTTTAACAAAACTTCTGTTAGACGATTTCATCATAGTTCAATAAGAAAATATAACTTCTAAACGAAGTCCTATTCATTCTATCTGACCAACATAATAATGACGACTAGAGAAAGTGATGTCAGATCATTGTAATAAAATGCAAGAACTTTCTGTGTTGACATGTACATAATTGGGTACAAACAGAAAGTTATAAGAAACTAACAGATCTGTGTGGACGTAGATTACATCACATCAAACATTACTTTGCTCCATTTCTGTTGAATTCTAAACAGAAGCAGAGCTGTAGTAGTAGTAGTAGTCTGTGATAAAATAGAGCGGTTCACAAAAGGGCTAAATACATTCGAACATATTGAAGTGGAGTTCATTGGAAATGAAGTGGATTGGGCTAACGTAGACATTGTAGATTTCAATGCTCTGAGTATGCAGAGTAATTTTATCCGTTTACTTCCTTGAAGAGAAAGACCAATATGCAATAAATGCACATACCATGATTAGCTGAATATAAACCGATAATTATTCCTGGAGAATTTCTTCAAACCTATATCAATTGAAATAACTAATTAATGATAATCAGAGAGATATATTTATGCGTGATTTCAATTCCATATTGAATATCACTGACTGTTTGTTGTTTCACTTGCTTGTATTTCGTCTTCTCCATTTTCATTTGGTGGACCCTCATCTTTCAACTCCCAAATATACTCGGGGCCATTATGTGATTAACAACACAAAAGTGTATTTGAGCGAATGCAGAAGATAAAATTATCCATCAGGAACATAATATCGTCGATGAACTGTATTTGTTTGACGTGAACACAACACGTGCTATTTTCGTACTCGTGAAACCGTTCACACTGTGTGCTGTACCTTGTCAATTCAGTCACGATTATGTGTTTGAATATTCCATATAATCAGCCCATCTACTTTAGTTCTTCCAATCCACTTTACGTTTTTGTATAGAAAATAATCTTCTCAAGTTAACACTAATGAAAATCATAGTGTACATTAAGTGAACGCGTGATATGCAGATATCTGTCTGTTGACCGCATTTGTTGTTTTTAGAAATGTCAATGATCAAAGATTCTGTTGTTTTTCACCATATTTTATCTTAATTATCACGTTATCTGATGTTTTCTATTTACTTTGAGTATAGAAAGGAATGTCGCTTTCTAATGATGCATTCATATGACTGACAAACACACAGCAGAAAACTGAATGAAATTCTCTATCATTTTTGAGCAGATTTGGAATCAGCAATGAATAAACTCTGTGAACATTTACCATCTAATTCTAAATTAGTGATCATTACCTTACTGAATTCTCTAGATTTCACTTCCGTAGTTTGTATGTTGGTGAGACTCATAATTATAATATTCTAGAAACGTTTAGACTCGACTAGTTGATACTTCTCATGTTTCTTGAATGTGAAACTATGAACAATCATCATTTTCATGAAAAACTCCATATCACATTCTGTGTTTCGTTTTATTTCAATCACTCTGGCGGAGAAATTTATCGCAACACGATATTCTGGATAGACGCACTCGACTGTCTACCAGATGGGTGTTTGTGTTAAGTGTTGATTGAAATTGGATACGGTGGTTGGGTGAAGGCAATCAGATTTGACACGAGATCGAATACATTTTGAAATATCATCTGGTGTTGAAATTCGTGTGAGTTTTGCTATAGAAATCACATGAATTCCTCCGTGAATGAGCACTCATAGATGAATTGGTAAAAAGCCTGCCAGCTATGCCAGACTGACCAATCTCAAATGCTTGTTTTGAATTGATGTTATTGAGGAGATTTTTTATTGAGTTCGACGATGTTCGGTGTTTATAGTCTGTTTTAAAACGTACAAGTTTAGTTAACCTCATGAATTACATATAACAGCTTAATATCCTAATAAACTAAGACGCCAACAGAAATGGTAATCAAATCAAAGACAAGCACAGTTTAAATGCTGATCACATCTGTAAACTACTGGCATGAATTCTTTAATTATTACCTTCAAAATGTATATACATTAAATACAAAATAAATTTTGAAACTCAAGGGATATAATTTATTCTGATTACTTGATTGCAAGCAACTCTCAAAGTTTATTTAATGAGATATATATGAAAATGATGCTTCGCTGTCACACAAGGTTACACAGAGATATCCGATTAATCACTAATGCTTGGTCATAAATTGAAAACGTTTATGACGAAGCATGAGATACAGTGGACATCAAGGATGAAGCTGGATTATCTAGACTTCGCTGATGATCTGACTTAAACCTACTTTTCTATCACACACGCAACAACAAATGCAGGAGAAGACGATCAGATTAGCACAGCCTCAACGGCAGTAAGTCTCACGATACACAAAGGAAAAGCAAGATTCTCCGATACAACACAGAATGTACCAATGCAATCACAATTGATGGAGATTCGGAAAAAGTAAAAACCTTCACAGATCTGAACAGTTTCATTGATGAACATGGTGGATCTGATTCAAATGTGAACGCAGTTCTACTGTATGGGGGGAAACCAGGAGAACTACGAAAGTCATCATCCAGAAGATACAAGTGTTTATTGACAGATAACTACGCAAAATACTTCGAAAGCGTTGGCCAGATATTATCAGCATCAGCCTTCTAAGGGAGGGAACAAAACAGATTCCAGCTGACGAATGAATCAAATAAGAGAAGCACTGGAAGTGGATAGGACGCACATTGAGGAAAACACGCAACTGTGTCACAAGGCAAGCTCTCACGTGGATTCCTGAAGGTCGAAGGAGAAGAGGCAAGCGAAATAACGTATTAGGCCGAGAAATGGAGACAGACATAAGATGAATGGTCATCAATCAGATAGAACTAGAAGGGAAGGCCCAGGTTAGAGTTAGTGGGTTGGAGAACGCTGTTTGGTGGCCAATGCTCCATTAAGAGTAACGGGCGTAAGTAAGTAAGTTATCTGTCGTTATGAATCAATCAATTTGGTCAATTTACAAAAAGATGCAGAACAATAAGTTACTTGTGGATAAATGTAGTGACTAGTATTGACGATTAGTTCAACACAGAGCTATGACGAATATCATACCTGTCTGATCATATATACATATCTTCATATCTCATAGATCGAACTGTAATATGACCCACATTCAAACATTTGTACCATATTCTGATGTTGGATGGTTGGAGCCAGTTAAAAGTAATACTTGGACATAGCTTTCGAGCTAGTCTGCCTACATTATGAAGACAGACTCTCTCGCTTTGCTATTGCAACACAAACGTTGGTGAAGGGAGCTGGAATATAATAGGAGCATTCTTGAAATCGAACCCAACAATCTGACATTCTCATGTATGGACTTTGTATTTCCTCAACGTTAGCAGTAAGAACAAGTACACATAGACTCAGCGTAATGTCAAGAAATTACTTCAAAGCTAAAGTTGACATTTTTGAAAAAATGTCGGTGTCTTGAATTAAACTCACCTTTTCACACTCCATTTCTGTAGAACTCCATCCACGTCATTCATCAATTACATTACATAAATCTACGGTGCATAATGATACTTTGATTTCTACACCATCGAATGTATAAGTCGTGACCAAATTGACTCTCAGAATACAACACATTTACTGATATGCATTGTCTTCAGTACAACGATAGTTCAGAGGAGACTTCCTTGAGTACTACACTAGATGATATGAGTTCGAATATATGAGGATGATATTGTGGTGTGTGCTACTTATTTCGACATAAGTAGTACATAACGGTAGTCAGGAATAAGGATGTCTGACATCAGGAGGTCATCAAGTTCGAGATGGAAAGAACGGGAACAGAAAGCAATGCAGGAGCAATGAATTCTGAAATGACTGACTGATATTTGCAAAAGGTACAGTCATGTTTGCGATGATTGATTGGCATTTTGCAAAATAGGCATTCACTATAAGGTTGTCAAAGTTAACAACGATGTTCTGTTTATGTTTGTGTAGATTGCACGATAGTATGTAGTCTCAGGGTTAGTTAAACTTACCTAGATCAATAAATCTGATCAATATTTCAATTCTTATGTAAATTGAATTTTCAATCTGTATTCAATTAAAATGGCTTGGTTTGTCCTACTTACCTTAGAAACAAACGTGTCATTAAAGATATATAATTTCTGTGAATTACTTTCTTTTCATACGTTACTCTTTTATCCAGAAATAAGTAAAATTACATAAACTGAGAAGTACAACACAACTTCTGGTAAATCATTAGCTGAATCACCAACTGTTAACCACGATGAAAACACAATGATTTTACTGACTAATAGTAAGATGTTAATTTTAATTGTGAAAACACTGTATACAAGAATGAACGTATCATTAACAATGTTTTGCTTGATAATTTCAAATACATTGGGCATCCGGTGGATTGTTTTACATTAAATGTCCCAATGATTAGAATGACCAGATTATCTGACGCTTCATGACTGAGTGTCAGCCAATCCTTCAGTGAATAAATTACAAAACAATCACCGAGATTTAAGACCGGAGGAACAGATGTGTAGAATACTTCGAGGCACTCTTGAATAGACCAGCTTCGTTGAATACATCGGACATCGAAGCACCACCTACAGATCATCTCACATGAACTACCCAAAAGTTGTTGTGAATGAGTGGACTGTAATTAATAGACTGGGTATAGCTCAAAAACGATAAATCGTATACTAATTAGAACAATACATATAAGCGAACAATATTGTTTTCAATTAGATCGTCATCAGGCCTTTACTCTAATATACATGAATATTTATACGAAAATGTTAAACCAATCAAGGCAATATGGGTCAATAATCACAATGAAATAGAATAAGTCTCTACACATTAAGTAGGTAAGAGAACAAGTTGATGGTAGGAAGACAGCTGAACTGATAGTAGTAAGAATAATAAACTACAATAACAAAACTCTTATCAGTAGTTAATCGTTCCCAATAGAAGGTCAAACAAACGTGGGTAAATAGACTAGGAATAGTCAACACCAAAAGATTAAAATCATTACGTAATAAGATGTGTGTAAATAATTAGATAGTGAAGAATACAAAGAGGCGAAAAATTACAAACAAATAATGAATGTGGAAATAAGGTTAATGATAACACGAATAGAATAAAATAAATAAATAATAAAAAAAAAAAAAAATGTTAGTTAAGTTATAACTGGCCATGGAAGGGATAGGGGGTTACGTATTTCTTCTGTACACATAAATTGGGGTTATATGTACGAATTCCAATGGCTTCAGCTATATGTAGGAGGCGGGAACGAACTCCGTCGGGAAATGATGGAGGTATACGATAGATAACTCGAAATGATTTCGAATTATCTACAGCATGACCGCTATCAATGAGATGTGTCAAGATAGAACTGAGAATAGATTTTATCTGGCCCTTTATGTACCAAGTTGGTAGATGCTCACTCATTCGTTGGTTAAGTTGCCTGGTAGTACGCCCTATATAGCTATCTCCACAGGAGCAGCTGAATTTGTAAATGTACATAGAAGATGTCAACTCAGGTTAATTATCCTTCGTTTGAGTAGACATCGCTGGTCAACAAGAGAAGGTCAACGCAAGATTGGCTGCGTAGAATGTCCTGGTCAAAGAAAAGCTTGTAATGAGGGGAGTATAGACATCTTTATTTCAGTTACTGAATACTTATATATTATTAACAAACGTATAATATTTGTCCATAATTAGATCTCATTCATAATATTCGTTGGGATATAACAACTAGCGTTTGTACAATTGTTTTGAATGATGAATTTCATATCGCAGTAAGATCCATCAATGCTATCTGAGATAATAATGAACAGGTCCGAGTTTGATTATCGATATTAAAGGATGAATTGTCAATGAAAGAAATGAACGACTAGCTGAAATAATTGCAATCCATCTACTTTTCAACATTATCCATTCACACGTACACGGCGTGCGTGTTTTTCTTATTTGAGCCAACAAATATTTCGAATATCTACATTCCATGAAATATAGTTTATGGCAATGGAAGAGAATACCTGACTGACTTAATTTCGGTGCCTATCCGATTCTATCCACGATAAATATTTCATATTAATTAGTTAGATACTGAATGATTTAATGTTATGTCATTCACATATTTGCTAAACAATGACTGATGTTAACTGTGAGGCAGGTTAAAGAGCATCAATTTCTACATATACACCAATGAAAGTCACAATACAAAGTCACAATCACAGTTAATGTCAATAGATTGAATTAGTTCGGGACTTACTTATTTCGAATTGAATTTTTTCTGGTTAGCGTTTTTTCTTAAAAAGTTAGTTTTCTACGGGATGTGATCGCTAACCCCATTCTCCACCCTCCTCCTTTACCCGGGCTTAGAACCGGCAGTAACTCTGGAAGAGATACAGGCGAAGTTTAGTTCAGGATTTATGAAATTATTATTCTTCCTCCTAAAGTTCTCTTTTTTCAAATAATTAAATGACAATGTTGTTCAGAACGATCATGAGGTCTTCGCTTATAAATCTTTTAATTCATATAAACTAAATACACATTGAAATAGAGAATTACAATTCTTCTCCTTAATAGTTGAGTTCATGAGTCAATTGAAGCAAGAACATCATGGATAATCTGCAAGCACTGGACGGACGTTTCATCCTACTACGTGACTACCCAACAGTGCACATCCATGATCCCGAACACGAGATTGGAATCCAGGACATTTTGTCTCACGGGCAAACGCTTAGCCTCTAGAGCAATGAGTCGATCGATATGCAACGGTGTTAATGTCTAATTGCAAACAATCCACGATAATGTCCCACTGTCCACCACATACAGAAAATTATTATCACACAATTTTAGAAATAGGTCAATGACAAAAGTTATCAAAGCTTTATACTCCTAGTCGAAGACACATTCATTAAAATGTACAATTGTATAATTTAAGAAACTATTGTGGTGTGTGCGACTTATATTGACATAAGTAGTATAAGATGTTAGTCGTGGACAGAAGGTCTGGCAGCAGAGAGACAAGAGGATCGAACAGTAAAGAATGGGAACAGGATGCAATTTGTATGAGAATGCAAGAACAATGAAGTCTGAGTCATTCTGAGACAATTGGTGGACGTTTTGCAAATTACGTATTTCCTTTATGACTGTTAGATTTTATTAACAGGTCCTGTAATTTTGTGTCAAATACATTCGATTGTTCCCACTGGTGTTCTTGTGCACTACATTTGGTGTCGCTGCCACCCAGGAAGAGAATGGTGCTGTTCTGCGGACGCCGTTGCGGGCTTGGAGCTCAGTTGATAGTTGTGGCGGTCTGGCTCAGAGAGGTAGCGTCGAGTGGAATGTTCTGGACGAGTGGCGTTGGCTGTGGAGGGTGCTACCGATTCTTGCCATGTGCAACAAGTTAAAGACATTAAATACGTATTTCTAATATAAAGACTATGCAAGCGCTGACTGGGAAAACTTTCCATTTCTAATAAAGCACCCTTAATGAAGTAGCTTCTTTACCAGTGACAACCTCTTAGAAACGTTAGAAATATTCAATACCACCGATCGATATTTACCACTTGACCAAACATTCTGTGCATTTTCTCATATGCAAACTTAAAACACTGTATCCCACCTTATCAGGCCTCTCAGTGATCATCTTGAAACTCTGCTCCATCTTTCAACAACACATACTCATCTCAGTGAGGCGTGACGATTCAACATTGTATAAAGGAAACAACAGATCAATGTACCACTCTTTCATTTCTGATTCATACGAAGCACACTTCGCTTTGCAAGGAATGTGATATTATTGATGACTGCCAGTGTGAGTCTCTCACTGAAAGTTAGTGAGAAAAAATGGTTGGATACATAGTCTGAATAATTTCGTTATTCATATATTCTCGTCTGGATCAGCCGATCAGTAACCGTAGGTGTGAGACGTCTCCAAATAGCCATCTACACTTTTGCGTTAGAAAACATTCATGCACATTAGATATTTTACTCGAGATAGCCGGCTTTATGAGCCTCTGCAAAAAGATGATTGATTGTGCACATCACCATGAATTAAAAGGTCAACAACATTTGTTCTAAAGCTTCTTACCTGTTTCACATTGAAAATCTCTTCTGATTTCCAACGTCAGATCATTTACGTTAATTTCCGTTGTAATCTGAAAATACAAGTTTGAAGTCCATGTGAAAGTCTGTCAACATACAACCACATATGTCAAAAGCAATTAATCATTGAAGAAATGTGTCTTCGTTCAGGCTATTTTATCCAAAGACAAGTAATCACACTTACATTAAGAAAACTGATATTCTCAGTTTCGTTTGAAGCATGTTCCAAAATTGCTTTTCTATTCAATTTTGTAATTGACGTCCTCATAATAGACAGATATCTTCCTATTTGAATGTATCACATTAGTGATCTTATTTGTAAAACGCACAATTAAAACACTTACGATTCTTAGAATTCGAGAGATAAATAATTAAAAAGTTAATGTTAGATGTAATACTGTGTGTGTATACTCACAAAGTGATCATATTTTAATGAATATTTACTGTAATGCCTCAAGTGCTTCCTTCAGTTGAATCCGTAATAAAGAAATCGATGTGAACATCATGCAAATGAGACGAGCGTACATCCTTCAAAAGGAATGTCAAATGTCTTGTTCCTAAATCTGTATTAGTAATGTATTATTATCGGAAATAATAAATCGTCAGGTTTACCGTTAATGTCTGATAGTCGGAGAGATATCCGCACGTACACAATATTGTCTATAATTCCCTTTGGAGCAATCGACTGACCACAGTGCTTATTTGTTGTAGATGAGAAATCAATAGCTTCAGATATGTAATGTTAACGGTTTCTTAATTTGAAAGGACTAGTTATACGAATGACTGTGCGATGAATGGAAGTGTAGATAAATGTGTTCTGTACAAATATGACTTTGTGACGAACATGAAACACAGTTCATCTATTTTGAAACACAGACTCTTCTTCAAGCTCCATTGAAGCGTGGATACGGAAATGAACCTCTGCATTCATTCTTCCACGAGTGAAATGAAATTGTGACTTAATTTATCAATTGTGATCTATTTATTGCTCGTCGTTTATAGTCTTTTCCAGTTCATTTCAACTAACCATAAAGCCCCTTAAAGCAGCAAAACGGCGAATGGATTTCACAAACGGTTAAACCTTCAATTTACTTACTTACTTTCTTACTTACGCCTGTTACTCCCAATGGAGCATAGGCCTCTGACCAGCATTCTCCAACCCACTCTGTCCTGGGCCTTCTTTTCTAGTTCCATCCAATTCTTGTTCATTTTTCTCATGTCTATCTCAACTTCCCCGCCTTATGTGTTCTTTGGTATTCCTCTTTTCCTTTGGCCTTGAGGATTCCATGTGAGGGCTTGTCTTGTGACGCAGTTGGGTGCTTTCCTCAATGTGTGTCCTATTCACTTCCAACACTTCCTCCTGATTTCTTCCTCCGCTGGGATCTGGTTTGTTCTCTCTCACAGTACGTTGTTGCTAATAGTGTCCGGCCAATGGATCTGAAGTATTTTGCGTAGACAACTGTTAATAAACACCTGTATCTTCTGGATGATGGCTTTTGTAGTTCTCCAGGTTTCTGCCCCATACAGTAGAACTGTCTTGACATTTGTATTGAAAATCCTGACCTTGGTGTTGGTTGACAGTTGCTTTGAGTTCCAGATGTTCCTCAGTTGTAAATATGCTGCTCTTGTTTTGCCGATCCGCGCCTTCACATCTGCATCAGATCCACCCTGTTCATCAATGATGCTGCCCAAATACGTAAAGGTTTTTACATCTTCCAAATCTTCTCCGCCAATTGTGATTGGATTGGTCCATTCTGTGTTGTAACGGAGAATCCTGCTTTTCCCTTTGTGTA
This sequence comes from Schistosoma bovis, assembly GCA_944470425.2. NCBI lineage: Eukaryota > Metazoa > Platyhelminthes > Trematoda > Strigeidida > Schistosomatidae > Schistosoma > Schistosoma bovis. The sequence goes on from OX103954.1 coordinate 46,638,063, forward strand.
TATTGAGACCTATTGCTGCTGAGGCTGCTGCCACACTGTTTGTCTACTCCTGCATCTGTTGTTGCGTTTGGGATAGAAGGATCAGAACTCCGCCTGGAGTCCCTCCAGGGCTACTGCCGGTCCTAAGCTCGGATAAAGGAGGAGGGTTGGGCATGGGGTTAGCGTCCACATCCCGTAGAAAACTAACTCGCTAAAAAAACGCTAACCAGAAACCTTCAATTTACAGATACGTAAAATGCGTTTCACTTTCAGTTTCTGAGAAGAATGGAATTGCACAAAATGTGAAAAATCACAATGAGTGAGGATGTAGGCGTTTAGACTTTCAGTGTGTTGATCCACGTGTATCATTGAGATTTTGAGTTAGAGACCATTTGACGGCGATTAATTCTTCTGAAGTAATGAAAGTATAATAGATAATGAGATACCTGTATGATGCACGTTTCAACACGAATTGCCTTTGCATACAAGTTATCATGTTTATCCTCAGATTTACATGTGATGATGTGGTTAAATGCTCATCTTTTATGACAAAGTTTCAAAGAATATTGACACTACAGGATCATTTTTTGGTTTATATATGGATAAGCAAGGTATTGAAAAAATACTGTTTGACAAACAAACAATCAATGTCTTTCAAGGATAACGACGACAGTTCTGTATGTTGATTGTTGGAAATAATTATACTGAGTTACGTTTAATTGCTGGCTGATCTTGACTCCTTTTTTAAATATTGAGGATGAAGAATTTTTTAAACTAGTCTACAGTTGGTTTAACTTGTAGCCTATTAGTGTATACGGCGTTATAATACAGCCAAATAGGCCATATATATTTATAAAGAAAGCAAGAGGGCATGTGACTAGCAGGAGAATTCAGTACCTGAGTTTCGTCCTAATTTGAACTTGTCAGTTGAATGTGCCTACATCTTGATATTGATATTTACACTGAAACTTCAACTGAGTTTATTTCACAGAAAACGCTTTACATATTATGCACCAAGTTGGTGACTCCTTTTAATTTTTGATGAATACAAGTTGTATGATGTTTGTTATCATTGACTGACATTTTCCAAAGACCATGAGTCATTTCTTTTGAATGTCAGTGCTAATCACCGTTGGATGCCGGCTCAAACTGACTGACCGAACTGATCAATTCATCACCGTAACTGATATTTTGAAAAATCGAGAGTGTTCTACTAGCTGACCACGGACTGGTAGTTAGTTGACTTTAGTTGTTGAGATCCTTCAATGAAAATATGTTCATCTTTCTTGAAATTGCTTTACATCAACCTAATACTGTATTAAATCAACGAATTCTGAATAAAATGATTCATTAGTTAGACTATCATTTATGAACGAGCCAATGAGGTATAAGATAACATGTGTTGGATTTTGGCGCGAATTTCATTCATCCATTTGACTGAATAGCGTTGATAAACGAATGATGAACAGGATCAAAACGTGACTCGACAAGGATGAATAAATTGCCTTGCATGGAACCTATAATAAACAATATGGGTTTAACCTAGCAACCAACACTATACTTTCGATTCGTTGTTGTTTATCACTAGATTACTTATTTGAATTCGTTCGTTTATTCTTCAAACTTCCAAAAGAATGTTTAAAAAAAAACTCAATAATGTTAAGTCTTAGATGGTTATCATAATTTACCTTTCAATCACCTCACGGGATAAATTAAATTCTTTTTTGATTATGACTAACAAATATCAGTATGGTATAAAATTAATCACAATAGTTGACATAGAAACTTGTCACACTGCTACTATTCTGACATTTTGACTGATCTCAAAGTGACGAGAGAACAGGTCGTGGAATTCAGCAGGAAATTCATTCATCCATTTGGCTAAATAGCGATTTTGGCGTTGTAGCTCATGTCAGGTCATCATGAGAACCCACTTCATCTAATTCCTTACGTTGAAAATCAACTGTTGATCATAGTCTTTGTTCTTCACACTGATTGATAACCCCCATTCGGTCCTAATTAATAGGTGAACACTCTGAAGGTGACTTGAACGTCGCACAAAGGTGGTCGAGAAAATATAGTCTCATCGTGTCGTATTCACTACCAGTAGTCATTCTTTCAATCATGTTACATACTAACGTATAGTTCTCGTTGTACATTAGATTGAAAGCTCTAGTCATTACTGAATGTATGTTTTTTGTTCCACTGATTGGCAGTATGCCAAAAAGAACATAGTTATGCCTAAGCAGAAATCTTCAATGAAAATCACTTTCATTTAAGTAGTATTGACATATAAATGCACAAGAAATTTGATTATAAATACGGAATACCACTACAAACTCTACAAACCCCTCCTTCTGATTATATTAGCTAATTAAACTAGAGGCTGGACAAGTATATTGAAAACTCTTTGTGACATATAGCTATGCTGTATTAGATCATGAATACTCACTGCTTACAAGTCTCATACTAAGACAAAATCGTAGTCTAATGATTTTTGATTTTTAATGAGCAACTATTTAAAATGAGTTCAGGATGTCAACTGTAATTATTATTGAAGAAGAAGGATGTATTTGTAAAATCCCAATAACTCAGCAATGCATCATCACGACCTGGGTTCGAACACAGGAACTCTCATTCTTGCGCACGAATACTTAACCTTCCTTGAACATCACGGTAAATATATATGAAGGTTACAAATGTGAACATCAGCCCACCACATTGTTTCTCTTATCTCTAAGAGAAACAAAATTGGATCAATTATCTTCGTATAACGTGTAGATAGTAATTTTCTTATTGATTGTGAAAATAAAGAAAATAAATAAGAAAAAAGTAGAAAAAAATCAATCAATATGATCAACGGCGTTTTTCTTTTAAAATTCTTCTGTTAACTTTTGAATCGAGAGAGAAAAGAAAGAAAGTGAAGGTCACTTTTAAGAAATATCTAATAAAGAGAAAGAAGAAGGTATTGTTTGTTTGAATGTTTCTATGGATGAGAGATTTAGTAGTTGGGTAGGTGTATGGTATTGGTTTGAGTTGTGAAGTGATAGATGAATACTGGAATATAGATCTATCTAGTTGATGAGTCTTAAATGGGACGAAACCTGTATCCTGCATTTCATTACTAGTCACTTACTATCTTTGTTTAGAATGCTTGTGAATAAAAGTATTATAGAGGCAATCTGTATAGGATGCACATATCTTAATAAGAGATTGATAAATTGCAGTCCTCAACAACAATGGGAAGATTGAAGTAAAAATGTGCCAAGTGAATTTTAACTTACCTCCATTGAACAGGCATGTGGCTTTCAACACTCATTAGCTAAGTGGATAACACGAACGATACTAGGTTCGTGTTCCATAGTGAACATCAACTCTGAGATGTTGTTACATCCACATGACGAGTTCCGAATAGAACGAAACTCGCGTGAAACTGGATTCCTCTACTAGTCACTATCCATCTTTGCTTAAATAAGTATTTACCCTGTTGTGAAGGATAAATTGTCGTGACTTTGTCTCATTTGAGAAAAGTTGGAACTAAACTTTTGAGCAACTACATATCAAGAGGATTACAACGAAATGCTATGTAGTCTTTCTTAAGTCTGCATGAAGTGTGAGTATCTAGGTGATTACATCATGGACTATTAATCTGGATGCATATACTTTCCCTTCAATCCATTTTGATAACCTTATTTCTACCCAGTTATCTTTCCGAGTTTTATCATCGTTATGTTTTCTGTTATACCCGTCAATTGTTTTTTTTTTAAAAACTTATAACCATATGATTGTTTGACAATTACCTAGTTGATTGATAATCTGGAACTTTATCGATGTAGTTCGTGATTGCGAATTGATTCATCTGAAATTATTGTAATTTATTTGAGCCACAGTTGTGATCTGTTCCAAATCGAAAACTCTGTCCGTAGTTGTCACCATCAGTTGTTTATATTCACAGCTAAACAATGTTTGTGTAATTGTATTTCAAGAAAGTGTCCACTTTGACCATTGTGGTACTTCTAAATGTTTATATAAATTGTTTTGTATTTATTCGCTGTTGTGTCTTTCAGTTTGTCGCATGTGCCTAATTTTCTTCAAAAGACAACCCATTCAATTCCATGTAGTTTATTTACTCGAATTATATATTCTCTTCAACTTTTTCCACTTTTTGTAAAAGGAAATGTGGAATACCCGATGCAGAGAATTTAATGTTTGAACAAACACATAGCAATGAATATAGCTGATATTCATCATGACAATTACAAATCATTGTCTTTATCTTTCAATGTAGTTTGATGATGACAGGAGAGACGATTGTCGACTTTCAAATGCTATACATTATCGTTCGCGGATTCATGATTGTCTACTGAATGCCATGCACTTTTCACAAAAGGTCTTTGAAACAACTAATTGATCACATGTGGTGTACCTCAGTGTATTTTATCAATTCAGAAAGAGACTATTCTTTGTCAAATGATTTCTTCCTTCTCTAGTAAATCTTCAACGGAGACTGATGAATTGTTTTGGGTAATGTTAATTGTTTCAACTGCTAAATTCTACCAAAGTCAACTGTATAGTATGAATTTTGACTGTACTTTTCCGTAATAATTTCGCAAAATACGTGAATTGACCAGGTGGACGAGCTGGATAAGATTAAATATTTGGTTTCCAAGTTTATACGTATTACTCACTCACTTACTGACATGCGACTGTTACACCTCGTTGTAGCATAGGTCGCTCATATACATCCCTCATCAAACTCTGACCTAGACAAACTATTCTAGTTGTTTTCAGTTGCTATTCATCCCTTTGATGTCTGATTCGAAATCACGACACAGTGTGTGTTATTTGCCCTTCAGCATTCCAAGTCAGCGCTTGCTTTAAGATGCAGATTGAGGATCTTTGTGATATATATCCGATTCTCAGACGGAAGCTGATTTGTTCTCTCTCACAGTACGCTGTTACTAATGATAACCTTTCAACGTATATTGTGAATCTTGTGAATGCAATAATTTAAAATAATTGAACATGTTCATGATGAATGCAATAGTGGATTACGTTGATAAAATTAAACGTGAACAAGTTTAAATGCAAGTGAGCTATTAAATGCGACATGTTAATTCCTCATCACATGTCATACTGAGATTTTGCTACAAGAAGTCTACACATGAAATTGACGTTACAAATTTCGGGTGACAGTTACGCTCGTAATGAGTGCTTACGAAACGAATTTGGATTTTATCACGTTAACTTGTATTCAACTCATCACTGATATTCCGAACAATTTAATTTGAATAATGACGACTAGAGAAAGTTCTGTTAGATCATTGTGATAGAATACAAGACTTTCCTGTTATGACATGTAGATAACCAGGAACAAACAGAAAGTAATAAGAGTTTGACAGAATTCTTTGAACGTAGATTAGAACACATCTAACTAATGACAACATTAATTTGCTCAATATCTGTTGAAATCTAAACAGAAGTAGAGCAGTAGTAGTCTGTGATAAAATAGATAGGCTTACAAAATTGTCAAATACAATCAAGCTTATTGAAGTGGACCTCATTTGAAATGAAATGGAGTAAGCTAACAAGGACATTGCAGGTTCAATTGCTTTGAGTATGCAGAGTAATTTATTCTGTTCACTTCCCTGAAGAGAAAGATCAATATGCACAAAATGCACAAATGATGATGAGCTTGATATAACCCGATAATTATTCCTGGAGAATTTCTGCAAACCTATGTCAATTGACATGTCTAATTATTGGTAATCAGAGAGATATTGATGCATGATTTCAGTTCCATAATGAATATCACTAATTGTTCGTTGTTTCACTTGTTTGAATTCCGTCCTCTCCATTTCGGTCAAGTGGACACCCATCTTTTACATCCATAAATTACTCAAGACCATAGTGTGATTGACAACAAAAAGTGTATTTGATGGGAGGTTCAAGATGATATGATTGTTCATCAGTAACATATGATCGTCGATGAACAGTATTTGTTTGAAGTGAACACAACACGTGCTACTCTCGCACTCGTGAAACCGTTCACACTGAGAACTGTACTTTGGCGATTCAATGTCGATTATGTGTTTGAATATTGCTCAAAATCAGCAAATCTATTTCAGGTATTCTAATCTACTTGGCGTTTCTGTAAAAGAATTATTTTTCTAAATTTAACACTAGTGTAAATAATAGTGCACATTATCTGAACGCGTGATATGCCGATCTCTGTGTGTTGACCTCATTTGTTGTTTGTAGTTTGTTGTTTATCATCATATTTCATCTTAATAATTAGGTTATCTGATGTTTTCTATTGTGTAATTAGCGTGATATTTACTTTGAGTATAGAAAGGAATGTCGCTTTCTAATGATGCACTCATATGACTGACAATCAACGATAAACACACAGCATAAAAATGAATAAGATTCTCATTTTGCAATTACAGATTAGTTTCTATTGAGATAATGAGTTGATAAAAAATAGTTTATCATCCTCTCAGAGAATATTTGGCACCAGCCATCAATAATCACAAAAAATGTTTACCATCTTATTTCATATAGTCTTAGTGATTGTAATCTTACAGAATTCTCGAGTTTGTGTATCTGTGGAACTCTCATTTACATGTACATTCGACTGGTTGATACTCCTCACGGTTATCGGATGTCAGATTGTGATCAATCTTCATCGTCAGCATTATTGTTTTAAACAACAAATCACGTTCTATGTATCATTCTCTCACCTACAAGATTACATAAACACAATTCAAGTCTCACCCAGGATATATCAGTCTCATGTGCGAGCGCTAAACCACTTGACCTCTGAGCCAACCAACATCCAACACTGTCAAAGTCTAACTGCAAACAATCCACGAGATTGAGTGCTATGTCCATCATTCTCTTCAGTGAGTTACTATCTCATAACAGATGCGTTGAACTTCACTGATCACTGCTTCTCACTAGATCTCCAAGAAATACCACTTGAAGCCAGTAACGAGTGAGCATATATTGATTCATATAAGAAGGGCTTTTGTGGATATTTTAGTAATTTCAGTGGTTGGATCCGTGGATGAACATTGCTGAGGAGTACCAAAATAGGACGAAACGTTCGTTTAGTTCTTCCAGGTTTTCCATGATGGTCTAGCTTCAATTGACTCACTATCGCAATAATTGAAATTGCAATGCAAGTCACCTACAACTATTATCGATAATATACAATTTTCATTAAAATGGGGTGTGATAATGGACAGCCTATATGTAGAACAATAAACCCAAGTTACCTAACGGATAGTATCAAAACAACTTCACCGCTCTATTTTATTTTCGAAATGTCGGATAGTATTATTGATTACCTATGATAGTTTCTTATGAACGATAAATCGTCTTCGTTGTTGTGAATGACATATTGCCTAGAAATAATGACGGAGACATTAAAAAGGGGACTGCAAATGTCTTCATGTGAGTGGCATTATCCTGTGCAAATCCACCACACTACTCTCTACTCCTTAGTAGTTTCAAGTGTTTTCAAATGTTTACAAGACATTATTGTTTGCTATGCCTACACTCGTCTTAGAAGTTCAGGGTTTTATCCTTTGAAATGGTTTAAGTAAAAGAAATTGTGGAAAGACTAAGTAGAGTTCAAGTAGCAGATGAGCATGTATCAAAATTGGCTGAGATGAGACATACACGATAGTCAAACTCTTACCAATGTCACAATTGATTGATCACTGGCTGGTGATCAATGTCATGCGTGTCTAGTCCTTATTAGTGCAGATCGAATGCTATCGATCATGTAGCAATGTGGTCACCAGTCTAGGTGACTCGACACTGCGGGCACTATATATTGAGATTTAGATGGTGGTTGGAGGTGGTCAACAGGAAAACCTGGACCCGGGTTTCGTGCTACTTGGCACTCGTCAGCAAGGTGTACCTGTAATCTTGAGGGAACTGGTGTTCCCTGGCGGATTCGATCTCGCGTCACCCAGCTTCACAGCCACAGACGTTACCACTGAGCTATCCGAGCCGCGGTCAACCTCCTGTAGGACTGAGATGTAATCACGATTGATTGATCATTGAGTGGTGATCAATGTCATGTGTGTCAAGACCTTCTTAGTGCAGATCGAATCCTGTCCTAATGACAATGGTCTTTGAGAACGCTTAAAAGCAATCACCAGTAATTATGAAATCGGTTAACAAACAAATCGATTTTGCGTATGAGCAGTCAGCAAAACTTATCAAAGTATTGCTGAACCATCCACAATATCAATAGCGAGCCTGCAGTCTCATATATGGCGTCCAGCTACACATAGCAATATAACTTATACTAATGTATACATCCGCTTTCTTTATTTGTCTAAGCGATAATAATTGAGCTAGTCAACTAGTCAAATGTAAACAGTATAGAAACTAGCTTAAATCCATTTCGATCTAACAGGTCACATATTCTACTAGCAAAATGAGAGCTCATTTGAACAAGATACGAATCACATATTACACAGTGATAAAAAAATCCGAAAGGAATGCTGAATATAGGTAATATGTGCATGATACTGAAAGAGTAGATGAAATTTAAGAAAACTTATATTGAGTCAATTTGATTTGCATCAGTGGGCTTCAACATACACAAAGGAGAAACCAAGATTCTCAAATACAACATCGATAATACTAACCCAATCACACTTAATGATGAAAATCTGCAAGTTGTGGAATCCCTCTCCTACCTAGGAAGTATCAACGATGAACAAGGAGATTTGGATTCAGACGCGAAGGCGAAGATTGGCAAAGAAAGGACCGCACTCCTACAATTGAAGAACATAGGGAACTCAAAACAACTGTCATGCAATATCAAACTAACAATCTATAATATGAACTTCAAGACAGTTCTACTGTACAGAGCTGAAACGTGGAGGACTACTTCAACCATCATCAAGAAGGTACGAGTATTTATAAACAATAGTCTACGTGAGATACTGAACATCTATAGGCCGTATACTATCAGCAACAGCCTACTGTGAGACAGAACAAACCAACTTCCTTCTGAAGGGGAAAACACGGAAAGGGTGATGTAAGTGGATACAACGTACATTACGGAAAGCATCAAACGGCATCATGAGACAAGCGCTAACTTGGAATGCTGAAGGGAAGCAAAAAAGAGGAAGGTCAAAGAACATTAAACTTATGGAAACAGAAGCCGATATGAAACGGATGAAAGATAACTGGATAGAGCTGGAAAGGATCCCCCAGAGCAGGGTAGGATGGAGAATGATGATGTGCAGCCTATGCTCCTACACGAGGAGTAACAGACGCAAGTAAGTAAACAAGTAATTTGATCTAATCATTTATTATTAACAAATATAATGAAACACATTCACATACTATCATCGAATTCTTCATTAATCTTCCCAATTCCAAACAATCCTGCATGCGGAATCGTAGTTTCATGATACTTACGAGTCTTATACTGTGATGAAACGGCTGTCAACTGCTTCCACGAATTTAAAGGTGGTCTGACATTAGTTGGCTTATGAATCTAACTACTAAATCAGTACAATCAGCAAGACATTGTTACTTTCGATTGATGAAACATACTACTTATATCTGGAGACATCAGTAGCACACACTGCAACATGATTCATTAAGGGTTTAAATAAAACGAATCACAAATTTAGTGTAAAAATGCAAATTTCCTTTGTGAAATTTTCCTTTTCAACATTGTTTCAGACAAATGCCAATCGTTGTGACACAAAATAAACTCGAATCAAACATCACAATTATATCTTTGTAACACTAAAGTAATCTGATTCAGTTTATAAGAATAACACAAAATGAATAACAGATTACACGGTAATACAGTTGTATGACAGCCGGTTCATTAGTTTAGAGGTAGAGCACTCAGGCATGAAACATATAGGACTTTGATTTGATACTCATGAGTGAGATCGTGGATTCGCATTGCTGAGGAGTCCTATACTGAGACGAAATGATCATCCAGTGAATCCCAATATTCTATAGGTCGTGAAGAAATAGCATCAAGTTACTGATCCATGGATAGTGTTAGATTATTTAACATTTACTTTAAACAAGGCTAATTCATCTGAATGAAATAAGATTCATAAACATAAAAGAATAATAAGAATAAAGGCTTGTGGAGATTGTATTAATTTCAATAGTTCAATTCATGAGTCAATGTAAGCTGGACCACCATTGAAAACCTAGAAGCACTAAACGGTTGATTCGTTCTAGTATCGGATCCCTCATTAGTGCATATTCAAGATCTCTTCTCGATGTTATATAGAACTATCATTGTTCATCTTGTGCGGACTGCTCCGATATTGCCTTGGGTCACAGGCTTTATAAACAAAGATGGGTAGTGTAAAGCAGTGGAAACCACGACAAGCGTTTTGTCCTGTTTGAGACCAGTCAGCTGGATATACCTACATCTCCGGGTTGAAGTCCGCTCTAGTACTTTAACATACTATTCGGTTTATAAAGAAACTAAACAGATCACATTGAATATTGAATAAGAGAACTTAATAAATTATTACACGTCTTGCACTGTGATATTGGTTGATTGTTATTTAATAAAATGATCTTATTAGGTAACGAATACATAGAATATCACACATTGAAGTGATTGAGTGAAGTGAGTGAATGAGTGAGTAGTTGAGTGTGCAAGTAATTGCGTGAGTGAGTGAGTACTTGAGTGTGCGAGTGAGTGAACGAGTGAGTGAGTGAGCAAATAACTCAATATATGTACCACATAAACTTATCGATTTGTGTGTGAGCTGGAACACTACTCGGGTACACAGAATGAAGTGGGCGGTTTTCTTAGTGTGTTGCACCCAGAGCCTATGCTTTAAAGGACTAATCCATGAGGCCGAACAGTAAGGTGATGAGATGCAGTTCCATGGTAGCCGGTGATCAGCAATCGGTTCATACGTTATTTGTTCCTTCAGGATACTTGAGCCCATATGCATCATTGGTTTGGAATGACGGTTATCCAACTCCGCTGAGTGTATCCTCCAAATCCAGCGAACTGATTAAAGTACCAGACATTCGCTTTTCATCTTCTCAATATTGTAAACAACAGTAATGCTACGAGAAAACAGACAGTAGGATTTCTCTGGCAATGGCTGTATACGCATGGCTATGTGAGAGCATTTGTAGAGCGAGAGATAACGTTTCCCATACTCGAGTTCGCTTTTCCCCTTCTAAATTTCGTAAAGAACAGTAATGCTACGAGAAGGTAATGAGTAAGACTTCACTGTCAGTGGTTGTATGCACATGGTCATGTGAGAGTATTTCGAGTGGGAGAGCGGACTCTACCCACTCTCGACCGTACAAGGGCATTTGGGAGCAAAAATAAATACCGTTAGTAGATTTTTGGCTAAACCGTTATTAAGAAAACAATGATCTGTTTCGATTCTCTACTGTCTTTCTGAAGTCGTTTCTTTAATGAATTTTCTTTATTTGTATTTTGTTTACGCAATACCTTACTATTCTATATAGATGTTTTTAGACTACTTATTACAATGTTATAAGTAGTTGATAAGTCCTGTTGTAGTTTTATTTTTCAAATCATCAATGTAATTTTAAATGGAAACTGAGTAAACAAATTATTTATTTGTGTACGCAGACATTGTTATGCGCTTTCGATATTTGCAGGCGTTCTACACCATGGGATTCGAATTTAGTATTGTTCGCGTTATCCACTTAGCTACTGAGCGCTGAAATCCACATGCTTGTGCAATGGTATTAAGTTTCAATTCGCTTGGTATTGCCTCGATATTAGCTTAGTACATAAGCATTCAAAGAACAGATAGTAAGTGACTAGTAGTGAAATCCAGGACACAGCTTAATCAGTTCAACTGGTATGATATTTATTATCATTTACTGACATTTTCCAACGACCATGACTCATGTGTTCTGAATGCCACTGATAATTACCGTTGGATGCCGGCTCAGTAGTCTAAAGGTTCAGCGTTTGTATACGAGACAGATATGTCCTGAGTTCAAATCTCGTGAGGTGGTGTAGTGTATGCGCGCTGATGAGGAGTCCCATGATAGGATGAAAAGGCAGTCCAGTGCCACCAGGTGGTCTAACTTCAAATGACTCCACAAAACTTCTCTCTGATCATAGTTTATTTATTTTTGAAATCTTTTGGCAAAACAGAAATATTAAAGCAATCGACACAAGAGAATAAACCATTACGATTCAAATTATCATTATATGCTTATTATTGCATTATTGCCTATATCATGACCGAATGTGGAATTATTATTCTTGTTCGTGCTGTCATTAAATTATGACATTTTAGCAATCATATCACCCACCGAACAAATTATCATTTTATGAAAATTCCACTCCACGTAATGACGTCCAGAACTCATTGGGATATTTTTACTATTCAAAACGTGAAATTTTCCTGCTTTAAGTGAGTTCGCTCCAATTTTTCCAATGTCATTTTGAGCTAATATTACATTCATTCACTTAGTCGAGGTCATTATTTTATGTTATCATAACATACACTTTTCAGTTCGAAATCGCCTCCTATTATGTCTGTGGATGCCTCTAACTAGCTGATTAGAAACCATTACGTTCATCTGATCTCTTCGTCCACATGTATAACCACATACCCAAAAAGCATTATTCGAGTACAGCAAATACTATTCTATTCCCATCGCACGGTATATCAGAACATAGAGTTTAGAGCTGGTCTCTCAAAGATACATTCTTGTTCGTCACATCCAAGTCAGTCTCATACGTCGTCATCGCTAATCATATGTATTGGTATTTCTGTCATGCCTTGGTACGGTTCTGTAACAAACGAGGTCGAGCGCATCTCCCTCAAACCACACAAACCACTCTAGGCTTCATGACCAAAAATGAATACGACTCGACGTACCTCGTCTACTCAGTCACTATTCTGTTCCTCTGATCATTCTACTAATACATATTTAACGATAACTCAATGCATCTGACATAACGCAGACGACAACGTTCACTGACTTCACATTTTATGATTATAATCAATTGCAGTTCAGCAACGAATATCATCCATCGATACATTCATCATTTCACGACTTCACTATTATCATCCTACGAACGGGAACTACGCATTTAAATTCGAATTCACTCATCGCTAATCGATGCTATTTATTCTACTACGGCTCATCAGAACGTATATTTAACATATTTCACTATCCTGTCGACATCACAGACTAATTTCTGTCGTATCCTACTCTACTTATCTTCATGATTTGTTTATTTTCACGATATTTTGAATCGCTCATACAAACGTGTTATTTTATTGTTCAGACAGTCATAGCATTAGTAGATGTTAATTTTTTGTACGCTCATTAATTTGGTCATATTCGCAGGCTAACGTTTCCATTTTTGTCCGTGCCTTTGCGATATTCATGTATTCTTCACATATAATACACTCACCCCTCATGTGACACTGTACCTTATCGAGTGTTGTACAATTTTTTTCGTTACTTGCTGTTAACGTTAACTTCATATCACTTCAGTGTTATTTTCGAAAACAGACATTCTTTAAATGTGCTATTTTCTACAAGGGGGCCATGTAGTGTCAGTTATAATGTTAAGCCTATATACCTTATTCTAGCTTTCGGACATCCCATTCTATTCATTCTACTTGAGTCATATGTTGACCTTGTTAGTTATTCGCTTATCAATCTAGACTGATTTTTTATATGAGCGCATATGTGTGTGCTCTTCTTATCCCATTAATCACATGTCTGTAGTTTATTTTGTCTGACTATAAATATTGAGTCTCGTTTCATCAAAATGGGAGTTGGCTTCCCAGTCATCTTCCCTGCGTGTCATTTTGCTTTGCTCTGTTTCATTCGCTTCATATACAAGATATATGTATTCACAAATCAATTCTCGTTATTCGACTTATCTAATTCCGTTATTGACTGACGCGATTTAAGTCGACGATTATATACGAGAATAGGCGATAACAATCATTCGTACGATGTTGGAGTCAGATCCACGGGCCACTAAAATGGGAGCGCTTCCGCCAACATCGTTCGATCTAAACGACGACAAAACTACAGGCCTCCAATAAAATCTACACACCTGTTGTTCATTTGGTAATCATACGATTACTTATGAGTAATCTTGAGAAGAATTTACAAAGTTGTGTCGAGATGTATTCATCAATTTCAGGCGTCAAAGAATAACAACTGATGATATCGCTGTTATTTAATAGACAAGCAAATGTTGAGATAGTGATTGGCGTCATAATGAAGGAACAATTTTGTTTGAGACAAACGGTGAATATTTTGCATATATATGTAGACATGATGAAAAACTAACTCTATTCGCTCCGGAAATAACTTAAAAAGATTGTCCAGGATAGAGTTGAATGAAGAATGCTGGTAGGTGGCCTATACTCCATCATGAGTGGTAACTGTGAGAAAGAACATACCAACTTCCATCTGAAGAAGAAATTAGGAAAAGATGTTGGAAGTGGATAAAACATACATTGAAGAAATCGCCAAACTCCATCACGAAGCAAACCCTTAACTTGGAATCTTGAAGGGAAACGGAAAACAGGAAAGCCAAAGAACACATTATGTCAGGAAATGGGAACAGATATGAAAAGGATGAATAGCAACTAGAATGAACTGGAAAAGATTACCCAGGTAGATTTGGATAGAGATTGCTAATGAACAGTCTATGCTTCTCCACAGGCGTAAATAAGCTTCTTTGAAGTATTAATTCTTTTCTGTTTATATAAAACGCCATATCTATGACCATACTTTATACGAATATTCGTCAAGATTAGAACGAATAGTTTGACAGTAATTGAGCGCCGAGTATAGAGAAGTCATTATATGAGTCAGTTAACTACAAATGTAGTTGAATCCATCACATGATTTGTAGTTAACTGATTCATTACAAAAAATCAACATCCAAATATGATTGGTTTAACACAGTATAATTCTGATTGTTAAAAGCTATATATTTCTTTGGTAATTTTGATTTGATTATTACCCTGATGTGAAGTCCAGACAAGTTAGCTGGACAAAACGTTGGAATTAGTTAAATTTCAATCGCTGAGACTATTTCAAATATAATTTTCACATATAATGATCAATGAGAAATTCATATCGGTTCGTGATGAGAACCCCCTTAATCTAATTCCAAACTTTAATCATCAACTGTTAATCATAATCTTTGTTCTTCACACTGGTTTATAACCCTCATTTAGTCCTAATTATTAGGTGAATACTCTGAAGGTGACATCAACGTCGCTCATAGGTGGTCTATAAACTATGGACTCATCGTGTCGTACTCACTACCAGTAGTTATTCTTTCAATCATGTTACATACTAAAGTATACTTGTCGTTATGCATTAGATTGAAAGCTCTAGTCATTAATGAATGTATGTTTCTTATTCCACTGATTGGCAGTATGCAATAAAGAACATAGTTATGCCTAAGCAGAAATCTCCAATGAAAATCACTTTCATTTAAGTAGTATTGACATATAAATGCACAAGAAATTTGATTATAAATACGGAATACCACTACAATCTTCACAAAACCCTCCATCTGACTATATTAACCGATTAAACTAGAGCCTGGACAAGTATATTGAAGACTCTTTGTGACATATAGTTATCCTGTATTAGATCATGAATACTCACTGCTTACAAGTCTCATACTAAGACAAAATCGTAGTCTAATGATTTTTGATTCTTAATGAGCAACTATTTAAAATGAGTTCAGGATGTCAACTGTATTTATTATTGAAGAAGAAGGATGTATTTGTAAAATCCCAATAACTCAGCAATGCATCATCACGACCTGGGTTGGAACACAGGAACTCTCATTCTTGCGCACGAATACTTAGCCTTCCTTGAAAATCACTGTAAATATATATGAAGGTTGCAAATGTGAACATAAGCCCACGACCAGATTGTTGAGCTTATCTCTAAGAGAAACAAAATTGGATCAATTATCTTCGTATAACGTGCAGATAGTAATTTTCTTATTGATTGTGAAAAAAAAAGAAAATAAATAAGAAAAAAGTAGAAAAAAATCAATCAATATGATCAATGACGTTTTTCTTTTAAAATTCCTTCTTTTAATTTGTGAATAGACAGAGAAACGAAAGAAGGTGGCGGTCATTTTAAAGAAATATCTAATAAAGAGAAACAAGAAGGTATTGTTTGTTTGAATGTTTCTATGGATTAAGATTTAGTAGTTGGGTAGGTGTATGGTATTGGTTTGAGTTGTGAAGTGATAGATGAATACTGGAATATAAGCATATCTAGTTGATGAGTCTTAAATGGGACGAAATCTGTATCCTAGATTTCATTACTAGTCACTTACTATCTTTGTTTAGAATGCTTGTGAATAAAAGTATTATAGAGGCAATCCGTATAGGATGCACATATGTTAATAAGAGATTGATAAATTATAGTCCTTCAAAAACAATGGGAAGGTTGATGTAAAATAATATCAAGTGAATTGAAACTTACTACCATTGCACAAGCGTGTGGCTTTCAGAACTCATTAGCTAAGTGGATAACGCGAACGATATTACTTTCGAGTCCTGTAGTGAACATCAATTCTGAGATACTGTAACATCTGACTGACGAGTCCCAAATAGGACGAAACACGGTTCAAACTGTGTTCCACTACCAGCCACTATCCATCTTTGCTTAAATAAGTAATTAGCTCGTTGAGAAGGATAAATTGTCATGACTTTGTCTCATTTGAGAAGCGTTGGAAGTTTTCGTTTGAATAGAAAGTAAAATAATACAAAACGAATAATAGAAATGTAACACTTCAACTCATCTAAAGTTCACTTAGTTAATCAAACGATGTTTGTCTTTTCTTGATTCCTATTTATACAGAATTATTGAGCAGTATCAATTTCTGTGTTAACCCAGTCTTTAACGTTGACCGTATTCGACTAACGTTTAAGCAACTAGATATTAAGAGGACTAAGATGGAATATTATATGGTTGGAGGTAGTCTTTCTTAAGTCTACATGAAGTCTTAATAGCTAGATAGTTACGTAATGGATTATAAAGCTGGATGACTTGGTTCGAAGCCTCAAAGGAACTTCAATACCCTAAAGATGATAGATATATCTTGGTGAGAAGTGTCAAATAACATGAAACATAATTGTGTAGTTATCTACTAACTACCTTCAACTACTTCACATTCATATTTCTTTATTATATTTATGGAATCGGAATAAATGCTCATCATCGTGATTGAATGAATCACTATTAGAACATTTATTAATGAGTGTTAAGTTTGTCTTATATTGTTCCAACTCACTCCCTTTCCACTCTTGTAAGCCCCATAAACCAACACAAAACTATACACAACAGAAACACCTCTCTTGACAACAATAACAGGCATTCCTTCATTCCTTACCAGAAACATACAACCTCCCCAACTAACCACAATAGGACTAAAATTGCCCACCGCACACAAGGAAGCCATAACGTTGGCCTACTTGGGAACCCACCTACTGATTCTAGTTACTATCTAAGTCAAGCCACCCAATAAAACGGTTTAGTCCCCCCTAATTCGACATACACATTATCTCTCTTCCCCTCAACATTACTGCTATGGGGTCTCCAAATGTTGAGGGCGATAATCCCACTATTCCGAAACCATCTATATACTCCGATTTAATGGCAAGTGGCACATCCTACTCAACTTCGATAACTGTCTCTAGCCTTGAAAACTCCTTGACTGAACCCCCTGATCATTCCCCGGACACATTACCTAACCATCCAACTCTACCTTCCACTCTTAGACATACTTCTTTCACCAAAACCACACCCGACTACTCTTCTTGCATTAACCCTACTGGTTATAAACTAAACGCTCATCAATATGGAGTCAACGCTACCAATCCTTCCTTTTCTCATGGCAAAACAGACAAACCACTGGGTTTACATCATACCCTTCTACTAGACAAACAGTCACCGTACCTGACACTTATGTTAATCAACGCTCGATCTGTACAAAGTAGGATGACTTACCTACACACCCTATTACTTCTAAACAACCCCTCACTTCTTTTGATAACGGAAAGTTGGCTGTCCTCCGATACCACAGACACATATCTACAAATAGACACCTATGAGCTCTTCCGCTGTGATCGAGTCACCAAGAAGGGTGGTGGTTGTCTCGTTTATGTATCAAAAAATTTGAGAGCGGAAATCTATAGCGACCACGTCCTCAACAAACTTCCTGAATCGATATGGCTTACTGTGCACACTCATGAGTGTAAAATACTAATCGGATGCATATATCGAGCTCCTAACACTCCTAGTTCAACTGACACTATTATAAGTTAGTCATTTGCTCAGGCTGCCTCGCTTGGCTTCACTTACAAAATTGTATGTGGTGACTTCAACCTTCCCACCATCAACTGGAAAACACATTCTGGCCCATTGTGCTTTGAAAGCATACTTAGGTCCTTAGACATACACGGCTGGCAACAACATGTACACCTGCCTACACGAAATCAAAACATTCTTGACTTGATATTCTGTCATAATGTCACACCAACATCAATAGTAGTTGGCGAAAAGTTTCACAACAGCGATCATAAAATAGTCCTCTGCACCCTTCCGATTCTTGCCATATGCAACAAATTAAAGACACTAAACACGCGATTCCAATATAGAGACTATGCAAACGCTGACTGGGAAAACTTTCGATTTCTAATAAAGCACTCTGACTGGGGCAGTTTCTTTACCAGTAATAACCTCTTGGAAACATTAGAAATATTCAATATCACCACCAAATCTGCACTAGACACTACTATACTCTCTAAAATTGGTTTCAAAACAGTTACTCCCTATATAAAGCAAAAGACTAGGTCTAAACTGCGAAAACTGAAAAGGATGTACTATATATCAAAAGACTTCAGTGCCCTGCACCAGATATACTCTGTACTTGACGGAGTACAAAGTCAACACAACAAGCATAAACAGGTAGAGGAACGTACTGCGCTTGCTGCTGCATCTAAAGCCCAAGCCCTATGTCGTCTCCTCACGAAACGCATAAGAAAGAACACGGACCACAATCGTTTATAAAATGTCAGGGCCGGACATACAGACGCTACTACTCAAAATATACACATTATCTTTAGAGACAGGTACATATCCGGGAACCTGGAAGGTAACGTATGTTCTTCCCAAACACAAATCCGGACCAAGAAACCTGGTTGAAAACTACAGACCTATAAATATCACCCCAGTCATATCACGCATAATGGAAAAAGTGATACAAAATCAACTATCTGATCACCTACTCAAGGAAGATCTAATAGACCCGTCACAACACGGCTTCATTAGAACAAGGTCGTGCAGTACATGCCTGATAGACTTCTTTAACGAGGTTACTCGTATACGTGACCAGAAGAAACTAGTTATTATACTATACCTCGATATTAAGAAAGCCTTTGATAAAGTACCTCATAATCTTCTAATCAACAGACTGAAGTCAGTTGGAATTATAAATCCCCTTTTGCAATGGATCAAGTCTTTTCTTACGAACAGATATCAACTAACCATGATTAATTCTAATACATCTACACCTCGACCAATAACCAGTGGTGTTGTGCAGGGTAGTGTCTTGGGTCCATTGCCCTTTATAATCTACATCAACAATATATGCAAGTGTTTTAGCACAGGTAAGACCTACCTCTATCCCGATGACTTAAAACTCATCTATAAAACTGACATTTGCGATTTACGCAGTGCTATGCAAACATACAACATGAACTCAACATGGTAGATGACTGGTGCAAACGCTGGAGGTTAGAGCTCAACATAGAGAAATGCGGCTGGTTATGTATAGGAGACACGTCTCTTAAAATGAAACTAACATTTAGCAATCACACACTGCCCAGACTGGCATCAGTAACTGACCTAGGGGTACATTACTCACACAGTCTAAATTTTTCTTAACACATCTCAGCCAAAGCATCCAAAATGCGGAAATTATTTGGCTTCATTCTCCGTATTTTCTATCAAAATGAATCTAGAATCCCTCTTTACAAAGTTTGTGTAAGATCTATCGTTGAATACTGCTCGTTCTTATTTTCCAACCTACGCCTATCTGATATACTAAAGGTGGAAGGAATACAACGAGACTTCACCCGCAAAGTACTTAAGACTGACTCGGTCATAGACTACAGTTCTCGATGCCAAATCTTAGGAATAGCACCCCTTCGGGAGAGAAGGCTTAGGTCTAATTTGATTCTCTACTTCAAACTACTCAAAAACCTTACTCATTCAACATGTAAGGTAATTCTTGCCCGAGATTCACATGAATACAGACTTCGAAACAAAGTTAAGAAATACAGATCAAAAACTCGGGAAAACTTCTTCCTCACCAAGTATGCAATAATATGGAACAGTCTTCCCTCCGAAACTCGCATGGCGGATGAACTACATACGTTTGTAAAACTGCTTGATCAAGCCTTCACTCGCACTGATCTTGCACGTACAAACACATCTGTGTCCCACTCAGACATCACTGGACCTATCATTACTGTTAAACTAAACTCGGTCGATAAGGGACACTCACTACCATCCTAAAAAGTCAAGAGGACCCCACAATCGGCTGCCTACTACCACTGGTCTTGCATCTATGGAGCCTGTTACCAGTCAACTGGTTAGGAGAACAGAAAATAACATCAGCACCAAGTTACTGTGAGTTCCTTCCTATTTATCCTGTATTAACTTTTTACTCTTCTGTACACTATGTTGACTAGCAATTAATATTATTTCTCCACTCGTTCCCTTATCCACAACTCATATACTTTTATACTTTTTCCGCCTGCCTAAATAAACAACTATCCTACAATGAACCCTTCTTAACGCTCATACTCTGATTGACAAACTATACCGTTCGTAGATTTTTGGCTAATCCGTTATTAAGAAAACAATGATCTGTTTCGATTCTCTATTGTCTTTCTGAAGTCATTTCATTAATAGATTTTCTTTATTTATCTGCATCACATTAGCAACTACTTGAGAAACTATCACTGTCAACACTACTAATACTACATCTGTTATTATTATAGAGAGTTGGTAATAGTAAACAGATTTATTAAGTTATGCCAATACACATACTGCATAACTGAAATGTGTATAACGTACATGACGTAAATAATTTACCTAACTTTCTTCAACTGCTTTTCACAAACACCATCATCCCTCCATTTCCGTTCTTATTTCAGTTGCTAACCGTCTTATTTTCTCTCTTCTTTTCTCTTCGTTTCGCTATTATCCGTCTGAATTCTACTTTCAATTCTTGAACAATACTATATTCTTCTGTCTATACAAGTAAAACACACACACTTTAATCATACAATATACTACCTTTATTTTTACTCCTTTGTACTGTTAGTATGAACTAAGGATTCCTTTTGTACGTGATTGCTTGCTTAATTCGAATTCCAAATACAATATATTCGTTAGTGCTTATCTAGTTCTTCTTTGTTGAATTGCGTAGTTTCTGAGAATCTTAGTTCGTACTACAATTCAAAGATTCCTAATCATCAATTACTTCCACCATTACTAATTCTATTTATATTGCAGGTATTATGACTACTTCAGGTCATGAATCGAATAATGTTACTTGAACAACGAAAAACTGGAAGCAGTGAACTTCCGTTCCGTCCAAATATGGGATTCCTCAGAAACATTTTACGACCATGCTCTGTTGTATTCGATGAGGGATAGCACCACACGTGACAATGTGATAAACGTCATTCTGACGAAATTCCAAAGAATTTGGGAATCGTCACTCATATTTCTATCATTACACAACCCTGTGATGTAAAGCAACCTTTCATCTATCACACTGTTTAAAGATATAGAGAAAAGATGTATCAGTTGTAAATGACAGAGTACATGGATGCTTTAAGTAGATATTATTGCAAGTAACTGAAATCTGTAAACATATATAGCGTATATGGATTCTGTGATGGGATCAAAGCCGAATAATGTTTTATCTTTAGCAGAAGAGTAATTCAACTTAAACTATGTTGATACACAGGCGTTTGCGATCGAATACACACAAATGAATCGTGGGTAGGTATCATCTCACTCTAGTTATGAAAATAGATTGTGAATTTCTATGTCTAATTTGATTTTCTGTCGTGATCGAATGAAAAGTGATAACAGAACGGAAGCTCATTTCTTCGAATGTCCATCGACTATAACTCTATTGTATACTTACCAAGTGTTCAGATTATATAGATACATATAGAGAATGACTTCATTCAACATGTTCTTTCGAATAACTCACTCAATATTGTTATCCGATTAACCATTCCGTAATCACTTTTCAGCCTATTATTTACGGCCCACTCCAATCACAACCACCTTCCAACGTATTCATGTATATTTTCCATTTTATAATTTGATATGGCCAAGTATGTCTGTTTGCAAATTACGTCTGCTTTCGTAAGACATTGTTAGTTAAGACTTGTTACTGACTTCTCAAATCGAGAGGAAGGAGAAGGTGTGAATCTACTGAATTGTGGTTTATTAAAGATTTGAATCATGGTAACTACCGATTCTTGTACATATAAATGACTAGATTTAGTTCACTAATATCGGGATATTGATTCATGGTTTTGTTACTTGACAATAATACATTCGTTCCATGCTACTTGAAATTATGAAGACATGTTGTGGCATTGTCATTTTATTTAAAAACGCAAAGAAAATACCCAGGACATTGAAAACCAGGACATACTCTAACACTTCATCAGAAAATGCTTATCAAACTGATAAGCAAACACTACATTAACAATCAATGTAATGAATGGATTCATTATCCTATCCCACGCGAACAACACCTACGAAATCACAAAAATGAATTATTTGAGTCCTCCATGAATAAGTGTTAGCGCACAAATTCAATGAAATCTTTACAATCTATACCGTATAATCTAAAGAACACAAGAACAACTGGAGGCAAACCAACCATCATATAACAAATAAACAGTTGTGACTGATAAGAATAATACATTATACAAAGTAAATATTGTTCAGGAAACAATACATAGAGGTGAGAATCCACGACATAGTTCCTCTGAAATCGATCCATGTGGATAACTGAAGATTGCGGAAAAATTGAATAAATGGATACACGATACACAACCCCTTCATATTTTAAAAGCTGAACAAACAATATAGATTTGAGTGGGTCATATACATGCTTAACTACTTTCCAAGAATGATTAAGACGCAGAATAAACATTCAGGGCTACGATTCAGTTACAAATCAATTAAAATGAACAATTCACCATTGTTTTCACTGAGTTACTGCCTCAACGACATACACGGTTGAACTACACTGACAACGGATTCTCCCTAAAACTACAGGAAATACCTCACGAAGTCAGTCACAAGGGAACAAATGATGATTATTGTTCAAGTGGGGTTGTAGCGTGGTGTCGAGTTGAGATTAACTATGAACACCGCTACAAAGAAACACATGCCAAATAAATCAGAAGGCGAAGGTTGGACGTAACCAAATAAATCCATAAAATCCCCGAGAAGCCAAATATCAGAAGACAGTTAATGGAACAAGTCGAGATGTATTCGCTGGCGATCTCGTGGCATCGAAAGGATACCGAGATCGTGCCAGAATACAAGCTTGGTTACAGAACGTAACCGAATTCGCGCGAAGTTACAATCAAAGTGTGTGTATATGAGAATGGAAGCAAAATAAAGCTGTCATTAGCACAGTCAAACAAAAGCACATTAAAACAAACACTGGTACAGTTGGTTATAATAATAATTGTTTTTATTAAACCAGTCGTGTTCACGTGATAAATGTGAGTCACTACAGGATTCCCCCGCTAGAGAGGGTTTACACTTTCGATAAATAGCGGTTTAAGTCGTTGGACTGATCGGCTGACGAGCGATTGTAGGACGGAAGAATTGGCGAACAGGAAAGCGATCGTTGATCGTCGAGTTGCCAACGAAGGTCGTTTTCGGAGAACAGTACCAGGAGCGATGTGTTGTATTTATTGCTCGAGTTGGCATGCTACACCAGAGTGGTTTGTATCCAGAATCTGAAGAGGGCGTTCGTAGGGGTCTGGACCAGAAACGCTGCAGACGTAGGACGAAACCACGTTGAGCCGATGAACCAGAAGCGACCGTAACGACCAAGTTCGAGACCAAGCGTATGCCAAGCATTCGAAACCAATATATCGACTGAGTGCGTTGACAAGAGCGTGGGTGATCAGGCCAGCTTTCGCCAAAGTTGACTGAAGTCGACGGAACTAAACGGAGATGATCGAAGGCGTGGGTTCAGGAAACAAAAGGAAAATCAAAAAAGAGAAGAGTGTAGCATGCGTGTAGTATAGGAATAGTCCTACACCGTATCAGTTGTTGACTGTGCGACTAGTCGCGGAAGCGTACGGGCAACCGTATTCGGCGAGCGGAACGTGAGACGGTAGTCTCGTTCATATCTCGTGAGCCTGCAATCTCATCCGAGGTCAGAGGCGGCGTGGTCTGCTGATCTGGACGTGAGAATATCGTCTCGTCCGTAGACGGTGCAAATGACGCGTGCTGTTGACCGGGACGTGAGAATGAGGTCTCAGATGTATCTAGCGTGGGACCCGAAGAAGATTTAAGGATCCCGCTAGGTTTGATAGGTCTAGCATTGAATCTCAGGGTGTCAGATAGGGCACCGTCATCGACGTGTGCTGGTTTGAGACGATCAATGCTGACGATCTCGACACGGCCATGTCGATCAACCTTGAAGGTCTTTTCGTGACGAGCGATCACGTGAAAAGGGCCTTCGTAAGGTTGTTGCCAAGGTTTGCGTACCGAATCTACTCGTACAAAAACATGTGAACAGGTAGATAACTCTCGAGGGAGAGCGACCTGTCGATGTTGTATTCGAGTTGACACCGGAGACAGCGTTCGCATAAATGCAGACAGTCGATGGACGTAGTCTGATTTACCGAAATTAGGTCTGCTCCGTGGTGTGAAGAATTCTCCAGGCAGACGCAATGTCGTGCCGTATACAAGTTCAGCGGCGGAACATTGGATATCTGCCCTTAAGCTCGTTATGATCCCTAAAAGAAAGAGCGGCAAGGTTTCGTGCCAGTTGCCGTTTTCGTGTGCTCGTTGAGCACTTTTAAGTTGGCAGTGAAACCGTTTACTTAACCATTTGGTGCTGGGTGGAAGACAGATATGTTTTTGCGTATGCATTCCGTACCAAGCAGCCGGGTCAGCGAGGAGAATAGTTATTAGGGTAACATTTCTCGAATAAAGCGTGGAATTCATCGTCACGCGAATAAAAAGTAACAAGGATTCGGTACACATACATGTGAGTCTATTATATTAATACTATTCTTATCGTTATCCGTCATGTCGTGTATATTAAATATAAAAAGAAAATATGAAAATATACGACAGACGTAGATAGATAAATCATAGACTCACTGAATTGGCTTCTTTGGAAGAGTTGACCAGATGTTGAGGCGTGTTCCAAAATACGGCTCACCAGTTGTAGCGTGGTGTCGAGTTGAGATTAACTATGAACACCGCTACTAAGAAACACATGCCAAATAAATCAGATGGCGAAGGTTGGACGTAACCAAATAAATCCATAAAATCCCCGAGAAGCCAAATATCAGAAGGCAATTAATGGAACAAGTCGAGATGTATTCGCTGGCGATCTCGTGGCATCGAAAGGATACCGAGATCGTGCCAGGATACAACCTTGGTTACAGAACGTAACCGAATTCGCGCGAAGTTACAATCAAAGTGTGTGTATATGAGAATGGAAGCAAAATAAAGCTGTCATTAGCACAGTCAAACAAAAGCACATTAAAACAAACACTGGTACAGTTGGTTATAATAATAATTGTTTTTATTAAACCAGTCGTGTTCTCGTGATAAATGTGAGTCATCACAGGATTCCCCCGCTAGAGAGGGTTTACACTTTCGATAAATAGCGGTTTAAGTCGTTGGACTGATCGGCTGACGAGCGATTGTAGGACGGAAGAATTGGCGAACAGGAAAGAGATCGTTGATCGTCAAGTTGCCAACGAAGGTCGTTTTCGGAGAACAGTACCAGGAGCGATGTGTTGTATTTATTGCTCGAGTTGGCATGCTACACCAGAGTGGTTTGTATCCAGAATCTGAAGAGGGCGTTCGTAGGGGTCTGGACCAGAAACGCTGCAGACGTAGGACGAAACCACGTTGAGCCGATGAACCAGAAGCGACCGTAACGACCAAGTTCGAGACCAAGCGTATGCCAAGCATTCGAAACCAATATATCGACTGAGTGCATAGACAAGAGCGTGGGTGATCAGGCCAGCTTTCGCCAAAGTTGACTGAAGTCGACGGAACTAAACGGAGATGATCGAAGGCGTGGGTTCAGGAAACAAAAGGAAAATCAAAAAAGAGAAGAGTGTAGCATGCGTGTAGTATAGGAATAGTCCTACACGGTATCAGTTGTTGACTGTGCGGCTAGTCGCGGAAGCGTACGGGCAACCGTATTCGGCGAGCGGAACGTGAGACGGTAGTCTCGTTCATATCTCGTGAGCCTGCAATCTCATCCGAGGTTAGAGGCGGCGTGGTCTGCTGATCTGGACGTGAGAATATCGTCTCGTCCGTAGACGGTGCAAATGACGCGTGCTGTTGACCGGGACGTGAGAATGAGGTCTCAGATGTATCTAGCGTGGGACCCGAAGAAGATTTAAGGATCCCGCTAGGTTTGATAGGTCTAGCATTGAATCTCAGGGTGTCAGATAGGGCACTGTCATCGACGTGTGCTGGTTTGAGACGATCAATGCTGACGATCTCGACACGGCCATGTTGATCAACCTTGAAGGTCTTTTCGTGACGAGCGATCACGTGAAAAGGGCCTTCGTAAGGTTGTTGCCGAGGTTTGCGTACCGAATCTACTCGTACAAAAACATGTGAACAGGTAGATAACTCTCGAGGGAGAGCGACCTGTCGATGTTGTACTCCAGTTGACACCGGAGACAGCGTTCGCATAAATGCAGACAGTCGATGGACGTGGTCTGATTTACCGAAATTAGGTCTGCTCCGTGGTGTGAAAAATTCCCCAGGCAGACGCAATGTCGTGCCGTATACAAGTTCAGCGGCGGAACATTGGATATCTGCCCTTAAGCTCGTTATGATCCCTAAAAGAACGAGCGGCAAGGTTTCGTGCCAGTTGCCGTTTTCGTGTGCTCGTTGAGCACTTTTAAGTTGGCAATGAAACCGTTTACTTAACCATTTGGTGCTGGGTGGAAGACAGATATGTTTTTGCGTATGCATTCCGTACCAAGCAGCCGGGTCAGCGAGGAGAATAGTTATTAGGGTAACATTTCTCGAATAAAGCGTGGAATTCATCGTCACGCGAATAAAAAGTAACAAGGATTCGGTACACATACGTGTAAGTCTATTATATTAATACTATTCTTATCGTTATCCGTCATGTCGTGTATATTAAATATTAAAAGAAAATATGAAAATATACGACAGACGTAGATAGATAAATCATAGACTCACTGAATTGGCTTCTTTGGAAGAGTTGACCAGATGTTGAGGCGTGTTCCAAAATACGGCTCACCAGTTGTAGCGTGGTGTCGAGTTGAGATTAACTATGAACACCGCTACTAAGAAACACATGCCAAATAAATCAGATGGCGAAGGTTGGACGTAACCAAATAAATCCATAAAATCCCCGAGAAGCCAAATATCAGAAGGCAATTAATGGAACAAGTCGAGATGTATTCGCTGGCGATCTCGTGGCATCGAAAGGATACCGAGATCGTGACAGGATACAACCTTTGTCACAGAAGGTAACCGAATTCGCGCGAAGTTACAATCAAAGTGTGTGTATATGAGAATGGAAGCAAAATAAAGCTGTCATTAGCACAGTCAAACAAAAGCACATTAAAACAAACACTGGTACAGTTGGTTATAATAATAATTGTTTTTATTAAAGCGGTCGTCTTCTCGTGATAAATGTGAGTCACTACTGGGTTTCGACGACACTCTAGTAATTTTTAACAGTTGATTTCATGGATCGATTATAGCAAGACCACCATGGAAAACACCATTCTGCGAATTCAACTGTTACTAAATGTATTTCACTAATCAGATCAATGATTTCAATTCTACTTCAACTGTGTTACTTGATAATTAATGACAAGCATTATTGAAATTACTTGGTATCAGATGAAGGTTGATGTTGAATTCATTGGATTATTCCCAGCTTGAAGTCGAATCAAACCCACATCATATTGAAATGTATTCAGACTCTTGGATTTACATGAATCAATACTCATCCTTCATTACAATAAATAAACTACTTACAACTTGTAAGTAATAAAACGTTCACAATTGAGATCAATAATAAGACTAAGTAGAAGATTTTTCTCATTGACGAATTGTTTTACACTGGGTGATATTAATTTTCTATAGATGGTGGACAGTAGCGCGATTTCACGGATTGATTGTAGTCACACACTAACACCGTTGGATTCTGACCAGCTCAGTTATTCATAAGTTAAGTGTTCGCACACGAAATCGAAGATCCTGGTGTCTAATGCCATGTGCAGGATCATCAATGCGCATTATTGATGTATCTCAGATTTTCAATGATGGTCTAACTATAAAGATCTTTGACCAATTATTGATTTTTGAGTGTAGTATTCAAATGCTTTAAAGCTAATAGACAATATATTGATACGTCCAACAAACTGATATTACTACTCCTTCATATTCTACGGTATTCCTCTACTCTGATAATACCATGGTGTTAATGATATCGATAGATGTAAGTTGTGTGTATCATCAATCGAAAGAGGAATGTCTGAAGGTAGAAAGCTTAAACAAAGTGAAAGAGCAGAGTACGAGAACAGAAAGTGATTAATATGGAAACGAAGGAACAATGAAGTATGAGACTGTTGATTGACACTTTGCAAATGAAATATTCACTGTATGGTTCTCAGATTTTATAAGGAGATTCTATAATTCGGGGTCAATAAAGTTTGTTTGACCCTTTTGTGTTCTTGTTCATTACACAGATATTGTCGTCTATGAAGCTAATTGAATACTGATATATAGATCGTTAGATTCTGACATTACCTTTTATGCTATATTTCGTTTATATATTACTACCACTGAATTAACAACTTCTATGTATCCAGTGTTCATTTTGCTGTGCTAACGAGACATAGCAACTTGGACCCTTCCATATATGTGTCTGGTCCTACGTTGTAGCTAACTGAGTGAATGAGTGACTGACTGACTGACATTACCACTTAAGTTGTAATTATCCCCACATAAACTGATCCATAAATTAGATTCAATATAAATTTAATGAAACATAATATCGACATGTGATGAAACAGCAGTTCACTGTGTTGCTGGTTTCCGATTCACCCCTTGGTTTGTCATGGAAACTGTCTTCACCTTGTTTATTGTACCAGTCAGCAAATGAGTTGATAAAAACAATCTTAGGGCTGATACAAATGTACATCATAACAATATATAATATCACTACAGATGTTTGAAATTAATAATATGAATTGAAAAGAGTTGTAACAGTACTATGTTATGTGTACTACTGATGTTGACAGATGTGAGTAGTATGTATCATCAGTAAAAAGTAAAATACGTGGTGGCACAAGGTTTGGAAGATCAAGGAGAATAGAACAAGAACAGAGAATGATTGCTGTGGAAACGAATGAATAATGAATTCTGAGACGATTGATGAAGCATTCACTGTATGGTTCTCAGATATTCTCTAGATCAGTTTAGACATTATATTTACTTGTAATCCTATTCATTCTATACACATTTATATATAAATATGAACTTATCTTCCAAAACAAACTACTTCCATACTACTCACTTATTGTTTTTCAGTATAAAGTTCAAGAGAACCTGATTTCTAAAGATTGAGAAATTGTCAAAATGTCAATTTATTCATATTCAATCACTAAGCAACAATGTTCTCAAACAGGTATAGACGAACATGGTGGTGAGTCTTCAATACACTTGTCCAGGCTCTGGTTTAGTCGGTTAATATAATGTGACGGAGGGTTGTGTGAAGATTGCAGTGGTATTCAGTATTTATAATCAAATTTC
Source organism: Schistosoma bovis (assembly GCA_944470425.2). NCBI lineage: Eukaryota > Metazoa > Platyhelminthes > Trematoda > Strigeidida > Schistosomatidae > Schistosoma > Schistosoma bovis. Next base: position 46,668,207 of record OX103954.1, read on the forward strand.
TTGTGCATTTATATGTCAATACTACTTAAATGAATGTGATTCTCATTGCAGATTTCCGCTTAGGCATAACTACGTTCTTTATGGCATACCTCCATTCAGTGGAATAAGAAACTTACATTCAGTAATGACTAGAGCTTTCAATCTAATGTACAACGAGAACTATACTTTAGTATGTAACATGATTGAAAGAATGACTACTGGTAGTGAATACGACATGGCGAGACTATAATTTCTAGACCACCTTTGAGTGACGTTCAAGTCAACTTCAGTGTGTTCACCTAATAATTAGGACTAAATGAGGGTTATAAACCAGTGTGAAGAACAAAGATTATGATCAACAGTTGAAGTTTAAGGTTAAGAATTAGATGAATGGGGTTTTCATCATGACCTGACATGAGCTACAACGCCGAAAACGCTATTTAGCCAAATGGATGAATGAATTTCGCGCTGAAATCCACAGCCTGTTCTCCCGTCACTTTGAGTTCAGTCAAAATGTCAGAATATTAGCAGTGTGACACGAAGAAACCGAGTTTAGCATCCTATGTCAGCTATTGTGATCAGTTTTATGCCATACTGATATTTGTTAGTCATAATCAAAGTAGAATTTAATTTATCCGGTGAGGTGATTGAAAGGTAAATTATGGAAACCATCTACCACTAAACATTACTGAGTTTTATATTTTTTGAAATATTCTTTTGGAACGTTGAAGAATAAATGAACAAATTCAAATAAGTAATCTAGTGATAAACAGCAATGAATGGAAAGTATAGTGTTGGTTGCTGTATTAGACCCATATTGTTTATTGTAGGTTCCATGCAAGGCAATTTATTCATCCTTGTCGAGTCACGTTTTGACCCTGTTCATCATTCGTTTATCAACCTTCATCTTTTTCATGTGGGCGTGTGTGTTCGCATATTCTTATCTCAATTCATCACATTTCTGTAACTTATTATTGATCTGACTATAATTATCAATTATTGCTTGATCAGACTGATGTGGCTCACATGCCATATCCCTTATACATTGTTTCGCTTCGTTCCTCTGATTGTCTATGCAGATCAATGAGTGTACAAAATATACGTATTCGAAATTCATTATCGTATTTGACCAATTTAACGCAGTTGATCATCAACGTGAATTAAATCGATCATTGTATACGAAGATTAGTGACATATATATATCTCTAGAGCAAGAAGAGCTGGAGTCAGATGTGGAGTCAACAAAATCCTACTAAACTGTATTCATAACAATTCATTTATCAAACTATAGATAATCTATTAAATCTATCAGAAGGGTTCTTGTACACAATACAGTAATGCCAATAGTTGAGATCATGAGTCAATTGAAGCTAGACCACCATGCAAAACCTCGAAGTATTGGACGGCCGTTTCGTCCCATTGTGGGACTCATCAGCAGTGCGCATCATCATCACCATCTTCGAAAGCATCATCATCATCATCATTACACCATGCATTCTCTGACTTACTTCTCTTCTCTTCGAAAATTTCTAGCCTTCTGCCAATAGGTTTTTCGCTTTCGATTGATGATGCATAGTACTTATATCTGTCTATATCAGTAGCACACATCATTTGAGTAATTATATGAATAGTAGTACAACTAAGTCCGTAAGATTCAGAAGAACGAGAATACTCCAAATGGGACTGATATATATATTATCACTGAGAGGAAGAGGAATTCGGATATATCTGGAAAGCACTTTGGTTTTGAGTAGTAAAGCTGATGTGAATGGAATATTTACCATTAGATTAAAATTCACAATAAAACGATACAAATAATGACAATACTACTTATTTCTTCTATAGATAAGTAGGCAATAGGCAATATTCTAGTATAATTGAGACTATAATTATGGACGATCTTTGAGTGACCCCAAAATGAACTTTCAGCATGTCCACCTAATTACTGAAGCTAAATGAGGATAAAAAAGCAGTGTGAAGAACCAAAGATTATGATTCACAGTTGATTGTTAAAGATTAAGATTTGGACCTAAGGGGGCGGTTTAATTACGAACGGACATAAGCTATAATGGTAAATCTCTATTTAACCAAATGGATGATTGAATTTCTCGCCAATATCGAAGACCTGTTATCTTAAATCTGATTGATTCATCCATAAACGATAGTCTTAACTTAGTATCATAATAATTTTTCAAAGTATTCACCAAAGGTATCATTTTATTCAAAACTTGTTGATTGAATACAGTAATAGGTTGGTATAAAGAAGTTTCAAAACAAACAAACATATTTACATTGAAGGATCTCAACAACCAAAGTCAACCAATCACCAGTCCATGGTCAGTCAGTCTGATACAACATAGGACCAATAGTATATACATGCATGTGTCCATCATATGATGAAGTAATCATTTTTCCTAAATAGGCACTTAATATTTACTGAAGGTTCATTTTTCAAATAGTCATTCTTAAGAAGAAATAGAAAGCGTTAGATTTCAATACGGTTAATTTGGAAATCCATTGAAACACGGTTTATTCTTTTCACCTGTACATTCTTTGTAGTTCTGCCTTTTAAAATTATGACAATAAAGACTAGTGTGTGTTTAATCAGTCAAGTGTGAATATTGTTAACCGGCGTAATATGAAACCTGAACTATATCTAGACATTACGAATGTAACCAATTTTGACAATCATTTGAAATATCAGTTTCATGAAGTGTCAATGAACAAGCCTACGTCGTGTGACTGACTCAACAAAGATCTACCGTACATTCAACGTATCAATATAAATAAGGTCTACTACATCAATATGTCAGGACAGTTCTACTGTATGGGGCAGAAACCTGGAGAACTACGAAATCCAACATCCAGAATATACCGGTGTTTATTAACAGTTGTCTACGCAAAATACTTCAGATCCATTGGCCGGACACTATTAGCGCTGGAAGTGGATAGGACACACATTGAGGAAAGCACCCAACTGCGTCATAAGACAAGCCCTCACATGGAATCCTGAATGTCAAAGTAGGAGAGGTAGACCAAAGAACACATAAGGCGGGAAATGGAGATAGACATGAGAAAAATGAACAAGAATTGGATGGAACTAGAAAAGAAGGCCCAGGACAGAGTGGGTTGGAGAATGCTGCTCGGCCGCCTATGCTCCATTGGGTGTAACAGGCGTAAGTAAAGTAAGTACTACTGCATCAATAAAACTTTCTAACTGTCATTATGCTATAATACTATTCTCCACTTTTTGTGACTGAACACTTTACTACAAATCATCTAGACATTTATTTAATGAGCTTTTGAAATTGCATCTGTGACAACGGATGCAAATGGGTATCCATGTCAACATTTACGGTTCATGAGTTAATGTTGATAAACTATACACTCACCCTCTTTAGCACATTCCGAACAAGGTGTACGCGACAGAGAATATGGTGGGCATTCGGATACACCTGCGTGATAGCAGCAGCTATTGCAGGTGAATCATCGGTCACAATGCCTACCAGCTGTCGACTGTTGGTACACCGTTGGAAAAAACGCAGGAATCCAGAAATCAATGTTGACGTTTCGCGACTTAAAAAAGCAATGCAGATGGGCATTGCCTTAAAATTCATATCAAGGGCAACGACTTGATATAAATGGACGTTATCGTTATTAGTTTTGTACGGCCCGTCGAAACCAATTACGTCACATAAGTGACCGGCCAAATTCAGTTGCTCAGCAGTCATGAAGAAGAAATACGATAGACAGTTTTCATAGTCCAATTCGTATTCGCAAAGCCCAACCAAGGATGTTATGTGAGCTTTCAATTTCCCGTAATCCCCTATAGTGTACATTACAAATTGGCCAATTGCTTACCAGGAACGTTTGCGTGTGAGAACACTTTGTACCGCATATTACAGACATCTTGATCAGTAAGACGTTTTCTATAAGATTGGTAAGCAAAATTCTTTATGTAGAATGCAGCGGTACCAGAAATCAGCAGCGGTCTCACAGTTTCAAACTTCTCTTCCGTTAACCTGCGCAAATGATATAGATGTCAATAATAAATCGAAATATGAAGATGGAAATTATTCCTTCTTTTGTGAGTTAATAAATTAATTAGTTATCAGATACAATAACCACTCTTGTAACCAGAAATCTGTCTCTGGTTCGAGAAATCGTTCTCAATTTTCTACAATACACTTTTTACGGAATGCATTGTATCTCCATTATTACGATATTTGGCGACTTCAATCTACGTAACTGGACACAAGCAGTTCCACTTCTACATGATCGATAAATAATTTATATCCTAACGCCTATTAATAGCCAGTGGTATAATATAGTGGTCAAACAGAATGGATGTGACTTCGTTTAGATGTTACAGTTTCATTTAGAACTATAATGAAATCGTCTAACAGAATTTTTTATTGAAATAAAATTCAAATATAAAAGTGTGAATGTTGACATTCAATGAAAAGAGTTTGTGTCACTTTGATTCTAACTAATCAAATCAATACAATACACCCAGTGACAGTCAATTTAAAAGGTTATTACAGGCAACAAACTGTTTGTTCGTAAAAAAACAAGTTACTGAATCACTAAATAACATCCAGGAGAACTTTCATCAATAGGAGATCAGGAATTTCAAAAAATCAATGTCAGTGGATAAATGTCAGCACATACTCTGAATAGATAGAAGAATATTGAATAATGATCAGTTCAACTATCAACATGTTCGGTTAACAATGAACACTTGGTCTAATTATATTTGATCTTCTCAATGGTCAGTTTGAATCATCGAATCAGAATAAAACAACGAAGCACTTTAAATCCATTAAAGCTTGACAACTTTCAATAAAATTTCATTCACTACATTGAACGAGATGATGAGATGAGTGTTTTGACCAAACTGACGAAGTAAATCAGCCAGTCATATGAACACAAATAACATTGTTTCATTAACATGGACCATTTTACATACAAATTTCCATATGATCTGTTCATGTGGTTTTATTTGATCTTGAAATTGTTTTCCCAATTCTACGACTGTCAAGAAATCTGTAAACACTCGGATTGGACGAACTAAACACAAGTGATTTTTGTGAATGATTCATTTTGATATGTAAGTAATCAGTCAGATTCTAATAGACATTACTCACAACGAATACGTCTTAATCAGCCTCACCCAGTTGTGAAAGGCAGATTTGTTGAATTCTCGTTTCATCACGTGAGTGGATCACATTTTGTAATGGAGGCATTAATCCATGTGTTGACATCATTTTATTCTGTTCAAGCAAAAATACTGTTTACATATTATGATGAAGATGCTTTGAAGGTAAGTCATTATGTTTCTTTGAACTAAAATTTTCAGTGAGATTTCTCGGTCGCGTTTCATTCCATGAATCAGTGATGGTCAATGTGTTCAGTAAACTAGCCTTATACACCTAGTCACATTCATAGCTTCTTTGCATGTTTTCACTAACAAAAATAACGGTGAAATACTTGTATATAAAAACACATACAAGATTGGAATAAATCACAATTCGTTCAAGAAAAACATCGTCTCTAAATTTCCAGATTTTGCAAACGAGTGAGCCATTACATTTTTCCGTTTTAAGTTTGTTTTATTTACTTTACTGGCATTCAATTCGTATAAAGATTATCTCACTGACACGAGACCTCTCTTCAGACAAAGTGAATCAAATTGAGCAAATGTACAACAATAAACGATGTTGTGAGTGAAGTCCGTTTGAACTTGTGAAGCCTACAAATTATCAAATCATATTTCATGTCCCCTGATACTGCTCTAGCACTTACTTGATTTAGAAACATTCACTGTCTCTGAGTCGCAATCTGATGACCATCGTATTTTTAACAACATGTTTTAGTGGAACTTGAACACCTGGAATATCAAGTTCACATACATTCATTTCGGTTAGCTGTTCAAATTGATGAATAATTGATTGAAAAGAAAAGGTTTTGTTAGACTACTGTCAAATAGATATTGGATGACTGTCACTCAGTCAGATGATCTTAAAATAACTTTTACTGAGGTGAAATATTGTTCTTAGTTGACTGGATTGAAACGTTCATCCTGTCGTTGAAGTGACAATATTCTTTGAAAATTTGTCATAAGAGAAGTGCATTTGACCATATCAATACATGTAAATCTGAGAATAAACATGATAACTTGTATGCAAAGTCAGTCCGTGTTTTATCGTACATTCATCGAAAGAGATGCATATTCATTATACAGATATTTCATTATTTAATTTAATTTTCTTTATTTCAGAAGAATTATCGCTGTCAGATGGTGCAAACAAGCTATGAATGTGACTATTTTCATAAAGCTGTTTTCCTGAACACATTGACCATCTCTGATTCATGGAATGAATCGCGATTGCGAAAAGTCGTTGACAATTTCAGTTCAAAGAAACTTATTGACTTACCATCAAAGCAAACATTAAATCCATCTGCATCTTCATCATATGACTGGCTGATTTACTTCGTCAGTTTGGTCAACACTCACCTCATCATCTCGTTCAATGTAGTCAATCAAATTTCACTGAAACTTGTCAATCTTTAATGGATTTAAAGTGCTTCGTTGTTTTATTCTGATTCGATGATTCAAAGTGACCATTAAGAAGATCAAATTTACTAAGATCATATGTACATTATTGACCAATTCTGTTGGTATATGAACTCATTGTTACTCCATATTGTCTTATCTAATGACAACATGAACTGATATTGATCCGCTCTGCATTGAAATGCTTTACTTAAATGTGTTTAGCAATAAATTATAATTAGTAATCGATTACTTTAACACACGATTATGTGTGTAAATATAACATAGTCATGGTATCTATGTCATTTCTTCTTATCTACTATGCACAGTTGCATCAAAATGATTTTTCTAAAAGTAACACTAGTGAAAATAAAGGTGCACATAATCTGAGAGTGTGATTTCCAAATGTCTGTGTGTTGACCTGGTTTGTTGTTTGTAGAAATGTCAATAATCATACTTTTACGTTGTTTATCACCAGACCATATCTAAATAATCAAGTTATTTGATGTTCGTTTTTGTGTAGTGAACGTGATATTTATCTGGAGTACAGTGAGGAATGTCGCTTTATGATCATGCATTCATATGACTGTCAAACACACACAAACACACTGCAGATAGATGAATGAAATTGTCTGTCTATTTTGAGAAGATTCGGCATCAACTATGAATAGACTCCTTAAACACTTATCGTCTAATTTTTAAAACGTGAAGTGGTCGATATCGCATTGTGGCATTGAGCCCTAACCACACAAGCCTCAAGGCTGAACACGAGACAATCGGGAAAATAGATATTCAATATTTAACGTGGATAAAAACTAAACGATTAAATAGGTTGTAAAATTAATTCAATTAATTCGAGTCGATAGAATGGCATGGCTTGATCTTGCAGGCGTGGCCTTATGTAACATTATTTTTATCCATATTAAATTTATTGTTCTGTCTCTGATCTAAGTGTATTCTTCGCCGTATTGATTGATTGTTACAACACAGTGAATCAAGGTAGACGATGATATGACTTCCACGTAACATCTTATAGATCAGGCAGTTACATCATATCAAATCTATAATTTTAGGATTAGGTCTATTACTAGAGCAGTACTAATATCGAAGTAGACCATAATACTACAGATAGATTAAACTATTCATTCATGCATTATATATTTCATTGGATTAATAAAGAACAATAAATAATTGTTTATTCATGTATTAAGAAATTGTTTATATCTCTGTTTAGTTGACATTCAGGATTGATAAGATTGTCTCAATCTGATTATTATGTGATAAAATGTACAAATATATAAATTGTACTTCATAGGGAGTCGATAAATAAGAAGGATTTCATACAGACGTCAAGTTGAGAATTGGCAAATTGAAGGTAGCGTTCCTACAACTAAAGAATATATGGAACTCAAAACAACAGTCTTCAAGCCAACATCAAAGTCAGAATCTTCAACAAAAATGTCAACACAGTCCTTCTGAAAGGATCTAAGACGTGAAGAACTACAACAACCATCATCAAGGAGATACAAATTTTTATAAGCAGTTGTCTACGCAAGATATTCAATGTCCTTTGACCGGAATCAATCAACAACAGCCTACTGTTTGAGATGACAAACCATGATCCAGCTGAAGAGGAAATTAAAAAACCGTCAAATTGCATTACGAGATAATCGCTAACCTGTAATCGTAAAGGGAAGCGTAAAAGAGGAAGGACAAAGAGCACACTGCATCATGAATTGGAGTCAGACACGAGAAGGATGAATGGCAACTGGAAATAACTGAAACGCGATCTCCAAGACTGGATTGGTTGAAGAATGCTGGTGAGCTGTCGATGCTCCTCCATGAGTGTGGTGACAGGTGTAAGTAAATAAGCAATTTAAGAGGAGGATCTAGAATGTGAGTTCTGTATAATATGAAACCTGCCAGTTGAGCGTTCTTGTTTTATTTCATGATTGATATTCACATTAAGACTCGGAACCAATGTTTTTTTTCACTTTATACACCAGAGAGTTATTCCACCTTGCCAATGAGTTCATAGAGACAGTTAATATAATTAACAAAACTATGGTTATTTAGACTTATTAGTTATATATATTGTGTAGACTGTCATGGAATTGAATCTTGAGAGCAGAATTATGGATGCACACTTTCATTAAGAACTCCCATACTAGGACGAAACAGACGTCCAGTGCTTTTCAGATGTTCAATGTTGGTCTAACTTATACTGATTCATGGGTTCATTTTGCTTGTCTTATTATTAGTTATTTGACTGAATTTCCCAATATTCTTTTCTCTAGTTATATCATAAATATCGATGATGAATGTAACAGGCGTAAGTAAGTAATGAGATGCATTCAGTCCTTCGAACACCTTCAAACCTTCAATTAAGCTATACACTTCAATCCTCTTATTATTCAGATGCAACTTATGGATGGATATTATAATGAATATCATGTATTTATAGGACGACTAAATGTTTCCATACAGAACAGAAGAGGTGTATGGTATATCCTGATGAGAAGTAAAAATCCTAATATTTTACAACTATTTATGCACTAATACTATACACATATATTTCTTATTGCGTATTTGTTAAGTAACTACACTGTTCATATTCATGTTTCTCTCATTATGTAGTTCATTTTGACCTGAGAACTATTATTATACCATTTGCCATTCTAGAGTTATGCCCAGTCTATCAAATACTGTCTCCCACATTCACAGTCCCTTTTGACTTCATCTTTTACTAATGCTGTTTTCAATTTTATAGTGCGATGTGGTCTTTTTCATTTGTATATAATCCCAGTATGTCTGAAATACAGGATTCCTATCGTGAAGGCTGAGATTTGTGTTCTAAACTCAAGAGGCAGGCAGAGATAGTCAATAAGAAGAACTGATAAATACTGTACACTGCTCGTACGGCTTTATGTGTCATTAGTTTGATCGATAAATAACCATTCTCTAATTGACGGTATCATGACGTCATACATATTGAAAGAGGTACAAACCCATAAGCTATTACAGTATACAACACAGAAATATCATTATGTATACAATACATTTCCCTCATTCATTTAATAGCTAGTTCATCCTTTTTTGCTTTCTTCTGAATGTAGCTGATACCACAACTAACTTTGTTTGTTTGTAGTCTGAACTCAGTACGTTTTTCCCTTTATGCTGACTACCTTTCCCTCCATGGTAATTCTCAATAATCTTATCATTGTGGTAATCAGAAATAAGAAGTTTTGATAACAATTAAAAAGTGAAATTATATTGAGACAATTGTGCACATTGTGGTTGAACTAATTCATAGTCGAAATAGTGAGAGTTATGACTAGAAATGGAGTCCAACAGTTTCACTTCACTCTATCTAGGTGTGCTTACATTGTATTGTTATTGTTCACAACGACACTTAAATTCAGTAACCTAAGCGTCAACGGTTAATACGTTATTTACCAAACTACTGAGTTCAGATAGCCATGAGATTGGAATCGAGTCTGAATCTGAATATCAACGACGGGTGACTATTGAAGCTAGTGAAAGAATCCTAAGCAGGACGAAATTCTGGTCTTAGATTCTGTTATTAGCAACAGTTTATCTATTCTATGGAATTTGTGAAAATAGCTATACTGATGCAGTCTATACATGATACGCACACATGCTCATAGAGACTGATCATTTGCACTCCTGAGTATCATTAAAACTTTTAAACTTGAAGATATGGAAATGTTTACTGTCTTACAAATGGTTTCAAACATAATTCATATCAAAAGGGATTTTAGGAATTTTATGGTAATTTAAATATTTTAGGTCACGAGTCAATTGAAGCTAGACCACCACGGAAAACCTCGAAGCACTGAACAGTCGTTTTGTTCTATTATGAGGCTACTCAGCAGTGCGAATTTGCGATCCCGACTCGCGAGATTTCAAACCCAGACCTAGGAGTCTCTTGTGCGAGCGTTTATCCGCGTCCAAACCTGTTAATGTCTAACTTCAGCTAAACTATTAAATTGAGCGACAAACATAATTCATTACTAAAATACTTTATTAAACCAAATAGTCAAAGCTTACCCATTATGTGGTGATGTTTTGAGAATATATCGGTTTTTTGTATATCCCTACTGTGAGAACGGCACATGTGTGAATTCGAGGAAACTCTAATAACTTCACAAAGACTCGATGGTTCCCATGTTCGAGAACTTGAGTTGTATGTGGTGTATCCAGAATATAAGTTCTGGATATAACATTTATCCGTGATGCGTATGTTTGATTCACCACATAGATCACTTTCGTTAACAATTTTCAAGTATGTTATTCATTCAAATATGTAGTCTGTATTTTGTTTTTGCTAACAGAAAGCCTAGGTACTCAACGTTATGCTAATTTTTACCTGTCAACAAAGTGAAATTAGCAGACTGTTTCATGGCAAAGCTGGAAAAAAATCAGCTCAGTTCGATGAGTAGTCAATTTCATCAATACGTAGGATACATGGACGTCACATTTGTCGTTTGTGATGGCAATATTGAATCAGAAGATATCTTGCACTCCTTCTACACAAGCCATCCTTTCATAGACTTCACGTTAGAAAGTGAGCGAGAACAGTCAATCTATATTCTCGATGTGCGTCTGATGGAAACCGGTGACGGTTCTTTGAAAAGATCCATATATCCATAAAAAACAAACATGGGATGACCGGCCGCCCAACATCTACACCTGGGTTCCTTTAAGCAGAACGAGAAATCTCGTTCAGTGTTTATGCTACCGAATACATCTAATTTGTTGTACGGAATGAATTGATTAAGAACTCGCGTTACTCAGGAAAACTCTGACGAAAAATGGCTAACCAGACCGCTTCACAGACACGAATATGAAAAGAAGTAGTTGTGACAAGAAATATGGTTGTTCCGTTCCAAAGAAAAACCTGTCGTTTAATGACAGCGATTGAACGAACATTCAATGGGGCAAACCTACCAATATCATTCATTGATCGATTTAAATCACTTTGGTGAATAACTGCATTCAAGATTGATACACTGATTGATCTGCCGAATTGTTAGGTTTGAAGCTTCAAGAGTTTACTTAAACTGTGAACGAGAACAAGACTCAGTGACCAAAGACCAGTAATCTAGCTATTGATGCGTTCCAGCCCCGCTATCCAGAAAACGAGTGAGCCCAGGTTTTCCATGATCGATAGGTCTAATTAACTCAAGAATTCAACTATTGAATTACGCACATTTTCACAAATCCCTCCTCTTACTCAATAGTTTCTTAATACGGATATATATCTTTTTCTAATAAAATAAATGAAGTTTCGTTACTTCAAATGAATCAACTTGAAAGTCTATATTGATTACAGCAATATTTCACTTCAATACAAGAACTGATCATCACGTTAGTTCTCTATCACTTTCACTCACATACGGATTTCCATTCATTAATAATCATAATAATATATTGATAGATATCACAATTGAATTATGTTTTCTGGTTTTTTTCTAAGCGAGTCAATTTTCTACAGGATGTTGTCGCTAATCACATGTCCAACTCTCCTACATTATTTGCGCTGTGGACAGTCAGTAATTGTAAAAGTACTGCAGGTGGAGTTAGATGTCATAATGCCTAGATTAGATCTTCAAATGTTTCGTCACTCATGGTAATCTACTTCTTCAGAGAATAAGTGATAAAGAAAAGTAGGAAAAGAGAAAGGGGGAGAGAGAGAGAAAAGGAAAAATACACCGATTTCATTGAAGATAATTTTGAATGTATATGAAGGTTACAAATGTGAAAATCACCCCACCTCATTGTTTCGCTTATCTCTAAGAGAAACAAAATTGGATTAATTATCTTCGTATAACGTGCAGATATTAATATTCTTACTGATGATGAAAACAAAAAAAAGAAAAAAGTAGAAAAAGATCAATCAATATGATCAATGAAGATTCTTTTAAAATCCTCCTTTTAATGAAAAAAGTGGCGGTCATTATGAAGAAATATCCAATAAAGAGAAAGAAGAAGGTATTGTTTGTTTGAATGTTTCAATGAATGAGAGATTCGGTGGTTACGTAGGTTTATGGTATTGGTTTGAGTCGTGAAGTGATAGACGAACACTGGAATGTAGATCCATCTAGTTGATGATTCTTGAATAGGACGAAACTTTTATCCTGGATTTCAATACCAGTCAGCTAAAATCTGTCCTTAGAATGCTTATGTACTAAGGTAATAGCGAAGTAATCCGAATAGAGTGCACACATGTTAATAAGAGATTGATAAATTGAAGTTCTTTTCAACACTGTGAAGATTGAAGTGAAGTAATACCGAGTGTATTGACACTTATCCTCATTGCACAAGCATGTGGCTTTCAGCACTCAGCGTCTAAGTGGATAACGCGAACGATACTAAGTTCGTTTCTCATAGTGAACACCAGCTCTGAGATACTGTAACATACAACCGACGAGTTCCTAATAGGACGAAACACGCGTCAAACTAGATTCCACTACTGGCCACTATCCATCTCTGCTTATATAAATATATTAGGATTGCAAAGAAGAATTAAATTGTAGTGACTTTGTCTCATTTGAGAAGTGTAGAATTGTCCGGGTAAAAATAATCTAAAATAATACGGATCGAATAATAGAAATGTAACACTTCAAATCATCTGAAGTTCTCTTAGTGAATCAAACGATGTTTTTCTTATCTTAATTCATATTTATACAGATTAATTGAGCAGTATCCAATGATGTGCTTACCCAGGCTTTAGCGTTGAGCGAATTCTACCAACTTTTAAGCAACTAGATATCAAGAGGACCAAGATGAAGTATTTTTTGGTTGAAGGTAGTCTTTCTTAAATCTAAATGACGTCTGAATAGCCCGGTTAGGTGGTTAAAGCTAGATGACTTGGTTCGAATCCTCAAAGGAACATCAATACCCTAAACAATGTAGATATATCTTACTGATGAAATTTCTTGACCGTATTCGACTAACGTTTAAGCAACTAGATATTAAGAGGACTAAGATGGAATATTATATGGTTGGAGGTAGTCTTTCTTAAGTCTACATGAAGTCTTAATAGCTAGATAGTTACGTAATGGATTATAAAGCTGGATGACTTGGTTCGAAACCTCAAAGGAACTTCAATACCCTGAAGATGATAGATATATCTTAGTGATGAGTGTCAAATAACATGAAACGTAATTGCGTAGTTATCTACTAACTACCTTCAGCTACTTCACATTCATATTTCTTTATTATATTTATGGAATCGGAATAAATGCTCATCACTATGATTGAATGAATCACTATTAGAACATTTATTATTGAGTGTTAAGTTTGTCACACATTGTTCCTACTCCCTCCCTTTCCATTCTTTTGTATATTGTGTTCTATACTACTTATTTACATTCAGTAAGCAGTTGTATGCCCAACAAAGTTCACACTTAGGTTGTAATGCAAGTTGTAGTGTAATATTCTGAAATGTTCACTTATATACTTATAACGTTAATTGTACCTATCATTGTATTTATCATTATAATTACTGTGGCCTAATTACTGTAGTGGTTATCCGCAGTTTTGTGCATTTGTTTAAACGCAATAGTTTCCATAATGTTTCGCTCTCGACTCGAGTTTCGGTTGTTCGTAAACCGTTATCAAATATAGACACAGCTATCAACCGTCTTTTGTACTATCGTATGTTGTAATTATTCTTTATGTTACTGTTACAGGAAGCTTTTTTATTATCATACTTGAAGGACGTGTTTAAACGCCCCAGACACCTCACAATTTGAGGTTTGTAACTACATTTTGTGTATTATTCAATGAAGAACCTCTGTTGTGGACACTCGTTGTTTTGGAAACTTCGGTTTTGCGCGTATCTCAATCGGGTGACTTGGACGCTTCAGAAGATGTACCATTGCAGGAAGTTTGATTGGTTCCATTCAAAGTGGAATAATTATTAGTTACATTGTGATACAACAATGAGAGTCGTCATACATTTACTTTCCTAATCATAGATGTTAATAGGATAGTAATTAAAGTTCACAACATATATGGTTTGTCAGTATGTAAATGATTGATGTACATTATGTAATAATTGTGTTTTCATGGTAGTAACAATGATTGAGGTTAATAGTCTGAATGAGGATGTAGTAGTATGTATTCCGTTCTCGTCCTCTTGTTTTCGTTTTTCCCAATTTTTGTCTCCAAACATTCCACTTTCGATTAGTAATATATACTACTTATAACTGTCGAGATTGAGTAGCACACATCACACTAAAACTACCGACATCCTACTCGAGATGTGAAATCAACTGACTGAGATACAGATGAAGACAGTACTGTGTATTATAGAATTCATTAAGAAATTCTTCACAATGATCATGTTTCATCATATTAAAAACTCGCTACATGGATAATCATATTAATTTTGGAATCCAGTATTTCGATAGCTTAAAACCTTTTAGTGTAAACGCATGTGATCAGGTATATTGTTCAACCCAAACCAATGTACACACTGTAGGGAAGTCCGAATCAGAATGAATCGTCCTATCCTTGATTCCATTGCCAGTAGTCATACTAAATGAGGTCAGTTTGTAGATGATAACGGTATCAATACATCTGGACTGATGAAATTCAGTCATTAATATCAAAAATGACAGTAAAAGCCCTCACAATCAGTAGAACGAAACAGTTAGTAAATCTTGATAGTTGAATTCATGAGTCAATGAGGGCCAGAGCATAATCGACAACCTGGAAGAACTGGACGTTCAATTCCTCCTCAGCAGTGTGCATCCACGATCCCTTTTACAGGGTTCCAACACAGCGTCCTATACTCCTTTATGTGTAGTAGTAGGATTGAGAAAGCACAAACGAATTTCCATCTGGAGAGAAAATTAGGAAACGGTGTTGGAAGTGGATAAAACACACATTGATGTAATCACCAAACTGCATCGCGAAGCAAATCGTTAACTTGAGATCTTGAAGGGAAATGGAAAACAGGAAAGTCAAGGAACACATTACATCAATAAATGGAAACAGATATGGAAAGGATGAATAGAAACTGGAATGAACTGAAAAGGATTATCCAGGACAGATTGGGATAGAGAATGCTGATGAACAGCCTATGCTCCTCCACAAGCAGTTGACATTTTGCCCACGGTAATTAAGATTCCACACAACCCATTTCTAAAACATTTTATGGTTTGAAAGAAAAATTTATTGATCGGTGATTGGTGTACTCGTTTTGCAAGTGTGTGCTCAAGTGATAATGAATAAACATTTTGTGTTACCTTTAATCATTTTGTTATTGGTCGTAAACTGTTCATCCTTGTAATCTGATTAGTTGAAATCGAAATCGCATCAAGTGCTGTGATTGGATGTCAGAATTTCGATTTTTACATTTGAAATTTAACGATAATGAATAAATCTTTTTGAGTAATGTAAGTGTTGTAAGAAATTTAGACATTTATAGAAGAAAACACCAACTTAAGTGTAATCCTACTGTTAGTGAATGTGTATTGGGATAAATTTTTGGTTTTCTGATCAAGTATACCTTGAATTGAAGTCGTTAGTTATCTTAACACAAATACGGATATGTATCTCATTAAAAGAAAGTTGAGTGAAAAAGCAACTGAAAACCGGTTTGAATATTTGATCATAGTGATTACTGAATGAGGTCGGTTGTCTAATGCTGAATACGCAATTAATAAACAAACTATCACCAATGTGTGTGCACACATAGTGTGTTAATGGGAAAAAGAAATCAACATATCAATAAGTCATTATGATAACTTACTGGTTGCAATATGTATAATTCAGGTGAACCGACCGTAGACCATCATTTAATGAACTGACTTTGACAGTATATGAAAGTAGTAATAAATGTAACCGAAATGGACACTTAATATTTAGTGAACGTTTATTTTGTAAATGGCCATTCATAATGAGAATTAGACAACCACTGTTCGCTAATTTATTTTTCTTTTTTGAATATTTTTATGAGAGTTTTCTAGTGCTACAATGTGATTGGTAAACAGGTGTGCAAATGAACACGGTGATATAATCAGTAGTTATGCATGACAATGAAGGCTTAGTGGACGATCATACGAACGTCTTACGTACGCACAGTTCTGGTTTCAGGAACTTTTAATATAAAACCGGAATATGAAATTCTTGCATTTTGCATTCATGAAACAACTAATAGTCTTATTTCTTTTTACACTTACTATACGACCTTTTATCACATGAATTATTTCAACGATGATGATTTCAACTTGTTTTATACTGTCTTCATTTTAATCATAAAAAAACTTAATTTTCTTCATTATGTTTACTTCTCTATGAGCTTGAATCACATTCATCTTCTTAATGATAATCACTAATAAATGTTCTCATTAAACTTATTGACCTAACGAGCAAAAATGAGAATTTTCACTATACTGAAATATTCCAATGAAAATGTATTACAATGTACTATTATTAGATAGTTTACAAAAGTGTTACTAAAACATGAACAGTAATCGCATTATTTTAAATATAAAATTATTAGATCGATGTTCATTAAATGACAAAATTTTGTCCAAGTTTTCTTAACCTTTATATCTAATAAACGTTAGAAACCAGTTTACGAATACATGAGCGATAATCGCTTATCGATTATTAATATCTAAGGTATATCGAAATGCATTCGACATTAAAAAGTGTCTAATCACTTGACCTTTGCCATAGACAAAAACAATATTGGGAAAAATGAATTTAAATCAATTTGTGGGTGACCCTGAAAAGGGCCTTCAATCGTACTCGCGGTGGGACGTCCAAACTATTAGTTGGTAATGGCGCCACACGTCGGACAGTGAACTGCTCGTACGTTCGGTGATGGGTCATATGCACAGTATCTATGAAACAAGGACAGAAAACCTAACCCCACTTCATCACCAGTTTCACAGGGCGGCTGTGCAAGATTACAGATGTCACACAAACGGTTCTCTTCATCTTCTTCCATTCAATATCCAACGCGTAGTAGCACACTAAAAATAGATCTCAGCACACGTGTTTATCGACTCAGTTGATGCATCTTCAAAATTCGGTGACTTGTCTCAACAAAGTTCGTATTATTGAGTTGAAGTAGCGTTGCTAATGGTCGAAAAGCTGTAGACCATTTGTGTTTTCTCGGTAATAGGTGGTCTCTGACATATCGGGCAAACGTTCCGTCCGATATTTCGATCAAGGATAATACATTGTTAAAACTACAAAATAATGCTATGCTGCTTTTGATTTACCTTTCAAACGTTTGAGTAAACATCAGGCGAAAAAATAGTTGTATCACTTCTGATCGTACCCTCTACAATTAAGGTTACTGGGTTAATGTTAATGAACGAAACACTTACCCTCTTTATGACATTGCGAACAAGATGGACGCGACACAAGATATGGTGAGCATTGGGATACACCTGCATGATGGCAGCAGCTATTGCAGGTGAATCATCTGTCACAATGCCTATCACCTGTCGACTGTTGGTTGACCGTTGGAAGAACGACAGGAATCGAGAAATCAAAGTCGATGCTTCGCGACTTATAAATGCAATTCAAACGGGTATTGCCTTCAAATTCATATCAAGGGCTACGACCTGATATAAATAGATATTCTCGTTATTCGTCATAATTCCTTAACTATCTCCGAGTCAGATGCTGTTGGTCCTGCAAGAGATTGCAGGCGCGTGAGGTGATGGCTTGGTTTAGCATCACCCAGGGGGTCACGTGCTAACAGGGTCCTCAATCGTTCCTCCCTTGATTGGAGGAAATGTCGGAGAATTGCCTCCTTGAGGCGGTAATAAACATTAGGCACGTTAGAATTGAGGACGACCTCACGAACAGCTACATAATGGTCCCCGGGTAACGATTCGAGAGCGTAGGCGTATTTTTGCCTTTGGCTCGTGATACGACGAGTCTCGAACTGAGACTCTATTGCAGCAAACCAGACCTCAGGGTCGTGGGGATAAATGATACAGGTCGAAAATGAATGGCCTGTACATCTGAGTCTATAACATTAATAGTATTCTTCTCGCTAACCGTCATGTCGTGTATATTATATATTAAAAATTAATATGAAAATATACGACAGACGTGGATAGATAAATAATAGACTTACCAAATTGACTTCTTTGGAAGTATTGACCCGAGGTTGCGGCGTGTTCCAAACTTTGGGATCACCAATTGTAGCGTGGCGTCGAGTTGAGATTAACTATGAACACCGCTACCAAGAAACACGTGCCAAATAGATCAGAAGGCGTAAGAAGCTCGTTCCAAATGACTCCATAAAATCCCCGAGAAGCCGAATACCAGAAGACAGTTAATGGACCAAGTCGAGGTTTATTAGCTGGCGATCTCGTGGCATCGAAAGGATACCGAGATCGTGCCAGGATACAACCTTGGTTACCGAAGGTAACCGAATTCGCGCGAAGCTACAATCAAAGTGTAAGCGAAAGAATGGAAGCACAAAATAGCTGTCATTAGCACAGTCAAACAAAAGCACGTTAAAACAAACACTGGTACAGTTGGTTATAATAATAATTGTTTTTATTAAACCAGTCGTGTTCTCGTGAAAAACGTGAGTCACTACACCATCATTGAAAATTTGAGATTCATCAATAAAGCGCATCGACCATCCAGTACGTGGGATTAGAAACCACGTTCTTCGATTTCGTGTGCGTACACTTATGAATGACTGAGCTGGTCAGAATCAGACGGTGTTAGTGTGTGACTACAATCAATCCATGAAATTGCGCTACTGTCCACCATCTATAGAAAATTAATATCACTCAGTGTAAAGGAACTTGACAATGACAAAAATCTTCTACTTAGTTTTATTATTGATCATAATTGTCAACGTTTCACTACTTACAAGCTGTTAGTAGTTTATTTATAGTAATCAAAGATGAGTATTGATTCATGTACAACCAAGCATGTGAATACATTTCAATATGATGTGGGTATGATGCGACTTCAAGCTGGGAATAATCCAATGAATTCAACATCAACTTTCATCTGATACCAAGTAATTTCAATAATGTTCGTCATCAATAATCAAGTAACACAGTTGAAGTAGAACTGGAATCATTGATCTGTTTAGTGAAATCTATTCGTTAACAGATGAATTCTCACAATGGTGTTTTCCATGGTGGTCTAGCTTTAATTGATCCATGAAATCAAATGTTAAAAATAACTAGAATGTGGTCGAAGGCCCATCTGAACAATAATCATCATGTGCTCACTTGTGACTGGTTTCGTGAGGTATTTCCTTATGTTATAGGGAGAATCCGTCGTCAGTGTAGTTCAACTGTGTAAGTCGTTGAGGCAGTAACTCAAAGAAAACAAAGGTGGATTGTTCATTCTAATTCATTTGTAACTGTTTCGAAGCACTAAATGTTTGTTCCGCATCTAAAATATTTGGAACATAGTTAGGCATGTATATGACCCACTCAAATCTATATTGTTTGTTCAGCTATTAAAATATGAAGGATTTGTGTATCGTCCATCTAGTAATTCCATTTTTCCGCAATCTTCAGTTATCCACATGGATTGATTTCAGAGGAACTATGTCGTGGATTCTCACCTCTAGCTATTGTTTCCTGAACAATATTTGCTTTGTATAATGTAGTTCTCCTATCAGTCACAACTATTAATTTGGTATATGATGGTTGGTTTGCCTCCAGTAGTTCTTGTGTTCTTTTGATTGTACGGTATAGATGATAAACATTTCATTGGATTTATGCGCTAACACTTATTCATGGAAGACTTAAATAATTCATTTTTGTGATTTCGTAGGTGTTGTTCACGCGGGATAGGATAATGAATCCATTTAGCATATTTTATGTTAATGTAGTGTTTGCTGATAAGCATTTCCCGACGAAGTGTTAGAACGTGTCCTGGTTTTTAATGTCCTGGGTATTTTCCTTGCATTTTCGAATCAAATGACGATGCTACAACATGTCTTTATAATTTCAAGTAGCATGGAACGAATATATATTTGTCACGTGACATTACCATGAATCAGTATCCTGATATTATTGAACTATATATATACAAGAATCGGTAGTTACCATGATTCAAATCCTTATTAAAGCACAATGCCATGGATTCACACATTCTTCTTTCTCTCAATTTGAAAAGTAAGTAACAAGTCTAAACTAACAATGTCTTACGAAAGCAGACATAATTTGCAAACAGACATATTGGGCCACATGAAATAATAAAATGGAAAATTGACATGAATAAGTTGGAAGGCGGTTATGAATGGAGAAGGCCATAAATAATAGGCTGAAAAGAGACTGCGGAATGGTGAATCGGATAACACTATTGAGTGAGTTATTCGACAGATCATGTTGAATGAAGTCATTCTGTTTATGTATCTATATAACCTGAACACTTGATAAGTATACAATGGAGTGATAGGCGATAGACATTCGAAGAAATGAGCTTCCGTTCTGTTATCAATTTTCATTCGATTATCACAAACAATCAAATTAGACATAGAAATTCACGATTTATTTTCTTGACTAAAGAGAAATGATGCCTATCCACGATTCATTTATGTGTATTCGATCGCAAACGTCTGGGTATCAAGAAAGTTCAAGTTGAATTACTCTTCTGCTAAAGTTAAAACATTGTTCGGTTTTGATCTCATCTCAGAATCTATATACGCTATATGTGTTCACAGATTTCAGTTACTTGCAATGATATCTACTTAAAGCATCCATGTATTTTGGCATTGTCAACTGATATATCTTTTATCTATATCTTTAAACAGTGTGATAGATGAAAGGTTGCATTACATTACTAGGTTGTGTCATGATAGAAATGTTAGTGATGATTCCCAAATTCTTTGGAATTTCGTCAGAATGACGTTGATCACATTGTCATATGTTGAAAGTATCGATTGAACACAAATCTTATTTGATTTCGTGAACACGAAATTCAACAACTGTGTTTCATACACATAATTCCCTGTGCAGGTCATCCATGTCATGTGTGATGCCATTGCTCATCGGAAACAACAGAGCATGGTCTTAAAATGTTGTTGAGGAATCCCATATTTGGACGGAACGGACGTTCACTGCTTCCAGTTTTTCATTGTTCATCTCACATTTTTTGATTCATCACCTCAAGTAGTTATAATACTAGCAATATAAATAGAATTAGTAATGGTGGAAGTGAATGATGATTAGGAATTTTTGAATTATAGTATGAACTAAAATTCTCACACACAACGCGATTCAACACAGTAGTACTAGATAAACACGAACGAATCTAATGTTTTCGGAATTCGAATCAAGCAAGCAATCACGTACAAAAAGAATCCTTAATTCATACAAACAGCACAAAGTAGTAAAAAAAGGTAGGATAGAGTATGATTAAAGTGTGTGTGTTTTACTTCTATGAACAGAAGAATATAGTATGGTTAAATTATTGAAAGTAGAATTCAGACGGATAAAGGCGGAAGGAAGCTAAAAGAAGAGAGAAGATAAAACGGTTAGCAATTAAAAAAGAACGGAAATGAAAGGACGATGGTGTTTGTGAAAACCAGTTGAAGGAAGTTAGGCAAATTATTTACATCATGTGCTTTTCACACTTTCCAATTATGCAGTATGTGTATTGGCATAACTTAATAAATCTGTTTACTATTACCTACTCTCTATATTAATAACAGATGTAGTATTGGTAGTGTTGATAGTGGTAGATTGTCCGGTAATTGTTAATGTGATGCAGATAGTATAATGCGTAGTAATATATTATTAGGCATTTCAGAATCTGTAGTAGTAGGAGTGTAGTAATATGGTCTACTATGATACTGGTAGTAGTGCTCTAATTCTAGACTTGAACCTAAAATTGTAGATTTGTTATGATGTAACTGCCTACTCTTTAACATCGTACATGGAAGTCATTTTGAAACGTGTTTATTTAAAAGAGGTTGCACTTTTCTCGTTCTATCTGATGATAGATAAGTAGAAAAATATACCTTAGACTTCAAAGTCTTCATTAGAATAATTCAGTATCCATACAACTTTGATACAATTGTGATCTGTAGAAATTATTAAATAAACTATAAGAGATTACATTCACTTGGTGTTGTTTTCATTGTATCTTCCCATTCTTAGGGATTCAATCGATGGGTTCGAGTGGCGGAGTGAATATCAACTCTGAGTTGCTGTTACATCCAACTGAGGAGACCCAAATAGAACGAAACGCACGTCTTGGATTCCACTGCTAGCCACTATCCATCTTTGCTTGAGAAGGGATTACATTTTGTGTTTATCTTATTACTTAGTGATCCATTTGTTCATTACATGGATTGTCTGATTGAAGGAAACTGTTCTTTAGTGTAAAACTCCTGCAAATATAGAATGCGCATAACAATATCTGGGTAGACAAATAAAGGATTTGTTTACTCATTTTCCATTAAAAATGACATTGATGTTTTGTAAAATAAAACTATACCAGGATTATTCAAATACTTATAACATTGTAATAAGTAGTCTAATTACATCCATATTGAATAGTAAGATATTTCGTTAAGAAATATACAAATAAAGAAAATCCATTAATAAAATGACTTCAGAAAGACAGCAGAGAATCGAAACAACTCATTGTTTTGTTAATAACGGTTTAGGCGAAAATCTATGAATGTTATTTGTTTTTGCACCCAAACTCCCTGGTACGGTCGAGAGTATACAGCCACTGCCAGAGAAATTCTACTGTTGTTTACAAAATTGAGAAATGAAAAGCGAATGTCCGATGCTTTAACTAGGTTGCTATATACGAAGGATCTACTCAAGGGGTTGGAAAACCCTGAATAGTACTGTCTTCATCTGTATTTCAGTCAGCTAATTTCACATTTCGAGTAGGGTGTCGGTAGTTTTAGTGTGATGTGTGCTACTCAATCCCGACAGATATAAGTAGTATGTATCACTAATCGAAAGTGGAATGTTTGGAGACAGAAAATTTGGAAAATCGAAAATCAGAGGACGAGAACGGAATACATACTACTAATCCCTTATTCAGACTATTAACCTCATTCATTGTTACTACCATGAAAACACAATTACTACATAATGTACATCCATCATTTACCTACTGACAAACCATATATATTGGGAACTTGAATTACTATCCTATTGATATCTATGACTAGAAAGGTAAGTGTATGATTATTCTCAGGGTTGTATGACGATGTAACTCATTATCATTCCACTTTTAATGGAACGAATCAAACTTCCTCAATGTTGTATCAATCGAAGCGTCCAAGTCACCCGATTGAGATACGCACAAAATCGCAGTTTCCAAAACAGCGATTCTTTATTAAATAATACACAAAATTTAATTACAAACCTCAACTTGTGAGGTGTCTGGAGCGTTTAAACGCGTCTTTTAAGTATGAAAATAAAAAATCTTCCTGTAACAGTAACAAAAGACGATTGATAGCTGTGTTTAGATTTGATAACAGTTTGTGAACAACCGAAACCGAACAAGAGCCAACCATCATAGAAAATGTGGATAACCACTACAGTGATTAAGGTACAGTAATGATAATGATAAATACAATGATAAGTACAATAAACGTTATAAGTATATGTGAACATTTCAGAATATTACAGTACAACCTGCATTACAACATAAGTGTAAAGATTGTTGGGAATACAACTGCTTACTGAATGTAAATAAGTAGTATAGAACACAATATACAAAAGAGTGGAAAGGGAGTGAGTAGCAAGAATATAAGACAAACTTAACACTCAATAATAAATGTTCTAATAGTGATTCATTTATTCATGGTGATGAGCATTTATTCCGATTCCATAAATATAATAAAGAAATATGAATGTTGAGTAGTTGAAGGTAGTTAGTAGATAACTACACAATTACGTTTCATGTTATTTATCAGTCAACAGTAAGATATATCTATCATCTTTAGGGTATTGAAGTTCCTTTGAGGATTCAAACCAAGTCATTCATTTTTATAATCCATTACGTAACTATCTAGCTTTTAACACTTCATGTAGACTTAAGAAAGACTACCTCCAACCACATAATACTTCATCTTGGTCCGCTTGATATCTAGTTGCTTAAACGTTAGTCGAATACGGTCAACGCTAAAGACTGGGTTAACACAGAAATGGATACTGCTCAATAATTCTGTATAAATAGGAATTAAGAAAAGACAAACATCGTTTGATTAACTAAGTGAACTTTAGATGAGTTGAAGTGTTACATTTCTATTATTCGCTTCGTATTATTTTACATTCGTTTCACTCGGACAATTCTAACACTTTTCAAATGAGACAAAGTCACGACAATTTATTCTTCTTAACGAGCTAATTACTTTTTTAAGCAAAGATAGATAGTGGCTAGTAGTCGAATCCAGTTTGACGCGTGTTTCGTCCAATTCGGAACTCGTCATGTGGATGTAACAACATCTCAGAGTTGATGTTCACTATGGAACTCGAATCTAGTATCATTCGTGTTATCCACCTAGCTACTGAATCCTCAAAGCCACATGCTTGTGCATTGGTAGTAAGTTTCAATTCACTTGATATTATTTTACATCAACCTTCCCATTGTTTTTGAAGGACTTTAATTTATCAATCTCTTATTAAAATATGTGCATCCTATACGCATTGCCTCAATGTTACCTAATTCACAAGCATTCCAAACAAAGGTTGTAAGTGACTAGTAATGAAATCCAGGATACAGGTTTCGTCCTATTTAAGACTCATCAACTAGATATACTTACATTCCAGTGTTCATCTATCACTTCACGAATCAAATCAATATCATACACCTACCCAACTACTAATCTCTCATCCATAGAAACATTCAAACAAACAATACTTTCTTCTTTCTCTTAATTAGATATTTCATGAAAATGACCTTCACTTTCTTTCATTTCTCTGTCTATTCAAAAACCAAAAGAAGGATTTTAAAAGAAAAAAGTCATTGTTCATGTTGATTGATTTTCCTCAACTTTTTTCTTGCTTTTTTCACAATCAATCAGAAAATTAATATTTGCAGGTTATACGAAGATAATTGATACGATTTCGTTTCTCTTAGAGACAAAAGAAACAATGTGGTGGTGGGTTATTTTCACTTTTGTAACCTTCATATACATTTATAATCATCATCAAAGAAGGTTAAGTATTCGTGCGCAAGACTGAGAGTTCCTCGGTTCGAATCCACGTCATGATGACCCACTGCTGAGTTATAAGGATTTTACAAATACATCCTTCTTCTTCAATATTAATTACAGTTGACATCCCGAACTCATTTTAAATAGTCGCTCAGACTTGATTTTGTCTTAGTATGAGACTTGTAAGCTGTGGGTATTCATGATCTAATACAGGATAACTATATGTCTCTAGATTAGTCGGTTACTAAAGTCAGATGGAGGGTTTTGTAAAGATTGTAGTGGTATTCAGTATTTATAATCAAATTTCTTGTTCATTTATATGTCAATACTAATTAAATGAAAGTGATTTTCATTAAAGATTTCTCTTCAGACATAACTATGTTCTTTTTGGCATACTGCCAATCAGTGGAATAAGAAACATACATTCAGTAATGACTAGAGCTTTCAATCTAATGTACAAGTATACTATAGTATGTAACATGATTGAAAGAATGACTACTGGTAGTGAGTACGACACGATGAGTCTATAATTTCTAGACCACCTATGAGCGACGTTGATGTCACCTTCAGAGTATTCACCAAATAATTAGAAGTAAATGAGGGTTATAAACCAGTCTGAACAAGAAAGATTATGATCAACAGTTGATGTTTAAGGCAACGAATTAGATGAAGGCGGTTTTCATCATGACCTGACATGAGCTACAACGCTGAAAATTCTATTTAGCCAAATGGATGAATGAATTTCGCACTGAAATCCACGACCTATTCTCTAATCACTTTGAGATCAGTCAAAATGTCAGAACAGTAGCAGTGTGACACGAAGAAATCGAGTTTAATTCCTATGTCAGCTATTGTGATTAGTTTAATACCATACTGACAGTTGTTAGTCATAATCAAAGTAGAATTCAAATTATCCTGTGAGGTGATTGAAAGGTAAATTATGGAAACCATCTACTAATTAACGTTACTGAGTTTTTTTTTTTTTGAAACATTCTTTTAGAAGGTTCCAGAATAAACGAACGAATTCATTCAAAAATAACAATGATGCATGTGATATTAAAAAGCAGGTTTAAACAAGAGATGGGTTCCAAATAAACTTGTCAAACGAAATTTGCCATGTAGTTGCCAGTTGAATACCATCTTTTCGGTTCAGGCTGTTCTTGTTCGCCCATATATGCAGCGCTTCTGCAGTCAATCTTTCTTTATGGGTGTTAAAACATAAAACGTTCGTCTGATCGTCAACTAAGCCTTCATTGTTATTCATAACTACTGATTATATCACCGTATTCATTTGCACACCCATATATAACTATTAATTACTGGTACAATCTCACTATACAGTTATAAGCCCATAATTTCCATATTTTATAAAGGCCAAAAATATGGCATGGCATTAATGAATTTGACAATGTAATGTGTGTGTGAACAATGGTGAACGTTTACATCTGTTACGATATAGATATTTACAAATCAGAAAGGTCATTCATTAAAGGTCGGGATGATTTGCAGTGAAAACACTTTACTGCATAATAAATGCAACAGCATACGAGCGAAATTGAAAATGCAGAAGATTTTACGAGAATGGAGTATTGTCAATGCAGATAATAATAATAATAATGAAATTAAGATTGTTGTGTATATATCAGATGTTGTAAGGAGGGTGTAATCAAGGTTATTATGATCCATTATTCCGATGGATGTGCAGATTAAGATATAGATAATGAACAATAATAATCACAAGGAAAATAAATGATCACGACATTTTAAATGTGCATTGATACAGTTGACCTAATTCATATTTATACGTTGAATGTACGGTAGATCTTTGTTGAGTCAGTCCGACGACGTAGACTTGTTCATTGACACTTCATGAAACTAATATTTCAAATGATTGTCAAAATTGGTTACATTCGTAATGTCTAGATATAGTTCAGGTTTCATATTACGCCGGTTAACAATATTCACACTTGACTGATTAAACACACACTAGTCTTTATTGTCATAATTTTAAAAGGCAGAACTACAAAGAATGTACAGGTGAAAAGAATAAACCGTGTTTCAATGGATTTCCAAATTAACCGTATTGAAATCTAACGCTTTCTAATTCTCATTATGAATGACCATTTACAAAAATAAACGTTCACTAAATATTAAGTGCCTATTTCGGGAAATTTATTACTACTTTCATATACTGTCAAAGTCAGTTCATTAAATGATGGTCTAGGGTTGGTTCACTTGAATTATACATATTGCAACCAGTTATTTACCATGATGAATTATTGATATGTTGATTTCTTTCTTCCATTAACACACCATGTGTTACAAAAAACCTATGCACACACTTCGGTAATAATTTGTTTATTAATTTCGTATTCAACATTGGACTACCGACCTAATTCAGTAATCACTATGATCAAATATTCAAACCGGTTTTCAGTTGCTTTTTCCCAAAAACTTTCTTTTACTCAGATACATATCAGTATTCGTGTTAAAATAACTAAAGACTTCAATTCAAGGTATAGTTGATCGGAAAACAAAAATTTATCCCAATACACATTCACTAACAGTAGGATTGCACGGTCATGCAATTAAGTTGGTGTCTTTTCTTCAAAAGTCTAAATTCTTTTCAAGACTAAGATTACACAAAAAAATTATTCATTATCATTAAATTTCAAATGTAAAAATGAAAATCCGGACATCCAATCACAGTTCTAGATGCGATTTCGATTTCAACTAATCAGATTACAAAGATGAACAGTTTACGACCAATTACAAAATGATTAAAGGTAACACAAAATGTTTGTTCATTATCACTTGAGCACACACTTGCAAAATAAGTCCACCAATCAACCATACCTAAACTTTTCATTCACACCCCACAATTTTTTGAAATGGATGGAAGGGATTCATATTGACCGTGCACTTGATGTCAACCGCAGATTTTGACAGCAGCAGCGTATTACCGATCTGATCAATGTCACGTAAAACACGTACGAACGGCCTAGAGTCTTGATTGATCCCGTTTCCCTGTCTAGCCCAGCCAGTTGAGTCCAGAGCGCAAGTCTTAGCCTCTGAGATACAAAACATTATATTTCAGACCTAATCTGTTTATATACCAAACAAACAAACCACATCATACCATAAAATAGAAAAACAACATTAGTACGATATTTAACGAGTGAAAAAAATATTGACCAATAGGGAGTGTACCTTCAAAGTCCAAAGCCACCATTAGACTTGACATGATAATTATTGGTATATTTTTCTGTACATTCTCACAATATCTATGATCTTGCTCACTGAATTTGAACCCGAGGCTTTTCATCTCATGTGCGAGCGCTTAACCTTTAATTTATTGAGCCGACATCCAACGGTGTTGATGTCTAACAAAACTGCGCGACCATCTTCAATTGTATTGAGATAGGTACCTGCCTCTACACGACGTGGATCAACTTCACTGGTCACGGTTTCTCAAGTTATGTAATTCATATATTTGCTAATCAACAACTGATGTTAACTTCAAGGCAGGGTTAATAGCACAAACTTCTATATATTCACATATGAAAGCCACAATACGCGAGAAACCATTATGTTATATTGTTATCCCAGAATTTTATTCAACACAAATAAAGTCAGAAAGGGTTTTGTGGATATTATAGTAATTTTAATAGTTGAAATCGTGAGTCAATTAAAGCTAGACCACCATTGAAAATGTGAAATCACCGAACAGCCGTTTCGTCCTATTATGAGCCTCTTTAGCAATGCGCATCCAAAACAATGGAAGTTATTAGATTACATTTTCTCTCACCAAAAGTTTGTTTCATATTTTCTTAGAATTTAGTGATAACACTGTTCAAAACGATCATGAAAATTTCACGAATAAACTATTCAACTCATATTAATAGAATACCCATTAAAGTAGTCAAAAGAAGTATGATTCTGTTATTGAATAGTTGAGTTCATGAATCAATGATAGTTAAACTATCATGAAAAATCTAGAAGCATTATGTTGGGGTGATCCAGCAGATTTCGTGCAAAAGACAAACAAGGATCAGGAAACACTAGAGTGCATTTCATCCAATCAGCGTTTACTTGACGTTTTAGCTAGAAATATCATGGAACTAAAACGTCACATGTGAAGGCTCTGGTTGGAATTTAGAGTAATGTACTTCTAGCATACTTCGCGTCTTCTCTCACACATTCAGGTTGATGTGTAGTTCTAGCTTTGAGGGTTACAGAATAGCTTAAGAGACCATTATGGTGTTCAATTTACAAGACTGGTCAACTATCTCGTCCTAGTACGGGAATTCCTTAATCTTGCGCATTCATTATTTCACCCGATGAAGTTCAAACTCATAACCTTCGATCTCGCACGTGAACACTTAATATCTAGACGCTCAAATTGGTCATAATCTAACCATGTGAATATGTAACTTCAATCATTCTATTTATTTGTTATTAGGAAATTTCTATCTTGATTTTGTTTCTCTTTTTTTCTTTACCGGACAGTTCAAACGTTGCCTAATTTCTATTCATTAAATAAATTTTATTCTAACAAAAAAGGATAAAAAATTAAAAACATAAAGAAAATTATTGAAAAGAAAAATTTCTAATGGAATTATTGATTAATTTTGTTGTTGTTGTTGTCGTTGAATTAATTCCGCACAGTGTATACTCTTAACATCAATATTGATGTATGTTCATGTTTATTCTCGTATGTTTTCTCTCTTTGTGTTCCAACTATCATCATCCTCATCGTCACCAACACCTACTCCACCACCTCCGTCACTATGACCACCCTCCGCCTTCAGTTTTCCTTTTTTCGAACACATAAGTGGGAACAATCGAATGTGTTTCAATAAGAATTACGGAATCTATTTGGTAATATCTGAGAACTATACATTAAAAAATATAATGCTTCGTTTACAAAATATCAATCAAATGTCTCCAACTTCAGTGTTCTTTCGTTTCAACACCAATCATTCTTTGTTCTTGTTTTGTCTGCTTCGACCTTCTTAACTTTCTATCGCCAGATATTGTTACTGTCGATTGATGACACATACTACTTATATCTGTCATTAGTAATAGTACACAATACAGTACTGTTCCAACTGTTTTTCTATTCATATTAATAATTTCAAACCTTTGTGGTGATATTATATCTTGGGATGATTTACATTTCTATCAGGTTTAATATTCTTTTGATCAACGAAGTATTGCATATAACGTAATGACAGAATCTAGGGATTTCTATGTTGGAATTCAATTAGCTTCATGGACGATACTATCTGTGTAATGAACAAGGACACAAACGGTCATGCAAACTTTATTGACCTCGAATAATAGAATCTCTTGATGAAATCTGAGAACCATACAGTGAATATTTCATTTACAAAGTGTCAATCAATTGTCTCATACTTCATTGTTCCTTCGTTTCCATATTAATCACTTTCTATTCTCGTACTCTGCTCTTTGAATGTGTTCTAACTTTCAACGTTCAGACATTCCTCTTTCGATTGACGATACATACAACTTATATCTACCGATATCAGTATCACACACCATAGTATTATCAGATTAGAGGAATTCTGTAGAATATGAAGGGGTTAGAAATCACGATCTTCGATTTCGTGTGCGAACACCTAACTTGTGAATAACTGAGCTGGTCAGAATCCAACGGTGCTAATGTGTAACTACAATCAATCCATGAAATTGCGCCACCGATCACCATCTATTGAAAATTATTACCACCTCGTGTAAAAAATTGTCAATGACAAAAATAATCTACTTAGTCTTAACAATCTTAATTACGAATGTTTTACTACTCACAAGTTGATAGTAGTTTATTTATTGTAATCAAATATGAGTATTGGTTCACGTAAATCCAAGCTTCTGAATACATTTCAATATGATGTGGGTTTGATTCGACTTAAAGCTGGGAATAATCCAATGAATTCAACATCAACTTTCATCTGATGCCAAGTAATTTCAATAATGTTCGTCATCAATAATCAAGCAAGACAGTTGAAATGGAACTGAATTTATTGATCTGATTAGTGAAATCTATTCGTTAACAGATGAATTCGCAGAATAGGGTTTTCTATGGTTGTCTACCTTTAATTGGTCCATGAAATCAAATGTTAAAAATAACTAGAATGTGGTCGAAGGCCCATCTGAACAATAATCATCATGTGCTCACTTGTGACTGGTTTCGTGAGGTATTTCCTTATGTTATAAGGAGAATCCGTCGTCAGTGTAGTTCAACTGTGTAAGTCGTTGAGGCAGTAACTCAAAGAAAACAAATATGGATTGTTCATTCTAATTTATTTGTAACTGTATCGTAGCACTAAATGTTTGTTCTGCATCTAAATTATTTGGAAAATAGATAAGCATTTGTATGACCCACTGAAATCTATATTGTTTGTTCAGCTTTTAAAATATAAGTAAGATTTATGTCTCGTCCGTCCGGTAGTTCAATTTTTCCACAATCTTCTGTTATCCACATGCATTGATTTCATAAAAACTATGTCGTGGATTCTCACCTCTAGCTATTGTTTCCTGAACAATATTTGCTTTGTATAATGTAGTTCTCCTATCAGTCACAACTATTAATTTGGTATATGATGGTTGGTTTGCCTCCAGTAGTTCTTGTGTTCTTTTGATTGTACGGTATAGATTGTAAAGATTTCTTTGATTTTGTGCGAAAACACCTAGTTGTAAAGGACTGAAATAATTAATTTATGTGTTTTCGAAGATGTTGTTCACGTATGATAGGATAATGAATTCACTCAAAACATGTTTTGTTAATGTAGTGTTTGCTAATCAGTTTGATAAGCATTTCCAGATGAAGTGTTAGAACGTGTCCTGGTTTTCAATGTCCTGGGTATTCTGTTTGCGTTTTCGAATAGAATGACAATGTCACAACATGTCTTCATAATTTCATGTAGCATGGAACGAATATATTATTGTCATGTAACAAAACCATGAATCAGAATCCTGATATTATTGAACTATATATATACAAGAATCGGTAGTTACCATGATTCAAATCCTTATTAAAGCACAATGCCATGGATTCACACATTCTTCTTTCTCTCAATTTGAAAAGTAAGTAACAAGTCTAAACTAACAATGTCTTACGAAAGCAGACATAATAGGCAACATCAAATTATACAATGGAAAATATACATGAATGCGTTGGGAGGTGTTTATGATTAGAGTAGACCGTAAATAAGAGGCTGAAAAAAGATTACGGACTGATGAATCGGATAACAATATTGAGTGGATTATTCGAAAGATCATGTTGAATGAAGTCATTCTCTATATGTATCTATATATTCTGAACGATTTGTAAGTATACAATAGAGCTATAGTTGATAGACATTCGAAGAAATAGGTTTCCGTTCTTTTATCGCTTTTCATCTGATCATGCCAGATAATTAAATTGAGCATGGAAATTCACGATCTATTTTCAAAACTTAAGAAAGATGATGCCTGTCAACGATTCTTTTATGTGTATTCGATCGCAAACGCCTGGGTATCAAGATAGTTAAAGTTGAATTACTCTTCTGCTGATGATAAAACAATTGAGTATAGTCGCAAAATAATGTTAAGGAGTCCCATACTCGGACGGAACGGTCGTTCACTGCTTTCAGTTTCTCATTGTTCATCTAACATTATTCGATTCACCATCTAAAGTAGTTGCAATACCTGCAATGTAAGTAGAATTAGTACTGGTGGTAGTCAATGATGATTAGGAGTATGTGAATTATAGTATGAATTAAGATTCTCAGAAATAACGCAATTCAACAAAGAAGTACTAGATCAGCACGAACGAATGTGATGTATTTGGAATTCAAAACAAGCAAACAATCATGTACAAAAAGAATCCTCAATTCATTCTAACAACACAAATTAGTAAAAATAAAGGTAGGATAGCGTATGATTAAAGTGTGTGTGTGTTTTACTTTTATGAAAAGAAGAGCATAGTATTGTACAAGAACCGAAAGTAGAATTCAGACGGATAAAAGTGGAAGGAAGAGGAAAGAGGAGAGAAGATAAGACGGTTAGCA
Source organism: Schistosoma bovis (assembly GCA_944470425.2). Lineage (NCBI taxonomy): Eukaryota > Metazoa > Platyhelminthes > Trematoda > Strigeidida > Schistosomatidae > Schistosoma > Schistosoma bovis. Next base: position 46,701,985 of record OX103954.1, read on the forward strand.
ACTAAAATAAGAACGAAATGAAAGGACGATGGTGTTTGTGAAAAACAATTAAAGAAAGTTTGGCAAATTATTTACATCATGTACATTTTACACATTTCAGTTATGCAGTATGTGTATTGGCATAACTTAATAAATCTGTTAACTATTACCCAATCTATCTATATATATATATTACTAACAATTGTAGTATTGGCAATGTTGATGGTGATGGATTGACCGGTAGTTGATAATTTGATGCAGATAGTATAAGGCGTAGTAATATATTTTTGAGCATTTCAGAATCTGCACTAGTCGGAGCGTAGAATTATGGTCTACTATGATACTAGTAGTAGTGATCTAATGACAGATTTGAACCTAAAATTGTAGATTTGTTATGATGTAACTGCCTACTTTTTAAGATCTTACTTGGAAGTCACACTATTATCCATACAATCACATCGCATTGTAACACATAGCAATACATGATGAAGAACACACTTAGATTAGAGATAGATGGTCAGAAACCATTGTCGTATATGAGTGGTAAAATCTTCGACCCCATATCGCAATACCTACTACTGATAAACTATCTAATGTTGAAAGTCTACAGATGTTGTAGCGGTAGTTATGGCATCATCAGTGGTGGTAGAATTAGTGTTAGTATGAGTAGCTTTAATGGTACAATGTTGAATATAAGCTAAATGTAGTTCGAATTTGATGAAGACGGTTTGTGTATACGTCTGTTTACTTGATTTCGTAGACAACCGCGGTATTTGTGCGTGTTGGACATGTTGGATCCACAGAACGTACTTGGTAAATGCCCAATTTCGTAATTCCTTTTTCAAAAATTGTAATTGCTTATTTTCATAACAAAAGCACCTATTTTCACTTTCAGGTCGTACTTCCCGATTGAAGTGGACTTAAAGTGTTATTGGTTCGTCGTCTCTTTCAGTGTGAAGTTTCCGAGGGAGATTTTCCTGATGCAAATATACGCTTGTGTTGTGCTTGTTATTGGAGTTCCTGCATATGGTTGTTTATGGAAAAGACTTCTTAAAATGCAGTGTTCTGAGAATTTCCAGTTAGTTAAATAATTCGATGGGTAGTAATCATCATATTGGCATCACAATGCAGTCTGTGGTTAAACAAGAGGATGTACATTTAAATTCTGAGGCTTTCAACGAATGAGTAGAAAGGTTTGAAATCTGAATTGTGATTAGGAAAGATGTTGAGGATGATAAAATTGTGGCAAGTTTCCTAACATTTATCGGAAAAGAAGCGTAAAGTTTACTAAAATCTTTGTTATTACCAAATGTGCCTATTACGTTTTTCTACACCACTCTTAAAAATTTTACTAAATCATGTAAAGTATATTGATTTCGAATGCTGGGATGAGATAAAGTCATGAAGGAATTTGATAATTCCACAACGGCACATAGTCACATAATTCTACGCACGATTTACGAACGAGTAGTTAAGTTCAAAAGCTATTTACATCTTCCAAACTTTTCTCTGTCCTTACTCAACAAAAGTATCATTTTTGATTCAAAGAATTTATCTTGAGCTTCAAGTTCAGTAGATCACTTTTGTTCTTTAGTTGTTATCCAACACAATAGTTAATTATAGTTTTGCATTAATTTACTAATTGATATTTCGTATTATACGGCAAAGTTAGTTTCAGTTTATCCTAACAATTTGTACCGACCGCCATGATCCAGTTTCATCTATTTTAAGTGTACTGTAGTACGTTATACGGTTGTATAATTTTGCTACAATCTTTAAAATTATTTGCATCACCATAATCATGAAGAATACATGCAAGCTACTCGGATGCCGGTTCTCTGTTAACTATGGCATTCGGTGTGACAAATGCGAAGTTGATTTCAAGAAGCGTCCACTGCTTTCAACGGAGTCAGTAAATCGGATCGTAGGTTGTTATGTGGCAGGAGCAATATGAATGCTGATGTATTTCTGAGCGAAATCTTCATTCTCTTGACAGGTCTGCGAAGAAAGTTTGTGGTAACCGTTTCTGAGTTAAGCTCATGTAATTTATTTTAGTTTCTGGAATAGACCGATTTATTTACTCTCTTGGAATCACATTATGACTTTCTCAGTTATTTGCTTATCAACTATGACTGATTGTATATGAGTGGATAGGTGTTTACATCTCATCCTACTCATCCCATATCTGTAGCTTGTTTTTAGGTGATTACAAATATCGATTAACGCTTCACTAAATGGGGTCAGCTCACACGTTTTATCCGCTACGTCCAAACTATTTTCTTCGCTTCCTTCGTTATGTCAAAGAATAATTATAACATACGATAGTACAAAGACAGCTAGTAGCTGTGTCTAATTTGGTAACAGTTTATGAGCAACCGAAACTCAAACCAAGAGTAAAACATTATGGAATCTGTTGCGTTTAAACAAATGCACAAAACTGTGGATAAACGCTACAGTGATTAAAGTACTGTAGTTATAATGATAACTAAAATGATAGGTACAATAAACGTTATAAGTATATGTGAATATTTCAGAATGTTACACCACAACATGCGTTACAACATAAGTGTAAAGATCGCTAAGAATACAACTGCTTACTGAATGTAAATAAGTAGTATAAAACACAATATAGAAAGGAGTGGAAAGGGAGGGAGTGGGAACACTGTAAAACAAACTTAACAAATACCTTTATTCACTTATGCGAGTTAAATCGATCATCATGTACGAGGATTGACGGTATATATTTCAATAGAAATCAATCATACGATCCAGTCGTAATCAGATATCGGGCCACAACTGTAGTGAGTTCGTCAACAACAACATCCGATCTAATAGCTGTTTAAATAAGTGATCACAGAAGTTGTAAATCAAGTTCACAACCGAGACCTTATCGATCATGATAAGTCCGAATGGTGCTAAGTAAGATATTCTACTACTATCACGAGGTGTCTGGTTGGAGTCAGTTACAGGAATCCCAATGCTTAAATGGAGTACGATTATCGTATGCTGGAAGGATTATCCGCTCTACTACTCTTCGACTAACTCATATCTTGATTTAAGGGGATTATGTATAATGGAGATTAGAAATCAACCGAGGTTCGTTTCATAAACCTCGTTGATTTTCCGGGATTATTCGAAAAATCTGAAGTCGGTAACTCGTTGAAGTAACAGTCAGACGCCGTTGCGCTTGGACTTGGTATTTACAAACGATTAATTTCTAATCGTTCTGGATGAACAGTAATTTCAGACATTTCAGCTGACCCACAATAGCTTAACTAATAAAACTTCACCTGCATTTACAAGGAAATTTCGGAAATGAGAATGAGTGCCGACTTGATGTACCGGAAACTGCCGTTACTAAAAAAATAAAGGATTTCTTGGTGTGCATATTGTTCATCCTGCTATACGGATGGAAGTAGCTTAAATCTTGGCGATACCGCCTGGCGTATTAGACACGATCATATATTCTGGTTGTCGTTATTGAAGTAAGGTATATCGGTCTATTTGCAATTTACGAACCCAAACTACCAATAGAACCAAAGTCCAATTTAGATACAAAAGTTTATTCGCAAGTTACAAATAGTCGACCCTAGTGTCGTTCTAACAACAATAACCACAACAATTACAAAACAAACCTCCAATTTTGTAGGTTCTCGGACCAAAAACTCTCAAATACCAAACCAATGACAAAGAGAAACCAAAATGTCCGAAAAAAATGATTCCGGACCTTAAACCGAAAACATAATATGATCGTACTATCATATGAAAATGTACTTTTTGACATCATGTTTTACCTTACTAATCGTAGGAGTGGATATATGTGCGTACTTCGTTCAGTTGTTGCACTAGACGGCTACCGCAACCGTCTTGTAAGCAGACCTAACATTGAACAGACCACAGATTAACAACGTGTCCCACCGTCAACGCAAAAAGTTCAAAATAACAAATCTGCAAGACACAATTTTTCTCATCGCTCATGAATGCATTTATACGTGCATCTGCCCTAAACCACTATGTTATAGTTATTAAAGGAGATTTCAATCACCCCGAGTTCGTTAAAAAACATGGGTTGATAACACACTTGATCAAATATTTATCACATGTGTCATCTCACTATCTGTAAAAGTACACAATGAATTCGATAGCATTGCCCATAAAATAGTAGTTTGCGCTCTCTAAATCTATCCATTTTATAACCGACTCATACAAAAATCCATCACTATATACAGTCTATATGCAAGTTGACTGGGATCACCTGCGTTCATTGGTCATATTCTCAGACAAGGATACATATTCTTCTCCATGTAATAGTCTCGCGTATGCCATTTACAAATCCTATCTGGTCGTAAGATATTGTCTACATTTCTGCGCACTTATTAAGAAGTACAGGTTTAGTAAACCTCAGGAATTACATACACCAGCTTAATATCTTAATAAACTAAGACGCCCACAGAAACAATAATCAAATAAAAGACAAGCGCAGTCTAAATACTGATCACATCTGTAAACTAGTGGCATGAGTTCCGTAATTATTACCTTCGTAATGTGATAACATTAAATACAAAGTGAATTTAGAAACTCAGGGGATATAATTTATTCTGATTACTTGATTGTAAGCAACTTTTGAAGTTAAGTTGATGATATATATATGAAAATGATGCTTCGCTGTCACACAAGGCTACACAGAGATATCTGATTCATCACTGATGCTTGATCATTAATTGAAAACGTTTGTAACAAAGCATGAGATACAGTGGACATCTAGGATGCATCTGGATGATCTAGACTTCGCCAATAATCTGACTTAAACCTACTTTTCTATCGCATACGCAACAACAAATGCGAAAGAAGACGATCAGATTAGCATAGCCTCGACGGCAGTAAGTCTCGATATACACAACTGGAAAGGTAAGATTCTCCGATACACCATAGAATGCACCAATGCGATCACATTTGACGGGGATTCGGAGGATGTAAATAGCTTTACATATCTGGGCAGTTTCATTGATGAACATGGTGGATCTGATTCAAATGTGAAGGCGTGGATCGGCAAAGCAATAGCTGCATATCTACAACTTACGAACATCTTGAATTCAAAACAATTGTCAGTTAACACCAAACAGAATTTTCAATACAAATGTCAAGACAGTTCTACTGTATGGGGCGGAAACCTGAAGAACCACGAAAGACATCATCCGGAAGGTACAGGTGTTTATCAACAGACGTCTACGCAAAATACTTCGAACCTGTTGGCCAGAAATTATCTGGAACAACCGACTAAGAGAGAAAACAAACGAGATTTCGGCTAACGAATAAATCAGAAGGAAGAGTTGGAAGTAGATAGGGCACACATTGAGAAAAGCACGCAACTGCGTCACAAAGCAGGCCCTTACATGGAATCCTGAAGGTCAAAGTGGGAGAGTTAGAACAAAGAACAAATTAGACCGAGAAATGGAGACAGACTGAGAAGAATGAACCTCAACTGGGTAGAACTGGAAAGGATAGCCCAGAACAGTGTAGACTGGAGAACTTTCGTCGGCGCCAACGCTCGATCGATGGCCACAGGCGTAAGTGAAGTAAGTAATTCTCAGATTTTACTATGGTGGTCTTCGGAGACCTCAATTTCCTTTCTCGGATACAGTCTTTTCCAAATATGTATGATGGACATATAATTTTTGTCTCTGTTAATCCGAATACTTATGAACAGCCAGCGATATGATATGTTGGTAACAAAATATTTTTATTCACATTCAAGAACAGTTTCATCAACAGGGATCAGGAATATAAAACAGCGGTGGATAAACTCCACCTCAGGTTCTCAGTAGATAGAAGAATATTGAATAATAATCAGTTATTCCACCATCATGATTGGTTATTATTGGACATATTTTTATTAAGAAATTTGACCTTCATAATGGTCACTTTGAATCATCGAATCAGAATAAAACAACCAAACACTGAAAAAATCTATATATACCAGACAATTTTTGGTAAAACTTCATTAACTGCTTTGAACAAGATGATGAGGTGAGTGTTAGCTGAACAAGGAACGTAAATGACTGTATCGTACAAATTGATTCCTTGAGATAACGTTATTTTATTCACCTGAACCATTTTAGATTCAGTTCTCCATTTGATCTGTTCATACGGATTTCTATGATCTTGAACTTGTTTTCCGTGTTCTGTAACTGTGATGAAATCTGTAAACAGCCGGAGTGGAACAACTTTACAAAAGTGATTTTTGTGAATGAGTCATATCGATATGTAAGTAATCGGTCAGATTCTAATAGACATATACAGTCTCATAATTATCATTACTCACAAACAATAAGTCTCAATCAGCCTTGTCCAGCTGTGAATGGTAATTTTAAAAGATTAGTTTGGACTGAAGTGAGTTGACTACATTTTGCAGTGGAGGCACTATCCATATATATTTACATCTTTTAGCCTAATGTACCACAATTCCCGTTGAAATATTACGAAAGTCAAGTTACTAGATTTGATGTTTTGCCTGATGGTAAGTCCGTAATACTCTTTGAACTCAAATTAATATTGAGTTTTCTTGATTACAAATTATTCTCATGAATCAAAGTTGATTCAATATCTTCAGTGAATCAGTTGCATGCTGTTTATGACATGCCGAAATTCTTTGGATACATTTTCTTCTTCAAATTGTCTATGATGTGACGCCTCATAGCTGACTAAATACAGTCTATGCGCTTCGTTTAACTCCTCAGTTTATTTCTAATCATTTATCCATTCACTGTGAAATTATCAATCAAATCGCATGTTTTCATTAACAAAATACAGGTCTTTTTGATATGATGAAAAACAACGAGATAATTGGACAAATCTCAAATCGTATCAAAAACGCAATGATAACATATCTTTCGAATGATAGTGAGTTTTTATATTATTCTGTTGTAGTTTGTTTTCTTTACTTTTCTCACATTCCTTTTGCATATATGATACCTCACCGACCCGACACTTTTCATTAAGGTAAGTAAATCAAACTAAACAGATTTGCAGCAATAAGCGATGTTATGAGTAAAACCAGAATGTAATATGGATGCCGATAATCTATCAAATCTTATTTGGTGCCCTAAAACACATTTCTAGTACTTACTTGATTCTTAAAAGTTTATTGCCTCTGAGTCGCTGTTGTCAACCATCGTATATTCAACTGTATCTCTATAATCATATTCTTATGATGATGATCTTTGAATACAAACACCTCCTGAAACAGCGGACTAATGAAGGAACATGAGCAATCGGCAAGTACAAGATTGTTTCCTCAAACCAGAACACTTAGAACATCAAGTTCACAGCCGTATATCTCGATCGGCTATACGAGTTGATGATTAATAAAATCTAGCGTCCAATAAATATCAAAAGACACTTACTCAGTCCAAACCTTTTGCGAAAAATTTACAGAAGTGTAACATTCATCTGACTTAGAGGGATTGAAATGTTAATCATATCGTTCAAGTGACAATAATCCTTGAACCTTCCTCATGAGCGATGCTCGAGCATTTCACCACACCACTTCATATAAATGTTGGAATGAAATTGATAACTTGTATGCAGAGGTAGTCCATGTTAAAACGTACATTTATTAAAACATTTTAAACATAATTCATTATCTATTTTTATTTTCAATAATTCAGAGGGATTATTCGTTGTCAAATGGTTTCTTAAAGGAGATAAAGGTAAACGTAATTCAATACAAGTGAAATTTGCACACATACTTCTTTACTCGTTGCGATCCCTCACTGTTTGTGCGATTCAGTTTTCAGAAAATGCACATGTAAAACTCTGTAACTTTTCCGTAAAATGAGAAATTTAACCACACGTGAACAGAGAAGTGTTAGATACGACGGTAAAATATTGATGTCTATTGCCTGTTTGAAAACCTGTGCAGAGATACATTTTCGCTAAAATTCTTCGATGAAACTTGACGATAAATCATTGCTTCAAAGAAGATGATTCGTGTTAAATGTTCGTCACTAAGCCATTCCTGTGCACATCATATTCATCTACACTTCCATTCATCGCATAGTCATTCCTAAATATCATATATATACTTTCACATTGAGAAGTCGTCGAGATTACACATGTAAATCTATTCATCTCTCATCTACAACAAACAAACACTGCGGTCAGAGTTAGTTGATCGATTTAAATATCCATATGTTAAGTAATCAATGAGATTTCCAAGTTGCATTCGTAAATAAACGGTTCTCACCTTATGTCATACGTACTTGGAATCGAATGTTTCGAGGAAAATTATCGAAACTATTGCGTACGTGCGAATAACTATGCAGTATTACACCTTCAATGATTCAACAGTAATACTATAGCAATACACATTTAGAAACCAGGCATTTAACAGCAGTTTGGAAGGAAGCATGCTCGTTTCGTTCACATGAAGTTATTTTCAATGTTTTGAGTGCGAATCCGACTGAAGAAGGCTTTTCACATAACGCAGTAAATATCCACTAAATTTGATCACTTTGTGAGTGAGCATATACTGTGTTACACCTATCTTTCAAATTCTAAGTATTGTTTGTCTTTTGATTGTAGACAATACACCCATGGTAACTAATGTGATATATGCGAATGAGAAGATATCTATCTATTATGAGAACGTAAGTTATAAAATTGAATGAACATTTAGTTTTGTTTCAAGTATTAAAGATGATTCTACTATTTTATGTTTATGAATACTAACATATGTATTCTGCTACACCGAGCACGATAGAAAAAGATCATCATTTTGTGATGTGCCAACAAACTATTTGACTATTTAATCAATCTTTTAATGACACAAATTACTCTAGCACTTGTTAAAACCGTGAGTAATTGGAAGCGAAGTGATATCAGTTGTAACAATGATGTGTTCATGTAAAATAGTACCAACCAGTGTATGTCAGAAAAGTGCATATAATGAGTCATATTCTGTCAGACTGTATTTCATCTTCAAATGGTCGGGTTTTCGGAACATTCAATAATGTATCATCTGAGCACAGCTTCCTTGAAGCTGTTAAGAATCACATTTCATTACAACTGACACAGATTTTTATTTCGCAGTATGTCGACATATTTCATGACAGACTTATAAGTCATAAAATTTGGCTGAAGTTGACAACCGACGTGATTAAGAATATATATGTACACTAGATTGAACACACTTTCAAAGAAAATGTTAATATCAATATACGTTAGGTAATTGTGATTAAGATAACTTTAACGAAGACCCATTTCTTTACTGATCAATTTTTTTGATGTACGAGGTTGTGCGCTGACTATTTCTCCTTCCACGCCTTTTTTCAGAGTCTTTTGAGATTTAGCGAAAATGAGACGATTTTCGGAATGCGAGGAATCTTTAATTGTGAAACAGGTAAGGAACTTTGCAAAGAATGATGTTAACAGTTTAATGTACGATGACATATGTAATCAATCTTCTGTTTGCTTATTCTCATATAACTGGCAATCAGGAGTAAAGTAACTAGGGTGTACGAATGTTTTTATCGCAAAAGTGTGGATGAATAATTAGAGACGTTCTATACTTGTGGAGATCGATCGAGTGAAGGAGGCAGGGATATATGTATGGTTACATAAAGAAAACTAAATATCGACATGTTTTCTACTCGATTACTCACAATACGACCGTCACACTTCCTGTCCTCATTCAAATCACCACTCAATGCATAACAAAGTGTGTTTTGTATATAAAAGTGATGAATAAGTGTCATCTAAAGCTAGTGTTTTTTTCACACAATTCTCAATCCAATGTGTTGTTGAAAGATGAAGCTGATTTTAAAGCTGAGTGAAAGAGCGAAAGACAGTTTTTTATGATCGCACGTGTGGAAATACACCAAATGTTTGGTCAAGTGATACACATATTGCTTGGTTGACGTGCATTACTGAGTCAGCAAAAAATGATTAAAATTGTCGTTTCTATATTGCTCGTTTGAATTCTCTCACCTGTCTCATATTGATTCATGAAGTTTCTGTGAACATTGCTTTGATGTTGGCTTTGGTCACAAGCATTGTAAGCAAAGATGGATGGTGGTTAGTAGTGGAATCAATTGCCGTCATAAATATCAAACGGAAGATTGAGTTGACAGATCAGGACTGAAATAACTTTTCACGCTTCGTACAAGCCAGTGGACGTTTTGACGGAATAGTTGAGTGAATATCCATATGGCGTTTGAATTGAATGGTCCTCAGCTCTGGTCCACGAGTAAACGTCAGCGCTGAGATCGGAGAATAAATAAGAAGGAACAGTATTCATCATTCGTTTTTCATTTGATGCTCCAATGTTATTTATTTGCAGGCTGAAACGTGAAAAAATGTTTAGTGGGTTGAACTTGAATTTTGCAGTTGTTACTCAAAAGAAATCTAAATGTTCGGTTTTTTCTCTTCAATTTACCACACAAGGTATGACAGAACATGAGATAGCTGTTCCTGAAAAATGGATCAAAAATGGCACGTTGGTGGAGTATGAAGTATTGGGGCGTAAGTTAAAACTTATTTTAAATATCAGGACTACACTGTGGCAAAATTGGCTTGTAAACAAACTCACGAAACGATAAATGAGTCAATAGTTATCTGGAAAAAGGTAAATAATCGACAGTTATTTGATTGTGTATTGACCATGCAGCCTCTGTTTCCTGGGGCATGGAAATCAAAAGAACACCCCATGTCACTGCGATTAACCTCAAAACGGTTGCCTACTTCCCTAAATCTCTGCTCTGTCAAACATAAAATGAAGATGAAAAAATGTGACGTCCCCAAAATACAATTCATCATAGACAATCTGAGAATTAATGACTTATTTCACAATACAAAATTGATTTCTTTCTCACGAATATCAACACTCAGTAAATGAAAACAGATACCAGTTTAACATCTGTTAGGCTATCAAAATAACATTTCCACCACTGAGAGAATCATTCCATTATCCAATGATCAAATCACCTTCAATATTCATTGCATAAAATATTGTCTTTATTATCGATGAATTTTCGTTGATCCAACTAGTCTGTTGCATTAACCGACAGCACACAGTCCAGAATGCTGCCACATAATTCGATGTGCTTCATTATGTTAGATCAACTGAGATCTTTTCAAGATTGATGCCATGGATGAATGGAAAAACAGTGTCTTGGTTGATTATTCGAGTGAATTACCATAAAAGAAATGAATTTTCTGTCTAAGAACAGCTGAATGTCTAGCACGTTTTCATGAAAAAACTGTGCATTGATGGATCATAATATGCTGTGCGTCTTGCTGAATCCAATGGGAGCATCGTGTGTACATGTGTGAATGTAAACAGTCATTGAAATTTATCAAGTTCGCCAGTCTGAATTCGTCGTTCATACTTGACATTCAAACTTGTTTCATTCCATTCAAATAAGCCGTTGTAAAACATGAATGAAATTGAAAGGATACTGAATATTACATTAAGCATTGTAATTACAGTTCTACAGTGAACAATGTAAACACCAAAAACTTAAATCACCATCATTTCATTGAGTTAAAGTCACATGTATTCTAATTCGAATTCGGATGATAAAATTACCTTATTACTTTCACAGAGATTTGTCCAATACACAATTCAAGTGAAGCATGTCAAAGAGCAAATTTACCGAATATAACATGTATTTGGTGTGACAAATGGAACACGTGCATTGACAGTAATCATCAGGATAATCATTTCTTCAAAGTGAATGATTGCCATTTCAAAGTATGTGCTTGTTTAACTGATTGTGGTAGATGTTCTGAATGATTGTACAAATGCACATTTTGTTACTGTTTGTCGAATTGTCTTTTATCACCCTTATTGACAGTAATGTGTTATAAATTAATCAAGACGTATTTCATGTATTTTAATGGATGCTAATGTTTTGTTTATTCAAAAGGGCCCGGATGTTAACGATTTGACAACGTCGACACCCATCAATCACAAAGAAACAACACTGAAGATCCGTGAAGTTCAGGTTGAGGGAAACCTCAAGGAAACTACTGAAGAAACCGATCAATATTCGGTAAATATTTGATATTTAGTAATAAATGCTACTGTTTTGTTTTTCTATAGAATGCAACCATTGAAATAACTCAAGAACGTAGACAGAACAAATCATTTTGGTACCTGTATATTGTGATTCCTTCGGCCGTCTTCTTCCTTGCTGTATGCATCACTTGCGTTATTTGGAAATGGTTGCATAAAAGAAGGGAAAGTAGTGAATGATTCTCAACAAAGTCTCATAACTAGATTTGGATATTCTGACCAAGTATTTTCCTTTTTCGTATTTCAATGAACAGTTTTAGTTTTTTTTATTTATTTTAATGGCTTGGACTTTTCTTCACGGAACAATGTACATTTTGTGCTTGTTTATGTTATAGCTGATGCATTCTTGGTAATAAAATGCCGAACACGGTTTTTGTTATTTACGTCATTGTATTTATTCATTCGAAACTGACTTGTTTGACGAGAGTCTGACAGCATTTTTGTTGGGGTGATCTGGAAAATTTCTGGGAACAGACAAGCAAGGATCAGGAAACACTAAGAAGCGTTTCATCCAATCAGCGTTCACTTGAAGTTTTAGCCAAAAATATCAAGAACGTGACACGTCATATGTTGAGGTTCTGATTGGGTGATTGCTATATTGCTACTATGCTAAGTAGCATTCCAAAATCCTCTGTATGGAAATGAACCTTGGAATAAAGTACTCCACGCATGATCTGCGTCTTCTCTCTCTTTGTTCAGGTCGCTGTATAGTTCTAGCTTGTGGGTTACAGAATAGCCTAGGAAACGAATACGGCGTTCAATTTGCAAGACTTGGAAATTTTATTCGCGAATTAGTAGTATTGTGTTTACGTGATTTTGTGTTAATTGCAATCAACAATGAGTTTGTTGTGAATGTCCATCTTCATGACGTCTCTCTACTAAAAAATATCATTTGCAATTTACGACGGTGAAGTGATCTGTCGGAGCACCTCATCAAAACATAATTAATCACTTCCATCCTTCGTTACTTCATTATTCATTGTTAATTTAATCATGAGTGACAAACTATGGTTAATTCGGTGTTATCTAGACTGATTGTGATTCTTTACAATTTTTTATTGTTGACAGAACCAATATACGGCCATTAGTTTCACTCAAAGCTTGTTCCTCAAAAAGAGCTAAAATGGAGAAGAAACCATTAATTCGTAAAATTATTAAAACCATCACAGTTTAAATAGGAGTCCAAATTTCTCTAATGGATTGTACATCACCTAAGATTTATCGTTCATTTGTTCAGCTACGTTTTGCATGTAGACTTTGTGTGACACAGTCATCTGGTTTCTGTAAGCGTATTTGGATAGTGTGCCAATGTGTATAATTCTATCATTGATGTCTGCAATTCGAAGCATAGCTCTTGCAACACTGTTTTCTTCTATGAAATAATATTTGATATACAACGTTTGATATTAGATCATCTGATGTAATTTAAGATTAAAATTGATTTTGAATTTGTTTCAGTTTTCCCACATTTGAAGCCCCTAAATGCTAGATACGGCCTAGAGTGAGGAGAGTCAGCTCTCTCGCTAAATGCTCTTACATGGCCACTTGCGCACATCCCTGTCAAGGACGTCCTACTCCTTGACTTCTCGCGACGGGCGAGGAAAAAATGCGAAATGCTGGCGAATAAATTTTGTTGTTGGACATGGAGTAGCCACGTAAAGGAATTGGAAAACCTTGAGTATTTTCACACCAAAATACAAACATGAGTAGAGGTAGCATTTGTTATGACATCCCCATGACTTGATTCTTCCTAAATATTTCTCTCAGATTTAGTGAGAATGCCTTTCGACAATCAGCATCCAACAAAATCGCATTAGATTTCCGATGAGCATTCGATTCATTCAACATATTTTTCTCATTTTCATAGAAAATCTCATCAGAAATATGCAAGTCATTATCACAACCCATCTCTGTTAAAAGAAAATGGAATATGTGTTAAGAATATGACTGATTAGAAAGTTCTATCACATGATTATTCTAGCCATCATTTGATGCACTCGTATTCATTGTGCTGAATCAATAATTTTCAGGATGGGGATTGCTCCAGCTTTCTCAACAAATGTCACGTGGAACATAATCTTGTTTTTGTAGACGTTCAGTTTTACGGTTTTATTAGGCTAACAAATCTTCATTCGATTCTGGACTGAGGTAATTCTACTTACTGTCTTGCTAAACAAAAATGTCATGGAACTAATCAATGGAGGTACATAATCGCTACTGAGTATGAACATTATTTTCCGAAATCGTGGACAGAGATAAATTATCACTAGAAACGGATAATTTATTAAAATCCGAACTGCAGGTTTTGTTCATCATTAGTGGCAATACTTAATGTAGTTCTACAGACTGACCAAATGTAAGCAACAGCACTACATTTTAGGCTTTCATCATTAAGAAATACACAGGAATTATGTGAGTGAAATTTACCACTGGATGAACATGTACCAAACTCATGCTCACCTCCGTGACCGGTTTCGCGATTACTCTTATATCTGATATTTGCATTATTTTGTGCACACATCAGATCTGAATGACTGTGTGACGTGGTGGAATCATCGACGTCTTCATGACATTTTTCTCTTCCCAGCACTCGAAATAAGTGCACAATACATGATTCAGTAGGACGTTTATGAGAGTTGATCAGGAAAGCGAAGCAGGCTCGTTTGTTAATGCCGAGGATTCTAGTTTGTTGTAAGGCACATTCTTCCCATCTATTCATCGAAAACTTCAGAATTCGAATGTGTGAAAACCTGTATGCCACGTATATTTTGTTTGTTCTTGACTTTACTACAAGCTTACATTGTTCTCTGAGATGCACACATCTAGTGGGAAGCAAATGAGTAGTTATTTTGGGTGCAAAATCATTTCTTAGTATTTTGTGCATCGAAAACAGGTCGCTTCTCCGACTACGATAAGAAACATTAAGGAGTTCTTGTTTTTCAATCTTCCCTTTTTGTGATAAACATAAGAGTTCTGAAATCGCACGGGTAGCTGCAAACAGTACTTTTTCCAGTCAATTTTAAACATAGACGTGCAATTTGAACTCATTTTTCAGGCTTAATTCTCACGAAGGTTGTGCATCCTGTGATGAACATGGTAGTATCCAACTTGGTTAACGTCCATCTTAAAACCCACAGTGTTGTGAACGTGTAAAATGCAACCTGCTGGCAATGATCGTTGGTCTTAAATTGATGACACATGACATAAGGTGAGAACCGTTTATTTACGAATGCAACTTGGAAATCTCATTGATTACTTAACATATGGATATTTAAATCGATCAACTAACTCTGACCACAGTGTTTGTTTGTTGTAGATGAGAGTCGAATAGATTTGAATGTGTAATCTCAACGATTTCTCAATGTGAAAGGATATATAGATATTTAGGAATGACTATGCGATGAACAGAACTGTAGATGAATATGAGCTTCAAGTCCCAATCAATGTGATCAAACGGTGAGTGGATTTCACATTTGATTCAACCCTCATTTTTAGAAAAGTAACAAAGCTGTAAATGTCCATTTACTGAAAACTGATCTGCACAAACAGTGATTGATCATAAGGTGTGTAGAAGTATGTGTTCAGATTTCACATGTGTTAACTAACGCGCACTATTGACTTCTGCATAAGCTGACCATTTGACGTTGAATAATCCTTCTGGATTATTGAAAATACAAATAGATATTTCAAATATATCTGTAAAATGAAAATCCATCTTTTTTTAATATATACGTCTTAAAGTGGACTGTTTCTGCATACAAGTTATCTATTTCATTCCGAAATTTACATGAAATGAGAACTTCTCAAGGAATATTGTCACTTCAACGGTAATATGAACTTATCAATCCAGTCAACTCTGAAAATTATTCCACTTTCGCGAAATTTGATTCATGGTGTTTTGATTGAGTAAGAATAATATGATTTGATATTTTTTAGGCTTTACAAGTTCAAACTGACTCCATTCAGAACATAGCTCATTGCTGCACATTTGTTCAGTTTGATTCACTTGTCTACAAAGAAGTGTCGTATCAATGAAATATCAAATATTCGAAACGAGTGTGAGAAAGGAAACAAAACAATCTACAACTGAATAATATAAGAACACACTTTCATTTAAAACATCAAACTCAAGCGTTGAGATGTCTTTTTAATTCATTTGAGATTCGTCCGTAGTGCATACTGTTTTCATACCTAAGTATCTCACCTTTAATTTTAATAAAGAAAGCATGCAAATTGATTGATGATTTCACATTGAATGGATAAATGATTTTGAAATAAACTTAAGATTCAAAAGAATTTATAATGTTTCGAATTATTTGAATTACAGTACGAACTGAGATTCCCAGAAATAACGCAATTGAATTAAAAAGTAAGACACAAGCACAAGCGAATGTATTGTATTTGGAATTCGAAATCGAGCATTCAACAAGTACAAAGGTTTTATTAGTTCGTTCAAACACCACAGAATTCCATGGACTCAATATATTCAGCTATTGGGCGTCACATCACAGACAATTTGAAGAAAAGTTCGGCATGTTACAAAGAGCAAGCGACTGATCCACTGAAAAAATTGGATCAACTTTTATTAATGAGATAACTTTATGATCAAGAAAATACAATAACAATTTTAGTTCAAAGAAAATTATGGACATAACATCAGATGAACCATAAAAAAACTGACTTGACGTTTGTAATATTTCAACGGGAATTCTAGTTTAATGTATCGGAAAGATGTAAACATATGGATAGTGCCTCCAACACAAAATGTATTTCCATCCGACCGAATCCTTTAAAACTGTCAATCACAACTGGATGAGGCTGAATGAGACTAATTGTTTGTGAGTAATGATAATGATGAGACTGTATATGTCTAATAGAATCGGACTGATTACTTACATATCGATATGAATCACACTCAAAAATCACGTTTTAAAGTTCTTCCAATCCTTTTGTTGACAGATTTCTTCACAGTTACAGAACTCGGATAATGCGTTCAAGATCATAGAACATCGTATCAACAGATCATATGGAGAATTGAATCTAAAACGGCTCAGGTGAATAAAAGAACGTTATCTCATGGAATCGAAGTTCAATTTTTACGATGCACTCATTTACCTCGCATGTTCGGCTCATACTCACTTCATTATCTCACTCAAAGTAGTTTACCTAAATAGAATTTCTGTAAGGCGAATTCATCATCGTTTAATATGAACATGTAACTTCTTAAGGCAGTCACATCCATTCTGTTCGATCACCATCTTATACCATTGGCTATTAAAAGGTGTTCGGACTAAAAAAGATAATAAATTTGGTGTCCATCATGTGGAAGTAGGACTGACTTTGTGCGGGTATTTGGATTGAGGCCGCCAAAGATTATAATAAAAGAGAAATAATTTATTCTGTTAGAAGTGAGTTTTTGAAGATTGAGGACGACTTCTTGAACCAGACACAGATGTGTAGTTACAACAGTGATTATTGTATCTGATTACTAATAAATTTGTTTACACAGAAGGGAAAGGCTGATTTCCATTTTAGTATTTCAATTAACTATTTCCACATATCATTTGAGCTTGCAAATAGATGTTCTCTTGGTACAATGGAGGTGCATTTTTCTACTTTAGAAGGGTTTTGACAGTAATCAAAATGTTGTATTCGCGAGCATCACAGTGTTATATAACAAAACACTTGTGTAAATTCATGAATGAATCAACATCAAAATTAGTTTCAATGATACATTGTACAGTCTATGCTGTTGATCAGTACCTAATTATGAGAAGAAACCGAGTCTGCTCAGGATAAGTAAGATCTAGATTAGAATTTAATTGGTAGTCTCTCCTTATACTTTCTTGTGTATTTTACATAGTGTTACAAGTGAATATGTGGTAAGTACTCAATTTGAAATTGTTTGTCAAATGATGTTGTTTGTTTCATGTTCATTGTTTTATCAACTTTTGCGCAATGTTTTCGCGAAATACATGAATTGACCAGGTGGACAAGCTGAACAAGATTAAACAATTTGTTTTCTAAGTTTATATGTATTACTCACTCACTGACTTATATACAACTGTTAAACCTCGTCGTACCATAGGTCGCTCACATACATCCCCCATCTAACTCTGACCTGAAAAACCATTCTGATTGTATCCAGTTGCTATTCGTCTTTTTGATATCTGCTTCCAATTCACGACATACTGTGTTATTAGGCCCTTCCCTTTTCTGTTGCCGTTAGGCATTCCAAGTCGGAGTTTGCTTTAACATGCAGATTAAGAATTTACGTGATATATGTCCGATTCCTAGACAGAAGCTGATTTATTCTCGCCAACAGTACGCTGTTACTAATGATAACCTTTCAACGGATAATGAGAATCTTGCGAAGGCAATGATTTAAAAACAATTGAACATGTTAATAAAGAATTTAATAGTAGATTGAGTTGACAAGATTAAACGTGAACAAGTTTAAATGTAAGTAGGGTATTAAATGCATCAAGGTGATTCCTCATCACGTGTCATACTGCGATTTCGCTACAAGAAGAGTACATATGAAATTGGCAATGAATACTCAATATGAAGACAGGTTTGTACATTGTGTATACGAAATGAATTCGAATTTGATCACGCTTACTTGTATTCAACTCGTCACTGACATTGCGGTCAATGAATTTTATAGATCAAACTCTTGAATAATGACGACTAAATAAAGTTATGTTAGATCATTATGATAGAGTGCGAGAATTTTCTGTATTGACAGGTAGATAACTGGGTACATACAGAAAGTTATAAGAAATTAACAGATCTGTGTGGATGTAGATTAGATCACATCAGTCTTTTGAAAACATTACTTTGCTCAATTTCTGTTGAAATCTAAAAAGAAGCAGAGCTGTAGTAGTAGTAGTAGTCTATGATAAAAATAGAGCAGTTTACAAAATTGCAAAATACATTGAAACCTACTGAATTGGAGCTCATTCGAAATGAAGTGGAATTGACTAACGTGGACATTGCAGATTTAAATGCTCTGAGTATGCAAAGTAATTTAATCGGTTCACTTTTCTGAAGAGCCAGGTGAATATACGTTGAAGACACAACTGATGATGAGCTGAATATATGCCGATAATTATTCCTGGAGAACTCAAACCTATGTCAATTGACATAGCTAATTAGTGATGATCAGAGAGATATATTTATGCGTGATTTCAATTCCGTAATGTATATCACTGACTGTTTGTTGTTTCACTTGTATTTCGTCTACGACACTTTGATCAAATGGAAACTCATCATTCAAATCACTAATTTACTCGAGACCATAATATATTTGACAACAAGAAAGTGTAGCCGGATCAATGCAGAACATAGCAATATACTAGATGAACTGTACCTGTTTGATCGGAATACAACATGTGACTCTCTTGTCCTCTTCAAACAGTTCACACTGAGGATTGTTCCTTGACGATTCAAGCGCGATTATATGTTTGAATATTACTCAAACTCAGCCTATCTATTTCAGTTCTTTTAATCTACTATGCGTTTATGCATGAAACAATTTTTTCTTAATGTAACAATGATGAAAAAAATGATGAACATTATGTGAGTGTGTGATATGCCGATATCTGTCTATCGACCTCATTTATTGTTTGTAGAAACGTCAATAATCATACTTGTTGTTGTTCATCATCATATTTTATCTTAATCATCAGATTATCTGATGTTCTCTATTTACTTTGAGTATAGAAAGGAATGTCGCTTTCTAGTGATTCATTCATATGACTGACAATCACTGACAAACACACAGCAGAAAGATGAATGAAATTCTCATTTTACAAATAGTCATTATTTTCTAATGAGTAATTAAGTTAATGACAAGTAGTTCATCATCCACTTGAAGAATATTTGGCACCAGCTATCAACAATCACAGAAAATATTTACCAGCTTATTTCATATAGTCGTAGAGATTGTAATTTTACAGAATTCTCAAGTTTGCGTATCTGTGGAACTCTCATCAATAATGTAGATATATATAGATTTGACTGGTTGATACTTCTCATGGTTATGCGATGTCAGACTGTGAACAGTCATCATCATCATTTTAAACTCTACATCACGTTCTGTGTATCGTTGTACTTCTGTCAATGTCATTATTCCATAAAATCGGTTTTCAATTAGTTCAAGATAATACACAAAATATTCCATTTATTACCAATGAGACATAAAAATTTACATACCGATCAATCATAATTTATTAGTCAACCGAAACCATCATAATTATTTTTAGAATCGTTCAGAAATCTGTACTCTCTAACGATGAATGAGTGAAGTTATCACAGTAAGGAAATTTGTTACTGTTTGAAGGAGGAACCACATAGAATCTCAATCATCATGTGCTTAATAGTGAGTTAATTCTTAAAGGCAGTAATTCTCACAGTTCCAATGAAACACAGTTACCGGAAAAACAGCCCAGTAATATCCGATGTGAGACTCAGATCATCAATCACAATAAATGACATCTGAGGTTAGCAACAGTAAGCTATTCGATTCAAACCTCTCGAGTTGAATGCTGAAAGTTTCATGTTCAATTGATGGTTGTGTTGTAGGAGCGCATCTCTATGCAACGTTTTCATGGAACAAAACAGCTTCACACTGTTTTGCTGTTCCATGATGTTGAAAATCATTATCAACAATTTGCACTATAAACAAAAGATCTTACGAAAAATTCTTTTTATAAGTAAATGTGTAAAAATCCGGTCAATCTCCATTTTCACTAAACACTTATCATTATCTCACCGACAAGATTCCGTAAGCACAATTCAAGTTTCACCCAGGACCTACCAATCTCATGGGCGAACGCTTAACTACTAGACGCCTGAGCTTTTTAGCATCCAACACTGTGAATATCTAACTCCAACCAATCGACGAGAACGAGCGGCATGTCCACCATTGTCTTCAATGAGTTACCATATCACAACAGACCCGGTTGAACTTCACTGATCACTGCTTCTCACTAGATCTCCAAGAAATACCACTTGAAGCCAGTAACGAGTGAGCATATATCGATTCATATCAGAAGGGATTTTGTGGATATTGTAAGAATTTCAATGGTTGATCTCGTGTATGAGCACTACTGAGGGGTACCAGTAAATCAGTACAATCAGCAAGACATTGTTATTTTCGATGGATGAAACATACTACTTAGATCTGTCGACATCGGTAGAACACACCGCAACATGACTCATTATTATTATTATCAAAAATCACAAACCAAGTGTAAAAATGTAAGTTTTCTTCATGAATTTTTCGTTAACATTATTGTTTCAAACCATTTCAATTACTGTGACATAAAATAAACTCGAACCAAACATCACAAAGATATCTTTGTAACACCGAAATAATCTGATTCAAATTATAAGAATAACACAAAATGAATAACGGATTATACATTAATACAGTTGTATGCCATCCGGTTCAGAAGTCTAGAGGCTAAGCACTCGTGCATGAAACCTATATGTTTTTGATTTGATGCTCACGAGTGAGATTGTGGATTCGCGCTGCTGAGGAGTCCTATAGTGAGAGAAAATCATCGTCCAATGCATTAAATTTTTTAAATGTCATGTAAAAATAGCACCTAGTTAGTGGTCTATGGATATTGTTAGATTATTCAACATTTACTTTAAACAAGGCTAATTCGTTTGAATGAAAAAAGGTTCATAATCATCGCAGAATGGTTTGACTATCAGAGTAGAGTCTTGTGGAGATTGTATTAATTTTGATGGTTGAATTCATGAGTCAATGTAAGCTAGACCACCACTGAACGCCTAGAAGCATTAAACGGTTGATTCGTTCTAGCATGGAACCACTCATTAGTGCACATTCCCGATCTCTTCCCATTGTTATTTAGCACTGTAATTGTGGTTCTTGTGTGGACTGCCGCAATATTGCATTATGTCACATACTTTGTAAACAAAGATGGATAGTGTCCAGCAGAGGAATCCACGACAAGCGTTTTGTACTATTTGGGACCCGTCAGCTGGATATACTTACATCTCAGTGTTGATGTCCAACTTGGAACTCGAACCTACTACTCGGTTTATAAACAAACTAAACAGACCACATCAAACCACATGATAGAAAAACTACGTTTTTACAAGATCTTACCGAAAGTGGCTATGGAATGTGGGACGTAGTAATTTAAAATCGACAGGGCATAACTCAAGAATGGTTAATCGTTTAATAATAATAAAAATCTATTGGTCAGAATAAAGCTATTAATTAGAGGAACATGAATATGCATAGTTTAGCTACTTTACAAGGATACAATAAGTAATATCTGCATTGTATTAGACCATTAATAAATTCCATTAAATACTAGCCAATTTTCTCAATAATTCAATTCACAGAAAAACATCGAATAATTGGAGGATTCGACTTATTTAAAACTAAGCAATTTAAAGAAGAAAAAAGAAAAAGAGAGAAAAATAGAAGGAGCAAGGTTATGAGATGTAATTACATGGTAGCCGGTGATCAACAATCTATTCATGTGCTATTTGTTTCATCAGGATACTGGAGCCCGTGTTAGTTATTAGTTTGGAATCATGGTTTCCCAACCCACCTGAGTTGACCCTCTGTATCCACCAACCTGGTTAAAGTACCGGACATTCGATTTTCACCCTCTCAATTTTGTAAACAACAGTAATTCCTCGAGGAAGCAGTCAGTCGAATTTCTCTGGCAGTGGCTGTATACACATGGGCATGTGAGAGCATTTGTAGAAGGAGAGATAACGTTTCCATCTCAGTTCGCTTTTCCCCTTCTCGATTTCGTAAACAAAAGTAATGCTGCGAGAGGGTAACGAGTAAGACTTCAGTGTCAGTGGTTGTACGCACGTGGTCATGTGAGAGTATTTCGAGTGTGATAGCAGACTCTACCCACTCTCGACCGTACCAGGGAATTTGGGAGCAAAAATAAATAGCGTTCATAGATTTTCGCTTAAACCGTTATTTAGAAAACAGTGAGCTGTTTCGATTCTCTACTGTCTTTCAGAAATCATTTTATCAATGGATTTTCTTTATTTGTATTTTCTTTACGAACTAGCTTACTACTCTACATAGATGTATTATGACTACTTATTACAATGTTATAAGTAGTTGAAAAATCCTGTCGTAGTTTTATTTTTCAAAACTTCAACGCAATTTTTAATGGAAACTGAGTTAACAGATCCTTTGTTTGTGTACTCAAATATTGTTATGCGCATTTAATATTTGCAGGAGTTTTACACTATAGAACAGGTTCCTTCAATCAGACAATCCATGTTATGAACGAATGGATCACTAAGCAATAGGATAAAGAAAATGCAATCACTTTGCAAGCAAAGATGGATAGTGGCTAGCAGTGGAATCCAGGACCTGCGTTTCGTTTAGTTCTTATCGTTTATTTGATAAATTCTACTGATCACAGTTCTTTCAAAATTGTCTCTGTGAAGCTTTTTAGCTTGATATCTGAAAGTATGAAGCTAAAAAGCTTTTCTATACGGTATGGATACTAAACTATTTAAATGAAGACTATAAAGTGTTGGGTAAATTTTCAACTTTATCTATTATCAGACAAAACGAGAACAGTGCAACCTCTTCTAAATACACACGTTTCAAAATGCAAATTATCTGAATGTGAGGTTGTGGGGATTAGCGATTTTCTTCGTGTTGGTTTTCTACGAAATGAGGTCGCTAACATCTCCGTTACCATAAAAATTTGATTACTGACCAATAGGAGAAATAGACACAACAATTTATATGTAAATATCCAATTTTGTGTTATGATGACTGGACTATTCCTTGAATTCTTCTGAAACCAGAAAAGTGCTTTGAAAATTACTTTGATAAGAAACCATTTTAGTGGTTGAGATCATGTGTCGATTGAAGCTAGACCAACATGGGAAACCTGAAAGCGCTGGATGGCCTTTTTTTACTGTGCTACTCCTCTACAATCCACATCCATCTTTTGTTTACAATTGTACAAAAAGACTAGTTGTATGGTGTATGATACTTATGCTGGTTGATATAAGTTGTATGTAGCCGCTATTGGAAGTGGAATGTCTTGCAACGTCCATTCACTCACAGTCACCTTCACTTGTAATTACCATTATTAATACTGCCATTATCACACAATATACATGAATCAATTACCTACTAATAAACTGTATAGGTTGAGTGTATGATGATTCTAAGGGTTGTATCAAACTGTATAATGATAATAATCAACAGTAACTCATAATCATTCCACCTTCAACTGAATGAATCGAACTTCGTCAATCATACGTGTTCTAATAGACATTTGACCAAATCTGTTCGCATAGGAAATTTGGAATTGTTAACATTGACTAATTCACTTCGTGAGAGTAAATTATATAACGAATTGGAGTGTTGAAAGTATGGAGTATATGATGAATACTTGCTCCGTAAACTATGAAATTAGGTTTCATGTTATTTGACACTCATCAGTAAGATATATCTACAATATTTAGGGTATTGATATTACTTTGAGCGTTCGAACCAGGGTTATCCAGCTTTATAGTCCATGACGTAGCCACCTAGATATTCACACGTCATGTAGACTGAAGAAAGACTACCTCCAACCACATAATATTCCACTTTAGTCATCTTGACAGAGAGTTCCTGGATTCGAATCCCACGTGTGCGGTCATGATGGCGCACTGTTGGGTTATTGGAATTTTACAAACACATTCTTGTTCTTCAATATTAATTACAGTTGACATCCTAGACTCATTTTGAATAGTTGATCATTAAAAATTAAATATCTTTAGACTGCAGTTTTGTCCTTATATGAGACTTGTAAGCAGTGAGTATTCATGATCTAATACAGGATAACTATATGTTACAAAGAGTCCTCAAAATACTTGTCCAGGCTGTAGTTTAATTAGCTAATATAATCAAAAGGAGGGTTTTGTAATGATTGTAGTGGTATTCAGTATTTATAATCAAATTTCTTGTTCATTTATATGTCAATACTACTTAAATGAATGTGATTCTCATTGCAGATTTCTCTTCAGGAAGAGCTATGTTTTGTATGGCATACCTCCATTCAGTGGAATAAGAAACACACATTCAATAATGAATAGAGCTTCAAATGTAATGTGTAATGAGAAATATTTTTTAGTATGTAACATGAGAGAAAAAATGACTAATGGTAGTGATTAAGACACAATCACGTTTGAGTGACGTTAAAGTCTACTTCAGAGTATTCACCTAATAATCAGGACTAAATTAATATTATAAACCATCGTGAAGAACAAAGATTATGATTTACAGTTGATGACTGAGGTAAGGAACTAGACGAAGGGCGTTTTCATCACGACCTGACATGAACTACAACGCCAAAAACTTTATTTAGCCAAATGGATGAATGAATTTCGTGCTGAAATCCAGGACCTATTCTCTCATCACTTTGCGATCAGTCAAAATGTCAGAACAGTCGAAGTGTGACACGAAGAACCACAGTTTAAAATCCCATGTCAACTATTGTGAATAGATTTATACCACACTGACATTCGTTAGTCATAATCAAAGTAGTATTTAATTTATCTCATGAGGTGATTGAAAGGTAAATTATCCAAACCATCTACCAATTAACGTTACTGAGTTTCATTGTTTTTTTGAAAGATTCTTTTGGAAGGTTGATGAATAATCGAACGAATTCAAATAAGTAATCTGGTGATAAACAACAACGAATCAAAAGTATAATTTTAGTTGGTTTGATCAATAAATCAATTAGAATGATTAAACGTCTTTTCATTGATTTCACGAATGATACAAATTCGGTAAACCAAATATATTACACTTCCATTAGGGAGAAAGACAGAGGAGAAGGAGGAGGAGAGAGTTAGTCAAAAAACAATACAGAAACGGATATAAATACAGTTACAATAAATTCAACTGAATATTCATGATCTACATTTCATATTCAATTGATAATAGATTTTCAAGACTATCAACTTTCATTGTTATTAAATATCATAGTTTCTTATTGGTTAACAAACTGTTATCATTCCATGGAAACTATGATTTGTTTCTTTTTTCTTTTTTTTAATGTCTGTCAGTTACATTACAATAATCGATATAACTATCATAGTTGTATTAATGTTAGGTTTGAAGCTCCACGAGTTCACTTAATCTGTGAACGAGAACAAGACTTAGTGACCAAGGATAAGTAATCTAGCTACCGTTACGTTCCAATCCCGTTATCTAGAAGGAGAAGTCCAAGCCTGGTATAGTGAAGTAAATATATATATATATGATAGATATTGTCATGGGAAATTTTTAAACATTAATCGATACGTTCACCAGTTGACCTATTTGAACATTCAACCGATGAGTTAATCGATAAGATGAAATCACAAAATATGAGTCTTGGGGATATATCGTTGCCAACAATTAAGGAAAAACAGTATATGTTTAAGCATAGTTATAGATATATGATTGAATCATATAATGTTTATCTATAAATATACAAACAAATTCAATTAGAGACAATATGGTTGCTGGCAATATACATCGAAAAGAATGAACATTATTTCAATGTTAATTCCTGTACTGTTAAAATCTAATTGGTGATTACTCGATATTTATTGTCAAGATCGATTAAAATGTAGGAAAGGGAAACTTGTTGAGATATTTATGCTGACAAGTCTATATTGTACCAAAATCTAAAAAATTGAATAAAGCTTATAATAATAATAATAATAATAATAATAATAATGAGTAGTGTATTCAGTGATACGTAGCCTACTGGAAGAAATTCATTATGGTTACTGAGATTTACTCAAAATTACTTTTACATCCTTACGCGTAGACAAGATAGTACTAGGCTGTTTAATACTAAAATATAGTGAACTCGAATAAATGATAAGTCTACAAAACAAATTAGAATGTTGCTTTTAATGTTGGTCAATCCAAAAACGAATAAAACAATACATGTTTCCTATGTTAAATTATAACGGACCATCTTATATTAAAACAGTAATGACTCACTGTGTCTAAACTAAACAACATACTACTAGTTACTAGTAAAGTTGGTCATAATTCATTTGAACATCAGTAAGCCAATGAATGTAAGATTGAACACAAATGGATGTTAGTTAAAGCCACAACATCACAAGATGAAAACTGGAAGGATAAACAACACAGCATCAAGGATAACATAGATGACAATCAGAATGAAAATACTAGACATTAAGAATATAACTCAAAAAGTCAAGAAATAGCTGAACTCAAAACCCAGAAGAAGATAAAGAGTAAATAAATCTGCGTCATTCTGATTGATTGTGTATTATATCATGCTATTCCTCCAGCTACTGATAGCGGTTGTTGAGTGAAACTCAACCAAAAAATCATATATACCAAAATAGTTCAGATCAACAACAAATGTCTAATTGAAACATCATTTAACCATAATGGATTATGTTACCAAATAACTAATACTAAACTATACTATAACATGTAAGATAAGTTTGGAAAATTACTCATAAAACTGTAGCCTCTGAAAGGATGAACCAGTTTGTACATAAGTGATTAGTTATTATTTACTTTATAAGTTGTCATATAACAATGAAACTTAAAAATGAACATCGATTATGTAAACACATCAATTAGTTTGTATGGCATGAACTGCCCTTAAATGTACCATTCATTTATTATTCTCAGTAAATTATTAAGATATACCACATATACATATATATACCTATATTACTTGAACGTATCTTTCAATATAATCTATAATTGTGATGATGATGATGATGATGATGATGATGATGATGATGATGATGATGATGATGATGATGATGATGATGATGATGATGATGATGATGATGATGATGATGATGATGATGATGATGATGATGATGATGATGATGATGATGATGATGATGATGATGATGATGATGATGATGATGATGATGATGATGATGATGATGATGATGATGATGATGATGATGATGATGATGATGATGATGATGATGATGATGATGATGATGATGATGATGATGATGATGATGATGATGATGATGATGATGATGATGATGATGATGATGATGATGATGATGATGATGATGATGATGATGATGATGATGATGATGATGATGATGATGATGATGATGATGATGATGATGATGATGATGATGATGATGATGATGATGATGATGATGATGATGATGATGATGATGATGATGATGATGATGATGATGATGATGATGATGATGATGATGATGATGATGATGATGATGATGATGATGATGATGATGATGATGATGATGATGATGATGATGATGATGATGATGATGATGATGATGATGATGAATTGGATGACGATGCTTTGGATGATGAATTGCATGAGGATGATAATTGTTTGAAACCATCACTGCAATTCCATACCCTTTTACTTTACATGTGAAACCTGTTGTTCTATCGAAATTGTTTGTGAGTTTTATTCTATTGATTTCAGATTTCCCTAATTTTCTCGGTTCAATTAATTAATGATCATGCAATTCACGATCATCATCTAATTCATCATCCAAATAATACTACTACTACTAATAATAATAATCCAAACCATCATCATTTTGAACTAAGTGTAAACCGTTAAACTTTATCCTCTATAAGAAGCATTTCAAATTTTATGTGTAGTGAACGAGAACACATGTGTGGATAATCACAGCGTCTAAGTAGTATCTGAGAGCTGTACAGCAATAACTTCATTCGTAAAATATCAAATCGTCTCATAATTCACTCTTCTCGTTCTTATTTCTTTCATCTTTTCAACCGTCTTCAACTTGATATTTAACTTTCTATTGATGATACATACTACTTATATCTGTCTATATCAGTAGCACACATCATTCAAGTAATTATATGAATGATGGTACAACTAAATTTGTAAGATTCAGAAAAATGAGAATACTCCAAAAGGAACTGATATATTTTCACTGAGAGGAAGAGGAATTCGGATGTATCTGGAAAACAATTTGGTTTTGAATAGTAAAGCTAATCTGAATGGAATATTTATCATTAGATTAAAAGGGACAATAAAAAGATACAAATAATGAATTTCTTTTAGAAATTTCAAATTACATGACAATACTACTTATTTCTTCGATAGATTAGTAGGCAATAGGCAGTAGCAATATTCTATTATTAATGAGACTATATTTTATAGTTGACCTTTGAGTGACCCTAGAATGAACTTTCAGAATGTCCACCTAATTACTAAAGCTAACTGAGGATCATGAACCTGTGTGAAGAAATAAAGATTATGATTCATTGTTGATGGTTAAAGGTTAAGAATTAGATCCAGGGGGGGTTAATTACGAACTGACATAAACTATAATGGTAAAACGCTATTTAGTCAAATGGATGAATGTGGTTCGCGCCAACATTCCAAGACCTGTTATCTTAAATCTGATTGATTCATCCATAACTTATAGTCTTTTCTTAGTATCATAATAAACTTCCAAAGTATTCACCAAATGTATAATTTTATTCAAAACTTGTTGATTGAATACAGTAATAGGTTGGTATAAAGAAGTTTCAAAACAGAGAAGCATATTTTCATTGAAGGATCTCAACAAGTAAAGTCAACCAATTACCAGTGCGTGGTCAACTAGTAGAAAACTCTCGATATCTCGAAATATCACTTACGGTGATGAACTGGTCAGTTCAGTTCAGTCAGTCAGTCAGATACAGCGTAGGACCAAAAGTATATATATGAATCGGCCCAAGCTGCTATACATCATCAGCACAGCAAGATGAACACCGACTTCATAGAAGTAGTTAATCCAGTGATGGTGGTCTCACACTGGAATGCATATAACCTATAGACCACTGAGCTGGTCGACATATAACGGTGTTGATGCTTAACTTTGATTAACCTACTAATCTATGTTATGATTAGCATTTCATTCTATACATTATACATTTATATATATTACTTCCTGAAATGTGTTCTTTAGCTTTCCAATCATCCGTTTCGCTTCAAAATTCCAAGGTATTACTTGCTTCGTGATGAATTTTGGCGATTTCTTCATTGTATGTTTTATTCAATCCCAACAGGTTTGTGTAAATTTTTAAAGTTTATTATTGGTTACATCGTCTATTGACTTCAACTGTAGACATAATTAGATAGTGAGGCTCTTCAGCTATACACATCTGTGAACTGAAATCAATGATATCGCCAACGAGACGAGGTTCGTGTTCCATAGTGAACATCAACTCTGAGATGTTGTTACATCCACATGACGAGTTCCGAATTGGACGAAACACGCGTCAAACTGGATTCGACTACTAGCCACTATCTATCTTTGCTTAATTAAGTATTTGGCTTGTTATGATGAATAAATTGTCGTGACTTTGTCTCATTTGAGAAGTGTTAGAATTGTCCGGGTGAAAAGAATATAGAATAATACCAAGCGAATAATAGAAATTTAACACTTCAACTTATCTCAATTTCTCTTTGTCAATCAAACGATGTTTGTCTTATCTTAATTCATATTTATACAGAATAATTGAGCAGTATCCAATGCTGTGTTTACTCAGTCTTTGGCGTTGATCAAACACGACAAGCACCTAATCAACTAGATATCAAAAGTACCTAGATTAAATATTATGTGGTTGGAAGCAGTCTTTCATAAGTCTAAATGACGTGTGAATATCCCGGGTACGTGGTTAAAGCTGAATGACTTGGTTCGAATCCTCAAAGGAACATCAATACCCTAAACACTGTAGATATATCTTAGTGATGAGTGTCATATAACATGAAACGTAATTGCGTAGTTATCTTCTAACTACCTTCAACTACTCAACATTCATATTTCTTTATTATATTTATGGAATCGGGATAAATGCTCATCACTATGATTGAATGAACCACTATTAAAACATTTATTGTTGAGTGTTAAGTTTGTCTTATATTGTTACTACTCGCTCCCTTTCCACTCCTTTGTATACTGTGTTCTATACTACTTAATAACATTCGGTAAGCAGTTGTATACGCAACAGTCTTGACACTTATGTTGTAATGCAAATTGTAGTGTAATATTCTGAAATGTTCACTTATATACTTATAACATTATTGTACTTATTATTGTATTTATCATTATAATTAATGTACCTTGATCACTGTAGTGGTTATCCACATTTTCCATGATGTTTTGCTCTTGTTTCGGGTTTCCATTGTTCGTAAACTGTTATCGAATTTAGACACAGCTATCAGCTGTCCTTTGTACTTTCGTATGTTGTAATTATTGTTTATGTTACTGTTACGAGAAGCTTTTTTATTTTCATGCTTGAAAGACGCGTTTAAACGCCCCAGACACCTCACAAGTTGAGGTTTATAACTACATTTTGTGTATTATTCATTAAAGAATCGCTATTGTAGTCAAATCGTTGTTTTGGGAACTGTGATTTTGCGCGTATCTCAATTGGGTGACTTGGACGCTTCTATAGATGTAACATTGAGGAGGTTTGATTCGTTCCATTAAAAGTGGAGTGATTATGAGTTATATCGTGATACATCTCTGAGAATCATCATACACTTACATTTCTAATCATAGATATCAATAGGATAGTAATTAAAGATCACAATATATGGTTTGTCAGTAGGTAATTGATTTATGTACAATATGTAATAATTGTGGTTTAATGGTAGTAACAATGAATGAGGTTACTAGTCAGAATGAGGTATTACTAGTTTGTATTCCGTTCTCGTCCTCTGATTTTCGATTTTCCCAATTCTCTGTCTCCAAACATTCCACTTTCGATTAGTGATGCATACTACTTATGTCTGTCGGGATTGAGTAGCACACATCACACTAAAACTACCGACTTCCTGCTCAAGATGTGAAATTAGCTGACTGAGATACAGATGAAGACAGTACTATTCAAGGTTTTCCAACTCCCTTGAGTAGATCCTTCGTATCTAGCAACCTAGTTAAAGCATCGGACATTCACTTTTCATCCTC
Source organism: Schistosoma bovis (assembly GCA_944470425.2). NCBI lineage: Eukaryota > Metazoa > Platyhelminthes > Trematoda > Strigeidida > Schistosomatidae > Schistosoma > Schistosoma bovis. Next base: position 46,734,047 of record OX103954.1, read on the forward strand.
TCAATTTTGTAAACAACAGTAATGCTCCGAGAAAACAGTCAGTAGAATTTCTCTGGCAGTGGCTATATACTCTCGACCGTACCAGGGAATTTGCGAGCGAAAACAAATACCGTTAGTACATTTTCACTTAAACCGTTATTAAGAAAACAGTGAGCTGTTTCGATTCTCTACTGTCTTTCTGAAGTCATTTGATTGATGGATTTTCTTTACTTGTAGTTTGTTTACTAAATAGCTTACTATTCTATATAGATGTTTTAGACTACTTATTACAATGTTATAAGTAGTTGAATATCCTGTTGTAGTTTTATTTTTCAAAACATCAATGTGATTTTTAATGGAAACTGAGTTGACAGATCGTTTATTTGTGTACGCAAACATTGTTATGCGCATTCTATATTTGCAGGAGTTTTACACCATGGAATATGTTCCTTCAATTAGAAAATCCATGTGATGAACGAATGGATCATAAAGCATTAGGATAAACACAAAATGTTATCTCTTCTCAAGCAAACATGGACAGTGGCTAGCAGTATAATCCAACACGTGCTTTTCGTTCTATTTGGGACTCGCCACTATCAACCCTACCAATACTACATCTGCTATTAATATAGAGAACAGGTAATAGTAAACAATACACATACTGCATAACTGAAATGTGTAAAATGTACATGATGTAAATAATTTGCCAAACTTCCTTTAATTGATTTTCCACAAACACCATTGTCCTTTCATTTACGTTCTTATTTTAGTTGCTAACCGTTTTATCTTCTCTCTTCTTTTCTCTTCCTTCCGCTATTATCCGTCTGAATTCTATTTTCAATACCTTAACAATACTATATTCTTCTGTTCATAGAAGTAAAACACACACACACACTTTAATCATACGCTATACTACCTTTATTTTTACTCCTTTGTGGTGTTAGTATGAATTAAAGATTCTTTTTGTACTTGATTGCTTGCTTCATTCGTATTTCAAATACATCACATTCGTTCGTGCTTGTCAATTACCACTTTGTTGATTTGCGTTGTTTGTGAGAATCTTAGTTCATACTACAATTCAAAGATTCCTAATTATCATTTACTTTCACCAATACTAATTCTATTTATATTGCAGGTATTATGACTACTTGAGGTGATGAATCGAATAATGCTAGTTGAACAATGAAAAACTGGAAGCAGTAAACGTCCGTTCCGTCCAAGAATGGGATTCCTCAACAACATTATACGACCATGCTCTATTGTTTCCGATGAGCAATAGCATCACACATGACATGGATGACCTGCACAGGGAATTATGTGTATGAAACACAGTTTTTGAATTTCGTGTTCACGAAATCAAATAAGATTCGTGTTCAATCGTTACTTTCAATATATGACAATGTGATCAACGTCATTCTGACGAAATTCCAAAGAATTTCGGAATCATCACTCATGTTTCTATCATTACACAACCCTGTGATGTAATGCAACCTTTCATCTATCACACTGTTTAAAGATATAGAGAAAAGATGTATCAGTTGACAATGACAAAGTACATGGATGATTTAAGTAGATATCATTGCAAGTAACTGAAATCTGTGAACATATATAGCGCATATAGATTCTGAGATGAGATCAAAACCGAATAATGTTTAATCTTTAGCAGAAGAGTAATTCAACTTAAACTATGTTGATACACAGGCGTTTGCGATCGAATACACACAAATGAATCGTGGGTAGGTATCATCTCACTCTAGTTATGAAAATAGATTGTGAATTTCTATGTCTAATTTGATTGTCTGTGATAATCGAATGAAAAGTGATAACAGAACGGAAGCTCATTTCTTCGAATGTCTATCGACTATAACTCTATTGTATACTTACCAAGTGTTCAGATTATATAGATACATATAGAGAATGACTTCATTCAACATGTTCTTTCGAATAACTCACTCAATATTGTTATCCGATTAACCATTCCGTAATCACTTTTCAGCCTATTATTTACGGCCTACTCCAATCATAACCACCCTCTAACTTATTCATGTATATTTTCCATTTTATAATTTCATATGGCCTGGTATGTCTGTTTGCAAGTTACGTCCTCTTTCGTAAGACATTGTTAGTTTAGACTTGTTACTGACTTTTCAAATTGAGAGAAAGGAGGTGTGAATCCACGGCATTGTGGTTTAAAAAGGATTTGAATCATGGTAACTACCGCTTCTTGTACATATAAATGACTAGATTGAGGTGAATAATGTCGGGATTTTGATTCATGGTTTTGTCAAGTGACAATAATACATTCGTTCCATGCTACTTGAAATTATGATGTCATGTTGTGGCATTGTCATTTCATTCAAAAACGCAAGGAAAATACCCAGGACATTGAAAACCAAGACACACTCTAACACGTCATCAGGAAATGCTTATCAAACTGATCAGTAAACACTAAATTAACATAAAATATGCTAAATGGATTCATTATCCTATCCCGCGTGAACAACACCTTCGAAATCACAAAAATGAATTATTTAAGTCTTCCATGAATAAGTGTTAGCGCACAAATCCAATGAAATCTTTACAATCAATACCGTACAATCTAGAGAACACAAGAACAACTAGAGGCAAACCAACCTTCATATAACAAATAAATAGTTGTGACTGATAGGAGAATTACACTATACAAAGTAAATATTGTTCAGGAAACAATAGCTAGAGGTGAGAACCGACGACATAGTTTCTCTGAAATCAATCCATGTGGATAACAGAAGATTGCGGAAAAATTGAATTACTAGATGGACGATACACAAATCCTTCATCTTCAAAAAGCTGAACAAACAATATAGATTTGAGTGGGCCATATACATGCTTAACTATTTTCCCAATAAGTTAGTTGCAGAACAAACATTTAGTGCTTCAAAACAGTTACAAATCAATTAGAATAAACAATCCACCATTGTTTTCACTGAGTTACTGCCTCAACGACATACACGGTTGAACTACACTGACCATGGAATCTCCCTAAAACTACAGGAAATACCTCACGAAGCAAGTCACAAGTGAACACATGATGATTATTGTTCAAATGGCGTGTCTACGGTACTGCAGAAATCTTCAATAGTTGATTTTACGGATCAGTTAAAGCTAGATTACCATGGAAAACCACATTTTGAGAATTCGACTATTACTAAATGGATTTCACAAATCAGATCAATAATTTCACTTCTACTTCAACTGTGTTACGTAATTATTGGTGACAAACATTATTGAAGCAAGGTCGTGGTTTGTGATACCACGTGCAGGATCATCAATGCGCATTATTGATGAATCTCAGATTTTCAATGATGGTCTAACTATAAACGTGTTTGACAAATTATTGATTTTTGTGTATAGTTTTCAAATGGACAATATATTGATACGTCTAACAAACTGAGTTTACTACCGCATCATATTCCACGGAATTCCTCTAATCTGATAATACTATGGTGTGTGATACTGATATCGGTAGATATAAGTTGTATGTATCGTCAATCGAAAGAGGAATGTCTGAACGTTGAAAGTTAGAACACATTCAAAGAGCAGAGTACGAGAACAGAAAGTGATTAATATGGAAACGAAGGAACAATGAAGTATGAGACAATCGACTGACACTTTGTAAATGAAATATTCACTGTATGGTTCTCAGATTTTATCAAGAGATTCAGTAATTCGGGGTCAATAAAGTTTGGTTGACCGATTTGTGTTCCTGTTCATTATACAGATAGTGTCGTCTATGAAGCTAATTGAATCGAATATAATCCCTAGATCTACATACCTTATATGCAAACTTTCGTTTATATATTACTACCACTGAATTAACTACTTCCATGAATCCAGTGTTCCTCTTACTGTGCTAACGAGTTTTGGCAACTTGGACCCATGCATATATGTGTCTGGTCCTACGTTGTAGCTAACTGAGTGAATGAGTGACAGACTGGCTTACATTACCTCTTAAGTTGTCATTATCTTTACATAAACTGATCCATAAATTAGATTCAATATAAATTTAATAAAACGTAATGTTAACATGTGATGAAACAGCAGTTAACTGTGTTGCTGGTTTCCAATTCATCTCTTTATTTGTCATAGAAACTATCTTCATCTTGTTTATCTCGTCAGTCAGCCAATGAGTTCATCAAAACAATATTAATCCTGGTATAAATGTACATCATTACAAGATATAATATCAACACAGATGTTTGAAATTAATAATTTGAATAGAGAAACAGTTGGAGCAGTACTATGTTATGTGTGCTACTGATGTTGACAGATATAAGTAGTATGTATCATCCACAGAAATTGAAATACGTGGTGACACAAGGTTTTGCAGATCAAGGAGAATAGATTGAGAGCTGAGATTGATTGCTATGGAAATCAGGGTGTTTAATGAATAAATAAGAGTAAAATTAATATGATGATAATAGTGAGTTCAAATATTTAAAACAATTAGTCCCTTTGATAAATTTCGATTGTGCAATAAGAAGACGTAGTTTATCAGAATTATGTGATATATTTGCACAATACATTTCGAACAATCTCATCAATTGTTAAGAACATTTATATATGAAGAATTAAAAGGTCAACTAGACAGGTTAAGGGTAAGTCATAACAAAGGAAAAAATATTAAAGTACACAAAAACAAATGTGATTATCACTCTGGATAGTAAATTAGTACTACCAGGGTAGGTTAAGTGTAAGCACAAATTGTTTTTGAACACATAAAGGGGGTTTCAATTTTCGTATAGCCAAGGCTTCAATAAACCTTAGTATACGTCCTTGAAGGCTTTTGTACAACACAACAAATGCTGATTTGATATCAACCTTAAGACCAGTCTCAATCAAATGTTTCGCAATCGATGATAATGTCTGTCTATACTGTGATCTTATTTCACCATTGCAATTTATCTGATTCTGCAACCATTTTGGTATATGTTCACCCACCCTTAATTGCAAATCACGATTGCTTCTCCCTACATACATGTTTGCACACATACATGTAAATTTATAGACATAATGGGATGTGACACAATCGTTTTCGTGCTGTTTGGGCTTTTGGTGAGACATAGACCTTGTCTTTTCGATAATGACAAAATGGACTGCATAAAATGTCCGGTTGACAGCTAATTTAATTCCCTGTTTCAACATGAGACTATTTGTGTCACCTCTGAATGGTAGCGTAATATAAACTAGCTTTTTGGGTGCCAGAAGCGTCATAGGTCTAGTCATATTGCAATCCTTCCAGCGGTTTATGAACTTTCACTGACTGCTCATACGCAAAATCGATTTGTTTGTTACCCGATTTCATAATTACTGGTGACTGCTGATCACCACCCAGTGATCAATCAATTGTGACATTTGTAAGAGTTTGACTATCGTGTAAGTGTCATCTCATCCAATTTTGATACATGTTCATCTGCTACTTTAACTCTACTTAGTCTTTTCACAATTTTTTTACTTAAACCATTTCAAAGGATAAAACCCTGAACTTCTAAGACGAGTGTAAGCATAGCAAACAATAATGTCTTGTAAACATTTGAAACATCTAAGGAGTAGAGAGTAGTGTGGTGGATTTCCACAGGATAATGCCACTCACATGAAGACATTTGCAGTCCCCTTTTTAATGTCTCCGTCATTATTTCTAGGCAATATGTCATTCACAACAACGAAGACGATTTATCGTTCATAAGAAACTATCATAGGCAATCAATAATACTATCCGACATTTCGAAAATAAAATAGAGCGGTGAATTTGTTTTGATACTATCCGATAAGTAACTTTGGTTTATTGTTCTACATATAGGCCAATATTTCCGACCGAAGTATATCTCTTGATAACTATTTCCTATATAGAAGCGATAGACTGAATGGACGAGGCGGAGGATGTGACATGCCTGAACTAAACAAACTGAAGGATTCGGTGTGGATTGTATTAAAGCCGTCGAATTCCGTTACCTTACTGCTCGACTGTGTTTATCGTCAACCTAACGCATCAATAGATGAAATAGCAGTATTATCGGAGGTATTCACACTAGCATCATCCCTCTCATTCACAGGCAAGCTCATTTGTGGTGACTTCAATATGCCCGAAATTTCTTGGCTCCCAGTCAAAGCGCCGAGAAGTTATGAATCATTTGTTGAATGTCTAGAGCTCGGAGAATGGACTCAGTATGTCGATAGCCCTACCAGACATCAAAACATCTTAGACTTAGTCTTTACCAGTGGCCTCATCCCCAATACTCTGTATATTAGAAAAAAGTTCCCAGGTAGTAATTATAATATTGTCATATGCAGCCTTAATGTGAAAACCACAACCGGTAGAAGTAAAACCGTAACACTTCGTAGAAACTATCGCAAGGTTGATTGGAATAACTTCTACAATTACCTAAGAAGCACTAATTGGAGAACTTTCTTTAGCTCAAACAATACCGACACATTAACCAATATATTTTATCACAACATCAAAAGTATCATCAACAACATCGCACCTTTAGAATACTGTAAACCTACGTTCTCCAAAGATCTCTATATACCGGTCAGTACAAGAAGACGTCTTCAAAGACATTGTACTCGATTCCACAACTTAAATGACTTTTCCTCTTTAATAACGATGACAGAAATACTTGTCCGAACAGAGACAATAAGTAAACAAAAAGCAGTCGCACAGGAAAAACGTGCAGTTGAACTTAATAATAACTCCTCTGCACTCATCTTGCTACTCCAAAATAAACTTAAACGCTCTAAATCGAGAGGGAGTATATTCATTAAAGGCAAACACGTATACGAAGATCCCAAACTTGTCACAGAATTATTTAGTGAATATTTTTGTTTATCACTAACTAACGAAAAACCATTTAATGATTCAGAACCAATCCCAGGTACTCCCTGTGAAGTTACTAATGTAGAATTCAATGTACAAAATGTCCCCAAGGCAATCAGTACATTGAAGACTCCTACACTGATGGATCAAATGGTATTCCATCTAGCATGCTAAAACGTGGAGGTGATGATATGTGTGTTTTGCTTCTCAAACTATTCGCGATATCACTCTCTTCAGCTTGTTACATTACTGCCTGGAAAACTACACATATCATTCCCAAAATTAAAACAGCACCTGAAGCAAACGTCGAAAATTACCGGCCTATAAACATAACTTCAGTGGTATTCAGAGTGATGGACAAAGTAGTTAAGGCGGCTGTAGTCCAACATCTACTTACCAATAATCTCATCTCGACCTACCAGCATGGATTCCTTAGGTCCAGATCATGCGATACATGCCTAGTAGACTACCTGATTGATATAACTCTGAAACAAGACAACAGACTACATGTATCAGTATTATTCATAGACTTTAAGAAAGCCTTTGATAAGGTCCCACACAAAAGGCTACTCATCAAACTAAAGCGTATTAGGTCCACTTTTGTTTCTTATGTATATAAACGATATATGTGACACCATAGAATTTGGGAAACCATACTTATATGCTGATGATCTCAAAATAGTATACAGCTATAAGCCTAAGACACTAAGCGAAAGTGTATCCCTGATTCAAAATGACCTCAATAACTTCACTATCTGGAGCGAAAAATGTCAATTGCCATTTAACCTCAACAAGTGCGGGATCATGCACTTTGGAAAACATCCCTATAGACCGCAACTTCACTTAAATAAACGTAGAGTCCAAACACTCGAATCAGTACACGATTTAGGAGTTAATTACACAGGAAGCCTGAACTTTGAAGAACATGCCTACTCTATTATTTCTAAATCTACACGGCTAATTGGTTTCTTAAAGAATAGTTTTTTCACAACAGAGGCTAAGCTTACTCTCTACAAAAAATGTGTACGGTCCTCCCTTGAATACTGCTCTTTTGTCTTCTCTAATATGAATATCACAGACAAGATAAGAGTAGAAGATGTTCAAAGACGTTTCACACGTCAACTACTAGGATGTAACTCGAATCTCGATTACATAGATAGATGTAAACACCTATCTTTAGAACCTTTATGGCACCGTAGGCTAAAGAACAATTTAATATTTCTCTACAAAGTGATATATGGGCTCTCCTTTCTAACCTCCTGTACGACTATGACCCACGACCCAGCCTATAAACTTAGAAACAACGCATATACACTACTTACCGTAAAACACCAAAAACAAATGCGTTGTAAGTTTTTTACAGTACGGTATAGTTTATTGTGGAACAGGCTGCCAATGCCTATCTGTAACTGTGATACGTTTCCGAGATTCAAAAAGCTAATAACCCTATTTGTAGACTCCAAAGAGCTTCAACATTTCCTTGAACTCCCGCCCACCAATGAGGCACTTTATTACGGACCGCCTAGTATCTAGAAAGAACAAGAATATAACAAGTTCGACTGTTACTAATATGAATATAACCAAGTCACAGAATATATGGCTTATCCTTTCCTATTATTCATTGTTTATTAATCATGGCCTTATGCTGCTAACTCTAGCTTTCAGTTCCCAAATCTCTCTACAGGTTAAATGTACATTATTCTATCTAAAAGTCATGCCTTTTTTCTACTGCAAGTAGATAGACAGCTCAATCTTATGGATGCTGATCTACTAAGGCCGATCATACGAAGCTCAAAATCTGGCCACAAAGTCTTGTGAGTTTCTCAATGTTTTATTTGTCTTACCATGAAATCTTTTTTTTTCTATAATTTTATACCCTCTCATATCCTTTGATTTGCTATTGGCCCTTACTTCTTTAAACCATTAGTTATTTTCATAGCAGTGTGATATACTATGTGGACATCTAACGCATAAAACAAAATTTTCAACTATCTGATTTGCTTGTAACATGGACCTAGTAGAGACAGTGTATTCCAACCATGGGCTTTGATTAAAGCAGTATTCATACTTACCACAAACGTAAGAGAGCCTAACATCACAAAAGGAGGGAGAGTGGCATTACTGACCAGCAAACATGATGGTAGGGCAGAACAATTTGTTTAATAACGGCTCCTTATGGTTTAGTGGGATGTCACGAACTAATGGTATTGATGTTGATTTATCACGCAAAATACCTCATTAAATCGTGTTACGAACGTTGAATTGGTTTCACTTCCTACCCAGAAATCCTATGACAGACAAAATAGACAATTCGCTAATATACGAAGCCTACTCAAGACCCTATGATACCTATAAAAAAATAACAATACAAAAAACGAAATGGGCTTCAATAGCTTCGAAAAAGGAAGGTAGCCAACTGTATATCACAATACTGTTTCTAGCACTATATTTTATTGCATAACCACACATAATTTCATACTCTCAACTCCTTTCCGAATCGCCTCCATTTGTCAGTTGTATGTTCACTCACACCTTGTTAACACTTATTTTCTTTACTATTAAAAAGCTCTTTCTTAACAAATACCTTAATAAAAGAAAAGTAGCTTGAATGATCATACCTTAAACATTTCTTCATGAATATTGGCTACTCTGCCTCTCGTCCTTTCTTTTAATTGCTCCCTCTTTCAGCCCCCTTGTGATATGGAACGAGTGACTTCATCCTGCACCACCCTAAAAGCCTTAGATATACTAAAGGCACATAAGGTTACGATTTCTAGAAGCTCCCACATTCAGTGGACCTATCCTTGTTTTTAAACCTTTTAAATCCAATTACAATGGTTGGTAAGACTCACAAATGTGGGCAACCAAATTGTTTGTTCTCCGTTGAGGAGGGAATGCAGTGTGACGACTGTAAAAAGTGGTATCACAAAATGTGTACACGACTAAGTCCGACGGCTTACAAAAGATGCTCGAAGCCTAACTCGCATTGGCTTTGTATGTTCTGCTGTACGGATAAAAAGGTACTAATACAGGAGGCTATGGGCCTATTGGCTTTGGCCTGCAAGAAAAACGATGGCGGAAGCACTGATAACAGGAGCACTGACGATGAAGAATGTGTCAGTGTAGTAAGTGCTGCTACTGGACCCATTAAACACCTGACTGCGGTTGACGGGAACGTGAAATCTCCGTTGACATTAACGAGAAATGAAGTGTCGCTTGATATTGACATCGGCAGTCATACACCTCTAGTCGAAATAGAAGATCCGGATAAAACTGTCACCGTTCCACATAGTCCAGGTGTGGCTGTTCTGAGTGGTGACAAATGGACTTCGGTAAGAAGAAAAAAATAAGAAGAAAAAGGCTGTAGGCAAAACGCAGCTGGTCAGCAAGACATTGGAAGGGATGTTATCAGAAGAAAAATCCTCACCGCGTGAAAAGACAGATCTCTCTGAGAGATCAGTCATTTTTCATAAGATAAGAGAATCTTCAGATACTGAACCAAAGGCAAGATTTGAACATGATCTCAATCATATTAAGACATCATTAAGTAAACTACTCCCAGATACAGTTTCAGGAGTTAGTATTTGTAAGCTTTATAGAATAGGAAAAAAGGTGGATTCCGAAAGTCCTCAGAAAAACCGCCTCCTAAAGGTTACATTCAACACGGTGGAAGAAAGGAACCTGATTCTAAGTAATTCACGTAAACTGATTGGATCCGGAATATATGTCCGTGAGGACCTCAGCCTAGCTGATCGTATTAAGAGAAGAGCTGCAGAAGCGGAAATAAACGAGCGTCGCCGAAACGGTGAAAGAAACCTCGTTCTTAAGGGTTTTCAGATTGTAAAAGTTCGGAGCAAAACGATCCCCAAGCCACTCTGGGTGGCAAGGGAAAGCTCTCCACAGACTTAAAAGTGTGCTACACAAATGCTCGCAGCCTACTAAATAAAATGGCGGAGCTGAAGTCAGTGGTGGATAAAGAAAAACCGGACGTTATCGCTGTCTCGGAAACTTGGTTAACGTCAGAAGTATTAGATAGTGAAATCCAATTGACTGGTTTCATAACCAGTAGGGCTGATAGATTAAACCGAAGGGGAGGCGGGGTTATTGTGTACACGAAAAGTACCCTAACCATAAGATTAGCTGAGACAGTAGCACATGTTTCAGGGACATGTGAACTGGTGAGATGTAAGTTGAAATGCCGAAGGCAAGATATTGAAGTAGTTGTAGTTTATCGCAGTCCAGAATGTGTAGCAGATGATTTTCTCCTCAGTAAACCTAAGTCCTGGTGTAACAACGGTAAAAGCCTTGTAGTAGGCGACTTTAATGCACCATATATAAACTGGGTTAACTTAGAAGTAGAGTCATCTATATCGTCGTTCGACTCCAAACTGTTAGAAACCTCGATTGGACTAGCATTATTCCAACACATTAGAGATCCCACAAGATACGACTTAAGAAACTCTTCTCTCTTTTAGATTTAGTCTTCACACACGGTGATGACGTTGGTCAAACGGCTTTTCTCCCACCACTTGGGAGAAGTGACCATGCAGTCATCTTATTCAAATTCATGGCTGAGATTGGCTGTCAAACAATTGCGCCGGCCCGTCCTAACATATGGAAGGCAGATATGCAGGCAATTAACTCCGCAGCATCGGCTGAGAACTGGGAAATTGACTCAAAGGCATCAGTACAAGAGGCATGGACTCTATTCAGGCAGTTATACAATCGGGTAACTCAACCATACATACCCTGGACTGTCCCAAAGAAAAAGAAGCACGGACATCCCTGGATAGGGCGGGATATTCGACGCTTACTAAGACAAAAGAAGAAATGCTGGGATGTTGCCATCCGCCTTGGCACAGCAGGTACGATGGAACGCTACAGATCGATAAGAAACGAGTGTATAACTAAAATTCGGGAAGCGCAAAGAAAATATGAAATGCAGCTGGCAGAATCTGCACTCAAGCAGCCCAAGAGGATATTCTCGTACATAAACTACAGAACAAGGATCATCATTGGATTCCCAACCTAATTAAAGTAGGAAGTGAATCTGAAATGATAGAGGAAGATCAGGAAAAAGCTGAGGTTATGGCTGACTACTTTGGGGCAGTTTTCACTCAGGAACCTCCTCTAGAGAAAGAACCAGACCCAATTACAGAGTCAACAAACCAGCTGCTCACCGTGGACTTCGACCAAAACGATGTGCTTAAGGCTCTTAGCACCCTAAACATGGAGAAGTCGACAGGACCAGATGAACTACACCCTAAAATCTTGAGACATATTGCCCAATATATCGCAGCCCCACTGACTGTGATATTCAAAATGTCACTTGACCAAGGTGTGTTACCTATGGACTGGAAGGACGCAATCGTCACTCCCATACATAAAACTGGTCTACGACAAGTTCCATCAAATTACAGACCCGTAAGCCTCACCAGTGTTGTAATTAAAATACTGGAAAGAATAATCAAACGGACCATAACAGCATTTATGGAAACCAATAACTTGCTGAACATGGCACAACATGGTTTTAGAAAGGGTCTATCCTGTACAACGAACTTTCTTATAGCTAGGGAGCTCAAAAAAAAAAAAAAAAAAAAAAAAAAAAAAATGGATGTTGTCTACATAGACTTCAGTAAGGCTTTTGACAAGGTGCCAACTAATAGACTGCTATTGAAGTTGGCAAACCTTGGTATTGCCGGACCTCTTTTAAAATGGATTAAGGATTTCCTAGTAGGTCGTAGGCAAAAAGTAAGAATAAATTCCAAGTGCTCCATCTGGAGACCAGTACTTAGTGGAGTACCCCAAGGTTCCGTCCTAGGTCCTTTACTTTTTTTAATGTACGTTAATGATCTTACAAGTATAGTACAGTCTCCAATGTTATTATACACTGACGATGTAAAAATTTGGCGAGTAATAACTGGAGGCAAAGACGCATTTACTCTTCAGGCGGACTTAAATAATATGATAAACTGGTCTAAAGAGTGGCTGATGCCTATCAACTCGGAAAAGTGTGTCTACATGCACTTGGAGGATTCAAAGGTTAATACGTACAACATAGGGGATGTGTCATTACCCGTAGTCCGGTCTCATAAGGACCTAAAGGTGACAGTGAGCAATGATCTTAAGACGACGGCCCATTGCCGGGAGGTCGCAGTTAAGGGGTTTCGAACCCTCTTGGCTTTAAAAAGGACATTCACTAAGCTTGATACGACCATGTTCACCACATTATACACATCCTTAGTGAGAACTAAGTTAGAGAACTGTGTTCAGGCTGCAAGCCCCTGTTTAAAAGGTGACTCAGACATACTAGAAAAGGTACAGAGGGCAGCTACGCGTGCGATTCCGGAACTCCGGGGTTTATCATATAAAGAGCGGCTTGAAAAACTGAACCTCTTTACTCTGTCCTATCGCAGACTAAGGGGAGATCTAATATTGATGTACAGAATACTTAGAAATGATTTCGGACCTAACTTATTCTCTCTCTTTCTTCACACTAGATCGGGACACCTCAGAGGACATAGCGGGCGAGTAGAAAAGCCAAGAACGAACAAAATACCCGTGGCATACAGGTTTTCACACCGAGTCATCAATACTTGGAACCTGCTGCCTGAAGCAGTGGTGTCCGCACCTTCAATTGACTCTTTCAAGAGAAGACTGGACACTCACAGAAGCATACTAGAAAAGGAATAACATAGGCCGTAGGCCTTCTATCCTTAATACGCAAATCTGAATCTGAATCTGAACCACGTGCTGAGGTAGTGAATTCCACTCGTTGATGATTCGATGGGAAAGTCGATAGTCGGCTGACAAGTGTTTTGTTCTCGGCTTATGAACTTTTTCGGGGTGTTCTCGTAAATTCTGTGTTTTGGAAGACAAGAAAAATGAGGGCATATCAGGTGCAAATTTGGCACTAAGCAATTTGAATACTGTAATCAAGTCGCCTCTAGTTCTTCGATATGACAACGGGAAAAGGTTCAGCTTGGCCAGTCGAGATTCATACGGAAGCTTCGCTATTCCGGGAATCAGCTTGGTCGCCGTTCTCTGAACCTTCTCCAGAAGCTCACTGTCTTTTTTAAGGCAGGGGCTAGCCGCTTGTATGCAGTACTCAAGTTTAGGACGAACGAACACTGTATACAAAGTCAAAAACGTTTTGGCGTCGACATGACTAAAAGCCCTACGTATTGACCATAAGGTTCTAAAACCTTTGGCGGCTATTGCACGGCAGTGTGCAGTAGTCTTTAAGTCTTGACTAACGATAACTCCTAAGTCATTACATGTCTGGACGACAGGTAGCTCAGTGTTATTCATCGTGCATGTATCTGTGCCTTGATGACCGATATGCATCACAACACACTTGGAAGTATTTATCGGCAACTGCCATGTTTGAGAACATTCAGATAACTTCTTCAGGTCATTTTGAAGTTCTAAGCTATCACTTACATCGTATCGTTCTCCATATCTTGACATCGTCAGCATATAGCAAGACCGATGATGATAGGAGACAAGGAAGGTCATTTACATATAAGAGGAATAGCACTGGCCCCAAAACTGTACCCTGGGGCACTCCACTAAGCACAGTTTCCCAGCTAGATAACTTTGAGTTCACCCTTACTCTTTGTTGACGCCCAACTAAGAAGTCTTTTATCCACATCAATAAATTGCCTCCAATCCCGACTTTTCTTAACTTATATAACAGCCGGTTGTGCGGAACTTTGTCAAAAGCTTTACTTACATCAATGAAGGCGACGTCTACAGGTAGCTTTTGGTCCTTAAGAGCGCACCAGCACGAGCCACTAATAAGTTAGTGAGACAAGAATAACCTATTCTGAAACCGTGCTGCTTCTCCGAAAGGATCCGGTTTTTATCGAGATACTTAAACAGCTCCTTCCAAACACTCTTTTCTAAGATTTTAACAACCACACTAGTTAGGCTAACGGGGCGGTAGTTCTCAGGTTTGTGTTTCGTACCTGTTTTGAAGACAGGACTTACTATGGCGTTTTTCCAGTCTTTTGGTAAACGACCATGCGTAACGGATAGGTTAAAGCATGTACTTAAAGGGCTTGCAACGAAGTTAGATAATTCCTTCAGTAGCCTAGGATGTAATTCATCGGGCCCCGTGGATTTACCTATGTCAAGCTTATTTAGCAGACCAAAGACATCGAGTTCTTTAATGGTCACGCTATCCAGTGTATGTATGGGGGGATCTGTATACGCTGACGGGAAGGGCGCTTCTATGGTATATACGTTGCTAAAGTAGTTCGAGAACACTTGAGCCTTACCAAAGTCGTCCTCCACTAATGATGAAGCAGTACTGTCTCCCCATAGAGCAGGAATATTTCCTTTTCTCCTTGTCCTTTGGTTTATATAGGAATACAAGCGTTTAGGACATTCTATGGATTCCTTAACAAGTTTTCCTTCGTACAATTTTCTAGACTTATGGAGGGTCGAGGCACAAGTATTCTGCGCCTTTCGATACTGAGATTTTGACTCATCAGTCCCCAGTAACCTAAATCTATCCCACATTTTCCTTTTTTTACGGAGAAGGATACGGAACTCCCTACTGAACCATGGTGGTGAGTTTTTCGGCCCCTTTAGTATAGTCCAAGGGATTTGAGATGTGGTAACTTTTAAGTATGAATTTCGAAATGCGTCCCAGGCCGTTTCAATGGAGGACTCTGGGTCTATTGTCCAATCTACTAACGATGCTGAGTGCATGATGTCTGGTATGTTTGCTTTCCGGACGTTGGGTCTGGACTGGACTGACGCGTGCTCGTGACTGGCAGTTATATGGAAGTCGAAAGTTAAAACTGAGTGGTCACTTTTACCTAGGGGTGGCATATGATGGAGGTTCGCTACATCATCCTCATAGTGAGTCAGTATAAGATCTAATAAGGATGATTCACTGTCCGGATCGTACCTTGTCGCTTCTTTCACATGTTGCACTAGAGCACATGTGATAACTCCTGCTCGAAAGAATTCTCAGACGATTTAGTTCGCAGATTTTCCCAGTCTACCATAGGTGCATTGAAGTCCCCTAGGATTAGACATCGACCACTTTGGGACCAAGTATTGAGACTGCTTAACAGGATCTCATTTGCCTCACAGCTTGGACTGCGATAGACCAAACCAATCAGCAGCTCTTGTCCCTTGCATTTTAAGCGAAGACTAACTAATTCACACGTCCCACTCTCATGGGATACACTATCGATAATGGAAAATGGGATAGCATTCCTAATGAATAGAGCTACTCCCCCTCCTTTGCGCTTTTGTGTTCTGTCGGCCCTTACTAACGTAAAACCCTCGAAATCAAGTTCCATACTATCTATAGCCTGTGTCAGCCAGGTTTCTGTTACTGCGATTATGTATGGCTTTGTAGAGTCAATCTGTACACCTAGTTCCGATCGCTTATTAAGTAAGCTTCGTGCATTGGTGTAACAGATCCGAAGCCTGTTTAAGTGCCTTCGTGCTTCACCCAGAGTGGCTTCGGCATCATTCTCTGTCGAAGTCTTACAACCAGAAAATTTACAATTTTCAGGTCCTTTTCGCCAGCGTCTAACCTAAGTTGTAGTTCTTTCTCGGCTTCCCGTCTTTTAACACGGTCTGCCAACGGTAGGTCCTTTCGGATAAAGACTCCTGAACCCTTTAATTTGTGTCCATTCTGTAAAATTAGGTCACGTTCGAAGAGCCGAATACTACTTTAAGCAGTCTGGAATGATTTGGTTTCGAGTCCGCTAGACTCCCTAGTCTATACACCTTTAGCAAGGTGACCCCGGTCATATTTTGAGGCATGAGTTGATTAAGCAGCTGCCTAATCAGTACAATGTCATGCTCAAAACGAGCTTTAGGTTCAGAGCTCTCGCTCTCCTTGATTCTATGAAAAATAGCTGATCTGTCGCTATGATCAGCTTTCGATTTTTCAACTACTTTTACAGGGGCAGGGTTCCCTTTTATATCAATACTTTTCTTCCTTACAACCTGTACCCATTCGTCAACGGTGCCGGTAGAAGCAATAACAGTTGCGTCAAACCTAGTGTTGGATTTTTGGGGGTTGTCGACGACCTGAGAGGTCGGGTTATGTTTACCGCTTGAAACCGATCGAGCCTTGCGATTGCGGTTTCTAGGTGTTTCCTGTTGGATCCTATCTGGGAGACGGGGAACAGAAGACCCTACTTTTCTTGAGCTTTTGTTTAAGGCAGGCCCCTTCGGAGACTGCTTTTCCTTCTTTGACGGGCGAGAGTCATCTATCATTGGACTAACCTTAGTTTCCTTCACGTTGATTTGCGTGTCGACAGATCGAGAACTGTTTGGCGCGTTCCGACTATGCTTGCTAAACCACTTCTTTGCAGCATCAACCAGTGAGATGGCCTCGGTTAACAAGCTGTTTGCTTCCGAGCAGCACTGTTGGCAAAGCCATACACAACCCTTCTTACTGAACCGTTTGAAAGCAGCAGGCGTTAAGTTCGTGCAAACTTCGTGGTACCAGCCTCTGCACTCGTCGCACTGCATGCCGCTTTCAACAGGATAACGACAACCCGGACGTTGGCAACTGTTTTTTTTACACTGTCCGGTCATTTAGTGAGGGTTCTTTTTCAACTTGCGATGATACTCAGAAACAAAAAATAATCAATGACCAAAAAATGTGAAGAGCTGTTGATTACTAGGACCAAAAGTACCAACAGGTACAGTTGAAAAAGAGGGACTCAAGAGTACCAACGACAAAACTAATTGAGAGAACAGTAAAAACGATAGTTTAGTCGAATACTTTAACTGAAATAAATTCAATTAAAGTGAAAACAGTAGTCTTGACACGTAATAAACGATCAAAACAAACAAATTTAGTCAGCGAGGAAAAATACCACAGTCCGTTTTAAAACGATTAACATTCATATCTTATAAATTATCAACCCAGCTATGTAATTTACTACAGTGGATATTGTATCATTTGTATCAATTTGATCTTGCCTGTAAACTGGCATGTTTCATGTAACAAACTGTTATTTGAGAATAAATTATTATTATTATTATTACACCCCATTTTAATGAAAATTGTATATTATCAATAATAGTTATAGGTGAGTCAATTGAAGCTAGACCGTCATGGAAAACCTGGAAGAACTAAACGAACGTTTCGTCCTATTTTGGTACTCCTCAGCAATGTTCATCCACGGATCGAACCACTGAAATTACTAAAATATCCACAAAAGCCCTTCTTATATGAATCAATATATGCTCATCAGTGACTGGCTTCAAGTGGTATTTCATGGAGATCTAGTGAGAAGCTGTGACCCGTGCACTTCAACGCTTCTGTTTTGAGATAGTAGCTCACCGAAGAAAATAATGGACATAGCACTCAATCTCGTGGATTGTTTGTAGTTCGACTTTGACAGTGTTGGATGTTGGTTGGCTCAGAGGTCAAGTGGTTTAGCGCTCGCACATGAGACTGATATATCCTGGGTGAGACTTGAATTGTGTTTATGTAATCTTGTAGGTGAGAGAATGATACATAGAACGTGATTTCTTGTTTAAAATACTGATACTGATGAAGACGATTGAACACAATCTGATATCCGATAACCGTGAGAAGTATCAACCCGTCGAATGTAGATGTATCTAAATAAGTGATGACAGTTCCGCAGATACACAAACTTGAGAATATTGTAAGATAACAACAACTACGACTATATGAATTAAGATAGTAAACATTTTCTGTGCATATTGATGGCCGGTGCCAAATCTTCTCTGAGAGGATGATAAACTATTTTTTATCAACTCATTATCTCAGTAGAAACTAATCTGCGATTGCAAAATGAGAAACTTATTCATTTTTATGCTGTGTGTTTATCGGTGATTGTCAGTCATATGAGTGCATCATTAGAAAGCGACATTTTTTTCTATACTCAAAGTAAGTATCACGCTAATTACACAATAGAAAACATCAGATAACCTAATTAATAAGATGACATATGATGATAAATAACAAAATGTTTGATCATTGACATTTCTACAAACAACAAATGAGGTCAACAGACTTATGTCGGCATATCACGCGTTCAGATAATGTGCACTTTTATTTACACTAGTGTTAAATTTGGAAAAATATTTCATTTACATAAGCGCTAAGTAGATTAGAAAAATTGAAATAGATTTGCTGATTTTGAGTATTATTCAAACACATAATCGTGACTGAATCGCCAAAGTGCAGTTCTCAGTGTGAACGGTTTCACGAGTGCAAGAGAACCACGTGTTGTGTTCACTTCAAACAAATACTGTTCATCGACGATCATATGTTACTGATGAACAATCATATCATCTTGGACCTCCGATCAAATATACATTTTGTGGTCAATCACACTATGGTCTTGAGTAATTTATGTAAGTGAAAGATGGGTGTCCACTTGACCGAAATGGAGAGGACGGAATTCAAACAAGTGAAGCAACGAACAATTAGTGATATTCATTATGGAACTGAAATCATGCATCAATATCTCTCTGACTACCAATAATTAGACATATCAATTGAAATAGGTTTGTAGAAATTCTCCAGGAATAATTATCGGGTTATATCAAGCTCATCATCATTTGTGCATTTTGTGCATATTGATCTTTCTCTTCAAGGAAGTGAACGTAATAAATTACTCTGCATACTCAAAGCAATTGAACCTGCAATATCCTTGTTAGCTTACTCCATTTCATTTCAAATGAAGTCCACTTCAATAACCTTGATTGTATTTGACAATTTTGTAAGCCTGTCTATTTAATCACACACTACTACTACTACTGCTCTACTTCTGTTTAGATTTCAATAGAAATTGAGCAAATTAGTGTTATCAATATTTCGATGTGTTCTCATCTACGTTCACACGATTCCGTCAAACTCTTATTACTTTCGGTTTGTTCCCGGTTATCTACATGTCATCACAGAACCTTCTTGCATTCTATCATAATGATCTAACGAAACTTTCTCTAGTCGTCATTATTCAAATTAAATTGTTCGGAATGTTAATGGTGAGTTGAATACAAGTTAACGTGATAAAATCCGAATTCGTTTCGTAAGCACTCATTACGAGCGTAACTGTCTCTCAAATTTGCAACGTCAATTTCATGTGTAGACTTCTTGTAGCAAAATCTCAGTATGACATGTGATGAGGAATTAACATGTCGCATTTAATGGCTCACCTGCATTTAAACTTGTTTACGTTTAATTTTATCAACGTGATCTACTATTACATTCATCATGAAAATGTTCAATTATTTTCAAGTTATTGCTTTCAAAAGATTCTCAATATCCTTTGAAAGGTTATCATTAGTGACAGCATACTGTGAGAGAGAACAAATCAGCTGACTTTTGAGAGTCGGATATATATCACAAAGTTCCTCAATCTGCATCTTAAAGCAGGCGCTGACTTGGAATGCTGAAGAGCAACAGAAAAGTGGAAGGCCAAATAACACACAGTGTTTCGTGAAGTAGAAGCAGATACCAAATGGACGAATAGCAACTGGAAACAACTAGAATGGTTTGTCCAGGCCAGAGTTAGTTGGAGAATGTATGCGAAGGACCTATGCTACGACGAGGTGCAACAGTTGTACTTTGGTCGAATTTATCAGTTGATAATACAATGAACATTATACAGAGAATTCATTAGTCTCCGTTGAAGATATACTGGAGAAGAGATAAATCATTTGACAAGGAATAGTCTCTGTCTGGATTGATAAAATACACTGATTCACGCCACACGTGACGAATTAGTTGTTTCAAAGACCTTTTGTGAAAATTGCATGGCATTCAGTAGACAATCATAAATCTGCGAACGGTAATGTATAGCATTCGAAAGGCGACAATCGTCTCTCCTCTCATCATCAAACTACATTGAAAGATAAAGACAATGATTTGCAATTGTCATGATGAATATCAGTTTTATTCATTGCCATGTGTTTGTTGAAACATAAAATTCTCAACATTGAGCATTCCACATTTCTTTTTAGAAAAAAGAGAAAAAGTTGAAAAGAGTATATAATTCGAGTAGATAAACGATATGGAATTGAATGGGTTGTCTTTTGTGGAAAGTAATGAATCTGTACAATCTTCTCAATTAAAACTGTATGTCAGAATACAAATTATTGAGTAGGTCAACTCGGACAAACTGTTCATCACAAAATATATTTGCTACATTAGGTTGTTAAAACACTCGGTATCACGTCGTCTACACGTATGGGACTTTAATTTATCTTAGACGAATATCTACGCCAGACTCCCTCCCAGTGTCTATCGCACAGAACTTCAACACAGTTCAGATCAATTATACGTGATTAACCCGACTGGAACGTAGATATATTTTCA
Organism: Schistosoma bovis; assembly: GCA_944470425.2. Lineage (NCBI taxonomy): Eukaryota > Metazoa > Platyhelminthes > Trematoda > Strigeidida > Schistosomatidae > Schistosoma > Schistosoma bovis. Next base: position 46,755,223 of record OX103954.1, read on the forward strand.
CATCAAAAAGCTGACACAATCCAACAACGATGATCAATCAGTAACATGTAATAATAAGGACAGAGGAAATAATAACTTATCTCCTGCCTATCAGACTAACCCTCACATCAAAAGCATTGTTGGGCTTTTATTCTTTTGCTTGCATGCATGTATTCTAATGTACTGACGTTTCGTGCTACCAGGAGATATACACGGACAAAGACATGAATGAAGGATTTGGTGAGTATCCGATGAGATAACATCTGCCAGGTTTCAGGAAGACATTGGATGTCTATAAGCAGTGATATTCCTAATGACCTCAAAATATTAACTGTAAGATCCGTTTCGAATGTTTTGTGTGTGTGTGTGTGTGTGTAAAAATCACTCCATGTATGTCCTTGCACTTTGTTCCCATTGATCCTCTTAATTGTACATTGTTGGTCTTTTGATTACATTTGAATTGTTAATATTTGTATTTTATTGTAGTTTTTATTTTTATTACGCCTTCGCTAAGTCTCCTTGTTCCTTCCCGAACTGCACTTATGCTGTTTTACTTTATACTTAGTCTTGGTGGCAGCCATATTGGTTTATCCCTAATTTGATCGTGTTGCCTGTGTTGACTGAAATTGTGCATTTTTGGTTGTGAATTGAGGCACCCTTCCAGAATTGGAAACACTCGGTGTTATAAGGCAACCAAATATTATTTTTCGAACGAATCTGTGTGTTGTCTGTCCATACAGGATAGAATAACATTTATTTGTTATGATTGGTAATATTCTTGCATCCTTTATCAACTTCCTAATTTATTGTAATTTATATTTGATCAATTGAACAATTATTTGTTGGATAGTTGAGTGTTCATATTTGTTCGGTTAACCATGTACATTTAAATTTATGATGAATTATAAAACCGTCATCTTACCCAATTAAGTTGTTTTTGTTTCAAACGGGCGAGGGCGCGTATCTAGCCTACCTAGACAGCTATCCTTCAGTCAAAACCTTAGTTTGGATCTAACATTGATCAATCATCTTGTTAACTGCCTTCAGCACATTTCACAAGCCCGTGAACAGAAAATGTAGAACAGTGAAGAATAATAGGTTTCATGCAAAAGTCATCAAATTTTACAGCCAAATTGAGTACTTACAACATATTTACTTGTAACGAAATGTAAAATACTTATCCTGAACAGACTCGCTTTCTTCTCATAATTAGGTACTGATCAACAGCATAGAGTGTACGATATATCATTAAAATTAATTTTGATGTTCATTCATTCATGAAATTGCACAACAGTGCATTGTTCTACAACACTGTGATGCTCGCGAATACAACATTTTGATTACTGTCAAATTCCTTCTAAAGTAGAACAATACATCTGTACTGTACCAAGAGAACATCTATTTGCAAGCTCAAATGATATGTGGAAATAATTCATTGAAATACTAAAATGGAAATCAGCCTTTCCCTTCTGTGTAAACAAATTTATTAGTAATCAGATACAATAATCACTTTTGTAACTACATATTTGTGTCTGGTTCAAGAAGTCGTTCTGAATCTTCAAAAACTCTCTTCTAACAGAATGCATTGTCTCTCCATTATTACAATCTGTGACGTACTCAATCCTCGTACTTGGACACAGTCAGCACTACTTCTACATGAAGGATACTTCATTTATTATCATTTTTAATCCGAATACCTTTGAACAGCCAGTGGTATAATATGGTGATCGAACAGAATGGATGTGACTGCATCCAGAAGTTACATGTTCATATTAAACGATGATGAAATCGCCTTACAGAATTTTTATTCAAATAAAGTTTCAGTATAAAAGTGCAGTTCGTTTAAATCTTCAGTTCATTTCGAAATCATTTATCCATTCAATGTGAAACTATCAATCAAAATGCATGTTTTCATTAACAAAAATAAAGGTGATTTACATATATTTCAAAAGAATAAGAGAATTGGAGAAATCTCGAATGGTCTACCAAATGTATTGTAATCTCGCCTTTTGAATGAGAATGAAATTCTTGAATTATTTACTTGTAGTTTGTTTTGTTTACTGTTCACAAATACATTTTGCACATATGGAATCTCACCGACCCGACATTTCTCAGTAAAGTAAGTGAATCAAACTAAACAAATGTGCAGTAATAAGCGATGTTCTGACTTAAATCAGTTTGTGCTATTAAAGCACACAATCTAGAAAATCATACTTGATGCCATAAAATACTTTTCTAGCACTTACTGAATTCTTAAAAGTTTATTGTCTCTGAGTCGCTGTCTATCGACCATCGTATAATCAACTGTATCAATATAATCATATTCGTATGATTATGATCTTCGAATCCAAACACTTTCTGACAAAGCGGACTAAACAGTCGTCTAGTACAAGATTCTTTACTCAAACTAGAACACATAGAACATCAATTTTGCATCCGTACATCTCGGTCAGCTATACACATTGATGATTAACAAAATCTAACGTCCAATAAATATCCAAAGACAGTTATTCAGTCAAAAACATTTGAGAAAAATTAACAGAAGTGTAACATTCTTCTAACTTAGTTGTATTGAACCGTCCATCATATCGTTGAAATGACAATAATCCTTGAAGCCTCCTCATAAGCGATGATCGAGCATTTCACCACACCATTTCATGTAAATGTTGGAATGAAATTGATAATTTGTATGCAGAGGTAGTCCATGTTAAAACGTACATTTATTAAAACAGATGGATTTTCATTTTACACATGTATCATTATCGATTTTTATTTTCAATAATTCAGAGGGATTAATCGCTTTCAAATGGTTTTATGATGTAGAAGTTAATAGTACACGTAAGTTAACACATATGAAACCTGCACACTTACATCTTCACTACTTGTGATCACTCAACTTTTGTGAGATTCACTTCTCATAAAATGGATAAGTAAAACTTCGTCAATTTTCTAAAAAAATGGGGGTTGAACCAAATGTAAGATCCATTCACCGTTTGATGGCATTAATTGAGACTTGAAACTCAGTTGACACCGACTGCGAAAAATAAAATTTGATGCGTAAAATATTGATGTTCATTGCCTCTTTGAAAACCTATGCAGAGATTCACTTTTGTTCAAATGCTTCGATGAAACTTGACCATAAACCATTGCTTCAAAGAAAATGAATCGTGTCATATGTTCGTCACAAAGTCATTCCTGTGCACATCATATTCATCTACACTTCCATTCATCACATAGTCATCCCTATATATTATCATTTCACATTGAGAAGTCGTTGAGATTACACATTCAAATCTATTCGACTCTCATCTACAACAAACAAACACTGTAGTCAGAGTTAGTTGATCGATTTAAATATCCATATGTTAGATAATCAATGAGATTCTCAAGTTGAGTTTGTAAATAAACGCTCCACTACTTATGTCATACACACTTAGAGTCGATTGTTTCAAGGAAAGTTATATAGAATATTGCTTACGTGCGAATACTTTGCAGTATTGGACCTTCAATGATTCAATAGTAATACAGATTCAGAAATTAGGCATATCACACTAGTTTGGAAGGATGCATGCTCGTTTCATTCACATCAAGTTGACTTCAATGTTTTGAATGCGAATCCGACTGAAAAAAGAATTTGACACAATTCAGTATATATCCACTAAATGTGATCACTTTGTGAGTGAGCATATGCTGTGTTACACCTGCCTTTCAAATTCTAAGTATCTTTAGTCTTTTATTTGTAGAGAATACAGCTATAGTAACTAATCTGTTATATGCAAATGGGAAGATATCTATCTATTATGAGAACGTAAGTTATAAAATTGAATGGAAATATTATTTTGTTTCGAGTACTTGAGTTCAATCTACTATTTCATATTTATGAATACTGTCGAATGTATTAAGCTACGCTGAACACGATATAAAAAGATCAACATTTTGTGATGTGCCAACAAACTATTAGATTGTGTAATTATTCTTTTAATGACACAACTCACTCTAGCACTTGTTAAAGAGTGAGTAATTAGAAGTGAAGTGATATCAGTTGTAACAATGATGTGTTCATGCGAAATACTACCAACCAGTGTACGTCAGAATAGTGTATGTGATGTGTCGTATTCTGTCAGACTGTGTTTCATCTTCGGAACATTCAATAATGTATCATTTGAGCACAGCTTCCTTGAAGCTGTTAACAATCACATTTCATTACAACTGACGTAGATTTTCATCTCACAGTGTGTCAACATATTTCATGTTAGATTGATAAGTCATCAAACTTGACTGAATTCGACAACTGACGTGATTCAGGATATTTATGTACACCAGATGGAACACACTTCCAAAGAAAATGAGAATATCAATATACGTTATGTACGTAAGGTTAAGATAATTTGAACGACGACCCATTTCTATAATGATCAATTTATTTCGATATAAGAGGTTGTATGCTGACCAATCCTCGTTCCATGTTTCTTTCAGATTCTTTCTAAAATTAGCGAAAACAAGAAATTAGGAATCCAAGGAATATTTCAATGTGAAACAGGTGAGAAACTTTGCAAAGGATGATGTTAACAGTTTGATGTACGGTGACGTATAAAATCAATCATTTGTTTGCTGTGGCACAAATAACCGGGTTTCTAGAGTGAAGAAACTTAGGTGTATGAATGTTTTTTATAGCAAAAGTTTTGGTGGTTAAGTACATGTGGAGAGCGATCAACTGAACAATTCAGGGATATATGAACGACGAAATTAGGCAGACAAAATATCGACTTGTTTTTCACGCGAATACTCACAATACGACAGTCACACTTGCCGTTTTCATTCATATCACCACTCAATGCATAACGAAGTGTGTTCTATATATGAAAGTGATGAATAAGAGGCATCTGAAGCTAATAGTTTCTTCACACAATGCTCAATCCTATGTGTTGTCGAAAGATGAAGCTGAGTTTCAAGCTGAGTGAATGGGTGGAATATAGTGTTTCATGATCACATGTGAGAAAATACACCAAATACTTGGTCAAGTGATATATATTACTCGGTTGAAGTGCATTACTGAGTCAACAAAAAAATGATGAAAATTGTCATTTCTATGTTGCTCGTTTGAATTCTCTCACCTGTCTCTTATTGATTCATGCGGTTTCTGTGATGATTGCTTCGATGTTGTCTTTGATCACAAGCATTGTAGGCAAGGATGGATGGTGGTTAGCAGTGAAATCGATTGCCGTCAATAATGAAAATGAGAAGATTCAATCAATAAAGCAGGAATGAAATAACGTTTCAAGTTTTGTACAAGCCACTGGGTGTTTGGACTGAGTAGTTAAGTGAATATCCGTATGGAGTTTGAAGTGAATGGTCCTGAGCTCTTGTCCACGAATAAACATCAACGCCGAGATGCCGGAATATCCAGCTGAGACTTTTTAAATAAGAAGGAACGCTAGTCATCTTTCGCTCTTCATTTGATGCTTCCATGTTGTTTATTTGTAATCTGAAACGTGAAAATTGTTCAATGGGTTGAACTTGAATTTTTCGGTTGTTGCTCATAAAGAAAATCTAAATGTTACATTTTTTCTTTTTGATTTGTCACACAAGGTAAGACAGAACACAGGATATCTGTTCCTGTAGAATGGATCCAAAATGGCACGTTAGTGGAGTATGAAGTCATCGGCAGTATGTTAAACCTTATTTATCATCATTTACTATATTCACACTTGAATCCATCCTTTTTATTTCAACACGCTGGAAATTTCATTTATAATTGCAGTCAGCTACTAAGTGACATCCAGGCATCCGTCTCAAAATATGTTTCACTTACTATTAGTAACTACACGTCAATTTACTTTTAAATATCAAGAATGATAAGGTATCCATTTTGAACGATTATTGAAGTCTTGTGGACAAACTCACAAAAAGATGTATGACTTGATAGTAATCTCGAAAAAGATTAAGTGACAGTTACTTGATTGTGGATTGACCAGGCAGCTTCTGTTTTTCTTTTTTGGTACATGTGATATCGAATTTTTCTGGGGCATTGAAATCACAAGAACACTCCATGTCATTGCGATTAAACGAAAAACGATTGTCTACTTTCTGAAATCTCTGCTTTGTCATATATATTCGATAAAATGAAGATGAAGAAATGTGACGTCACCAAACTTATATTCATCATAGACAGTCTCTGAATTATTGATGTATTTCACAATACGAAATCGAATATGAACACTTAGCAAATGAAAACAGATTTCAGTTTACCATGTTTTACGCTACCGAAATAAGATTTCCACCACTGTGAGAGTCATTCTATTATCCAATACCCAAATCGCCTTCATATTCATCGAATACAACAGTATGTTTATCATCGATGAGTTTTCATTGATCCAACTAGTCTGTTGCATTAACGGACAGCACACAGACCACAGATCACTTTGTGAGTGAGCATATGCTGTGTTACACCTGCCTTTCAAATTCTAAGTATCTTTAGTCTTTTATTTGTAGAGAATACAGCTATAGTAACTAATCTGTTATATGCAAATGGGAAGATATCTATCTATTATGAGAACGTAAGTTATAAAATTGAATGGAAATATTATTTTGTTTCGAGTACTTGAGTTCAATCTACTATTTCATATTTATGAATACTGTCGAATGTATTAAGCTACGCTGAACACGATATAAAAAGATCAACATTTTGTCATGTGCCAACAAACTATTAGATTGTGTAATTATTCTTTTAATGACACAACTCACTCTAGCACTTGTTAAAGAGTGAGTAATTAGAAATGAAGTGATATCAGTTGTAACAATGATGTGTTCATGCGAAATACTACCAACCAGTGTACGTCAGAATAGTGTATGTAATGTGTCGTATTCTGTCAGACTGTGTTTCATCTTCGGAACATTCAATAATGTATCATTTGAGCACAGCTTCCTTGAAGCTGTTAACAATCACATTTCATTACAACTGACGTAGATTTTCATCTCACAGTGTGTCAACATATTTCATGTTAGATTGATAAGTCATCAAACTTGACTGAAATCGACAACTAGCGTGATTCAGGATATTTATGTACACCAGATGGAACACACTTCCAAAGGAAATGAGAATATCAATATACGTTATGTACGTAAGGTTAAGATAATTTGAACGACGACCCATTTCTATAATGATCAATTTATTTCGATATAAGAGGTTGTATGCTGACCAATCCTCGTTCCATGTTTCTTTCAGATTCTTTCGAAAATGGGAAGATATCTATCTATTATGAGAACGTAAGTTATAAAATTGAATTAAAATATAATTTTGTTCGAGTACGAATACTTTGAATGTACTAAGCTTGAAAAACAAATCTTCTTGTTGCAAGAAAGCAATGGATAAATGCTTTAGACAATGGAAAATCGGTGAATGTTATCTATATAGACTTCAGTCAATTGTTTCACGAGATGCCAACAAATGGACTGCTATTGGAGCTAGAAAATCATGACATGGCTGGACCTCCCGTATCATGGCTTAAAATGTTTTTCGTAGGTTTCAGACTGAAAGTTGAAGTAAATTGGATCTGCTCCATCTGTAGACCGGTAAATAATGGAGTACTTCAAGGTTCTGTACTAGATCCCTTTTTTTATCCTCCATGTAAATTATCTCTCAAGTACAGTTGATTCCCCAATATTAGTTCACGTGTTATTTATTCACCTAGGATCCCAAGCTCCATCTACACCATTGGTTTGGAATTAGTGTTTTCCAACACCTTCAAGGTGAATCGTACACATCTACAAACCAGAGTTAACCGCCGACCATTCTCAATTCGTCCTCGTCCCTCTGCGAGAAGTCAGTGAGTACGGCTTGCCTGACAGTGGTTGTACGCACGTGATGGCCTATGATTTCGAATTCTCAGTTTGATTTCGCTCATTCAGTTCTTTCTTCCTTAAACTGCAGGTATTTGAGAATTCCTAGTCAGTTCTATGATTCGCATATTTTTAATTATCATAACAACTACTTACGGAATGTTGGCATTCGGAGACGCATATTGCAAATGCAAACTGAAAAAATAACGTACAGCACGATCGATTCCCTCCAATAGAGTGTCTTGCCTATAATTTCTAACGTGAAATTTGACTTTGCGAAGCCAAGTGAGTATAGACGGACGGTGTGTTTGCATTCACTCAACGTATCAAGGTAGTTCACTTGATCCGACACCTTAAAAGTACTGGATGCTATATCCAGTAATAATGGGAGAGCTCACTTCCTAAAATTACCATTTTAAAATGAGAAACATGTGGTTTTCATGTCAATTTGTCTTTGTCTAATACGACTCTATTTTCACATAACAGTTACAAATCATGTAATCAGTCCAGTAGTAAAGATGCATGAAAATTAAACTGTCTGTTTCTATTTATCATGCATCATTGATTATTAGCTACGTACATGTGGATATGGGGTTTTAGTTTGGAAAACAACTTTATTACAAATAACGTCGTGTGAATAATCCAAGTTTCCAGCAAGCAGTTAATTGTAGTAACTTACAGACTAACGCAAGTTCCAACTCATGGAAGAGAATACGCCGCGCAACATCATTCACCACCAGGCACTGCGCTGGACAAATCTTTTAAGTTGTTTACAGTAGCTAATCATCCTTGTGATGTTTACTTTCCATTCACGACCATTATCTTATCCGCTTCCCTTAAATACTCCAAGTTAGCAGTTGGTTTGTGGTGCTGTTTGATGATTTCAGCGATATATGTTTTATTCATCTTCGGCGACTTTTTCCAATTTTCTCTTCTGGAATTTGTTTTGTTCTCTCCCATAGTAGGCTGTTAATAATAGTTACAAATACTAATGCTTTTTTGATCATGGTTATGGCAGTTCTCCTAGTTTTATCTTTATGTGGTGGAACTGTCTAGACCTTCGTATTGAGGCTCGTGACATTAATATTGGTTGACAGTTCCTTTGGGTTCTGTTTGTTCAAATCTTTCAATTGATTTCGAGCTGTCTCTTTTATTCCATATTTTCTCTCAGATGTGAAGCTATTCATTAACCTGTGAAACACCAGAAGTAAGCAAATGTACAAGCGTAGGCAGTGATTTATCTGTTTCGGTCGGACTCAATTTTTATTTCAATAGGACTCAGCTATCTGAGCATAGAGAATGAGTGCTGCTTAGCGAAACCAATATGATTAACACGCTTTCTCCGTTGCATATCCTTTCGTTTGGTTTCCACCAGTCAATTCCTCCGGTTGCCTGTCTGGATCAATGAGTGTGTGAAACATACACGTTCAAGATACATTCTCGTATTTGTCTCATTTTATTCCGTCATTGTCGAAAAACAACTGAAAGTACAAAAATACACGTGCATTTTCGGCATGTATATTTCTACGACAATCAGCATACGATCTACCTTAAGTTAGATAAAGGACCACTAGTACAGATATCACTGTACCCAATATTTGATGATCAATTAGTGTTCAAACGCATATTTCACTACCTCCATTGTGTTCATATTTTTCAGCATGTCATGTTCTATGAGACTCTCATCAACACGCCCGCACTATGCATACAGCTGGAAAGAAATGTATCACCCAATTGAAGTTTCTATTGCACATAATTTACGTTGAAACGCTTCATCGTTTTTTCGAAATTTGAGGTTGTATCATCCGTTTGTCTTTTGTATTCAAAGTAAGTTTATCTTTCAGCTGTGATGTTAGTTGTCTTCTGTGTTAAGACAGCACACTAATGATCAATATTGTGAATGATATAATTTTTCGAGGTGAGATACTTACTAACCAGTTTAATTTAGTGAGAAAGTGCTCACTCGCTCATCCTGTTTTATACATGACTGTTCAAGGAGTCAAGTGAAATCTGCTGTCTGAGCTCTTTACTTCAACTCATTAATGTTTCAAAGTAGTAGTCAAGAAGGTAAGGTGAAAAACGTGAAAATTGTTCTCACTCAACCAAACGTCATTGCTTTATATATGAAACTTTGTTCATCTCTACCGATTAGAACTGTGAGAAGTAATAAAATTCATTGATTTATTCATTTATTCACTGATAAGAGCCGGCCTACATCGAGTAATAGAACATCAGAAACGCAAATGACTACTCGTCACAATATCACAAACAAGATTATTATTATTCTGTCTGACAGAGTTTAACTAAACCCATTTTTCTCTCATGTACAATAAGTACTTATTCCCTTGACGAAGATGCAAGGGAATATAAGTCAAAACGTTAGTGAAGTTGAATGAACATCTGGGCAAAAATGTAACACTTGTAATGACTAAATAATAGCCACATTAGCATGAACGTCAAGGAGATTAATAAGTGGAAACGATTGACTAGAGTATGGTAAAGTTGTTGATTATCAGTAACTGTTAGAGATTCTGAAAGCTGTGTAGGCAGTACGAGATTTATATCAGTTTTCTCATCCTCAATATACAAGTCGAAAAACTGTAGTTTTATGTCTTATCTATTTCAGACTGTGTTTTGGTACCTTTTATAACTTATTCCAAGTATTTCGGTACTTCATTGTGATTTTCAATAATATAGAAGCTTTTGACCAACTATAGAAACGTCAGTTTGAAGAAGTCCTCTTTCGTAATGTTTTTCATTTATCCCTTACTCCTATTTGACTATTATTGATGATTTAAATTAATGTTAAGTATTTTACAATTGACTGGTCACTGTGTGGTCACCAATGTCTTGTGTGTCAAGTCCTCATTAGCGTATATCGAGTGCTATCGACCATGATGCAATGTCGCCACCAGTCTAGGTGACTCAACACTGCGTGCACTATTGTGAGATTAGATGGTGATTGTAGGTGGTCGACGAGAAATCCTGGACCCGGGTTTCGTGCTGTAGCAAACCTGAAGGAAGTCATCGACCCAATGATTTGTAGATGAGTTGATGAAATAGATCTTTTGAAGTGACCACTCACATATATGACTTTGGAACCGATTTTATTTAAGTTGGTATAACCTTGCACGTGATTATCTACTTTGAGATATTTCAATGGTCAATAATCATAATTTAGCGGACATCTGTATTGCTTGGTGCTCCATCACGTTGGTTGAGTGAACGAAAGTTGGTTTTTCACTTTGGAGTCACTATTACCATTTAAAACACAGTTGACATGATAACAAAAATCGGACACAAATAAGTTACAATATTGAAGAAAATTTGGCGGAGTGTAAATGTGTGAGCGATTAGGGAAATTGTTAGTTTATAAGTGGAGCTGGTCACTGTATAACCAATTTACAATCATGACGTTCAACAAAACGTACAAAACTTTCGAAACGAAGTACACAAAATGAACCCCAAACTCGATTCATAACGTGTTTTATCCCAATCAGATGGCGTCAGGCAGCAGTCAGTATATAGTATAACGATATTATAAGCTGAACACCAGACTGAAATATATTTTTCAAACCTCAACACCTCTAAGTTCACTGACAGCGCTCTACGTCCAGTCATGAAGTATGTTTGCGTAAAATCTTAGACAAAATTTTATGATGTTTTGTTTCAATAGACGAAAAAAGGTGACATTCGTTGTCAGTGTTGTCAAAGTTCATGTTCTAGAATCCATAGAGAATCATGTTTTATATAAGCCTCACAGCACAATTCAGAACAATGAAGCTGAACATCATCAGTGACAACCGTGAAGTATGAGTGCTCCGAAAAACTGCAATCCATTGTGCAACGCTGGATACTTATTCTTCAATAGCACTTAACACACCTAACTATCATCTCAGTATCGGTATCCTTTGTGAAGCTGAGAAAGACAACTCCATTTTAGCTTCTTCTGAAGAATAAGCTTTGAGTGAAACCAATGAACGTATATTGGTTCTGTCAAACAATAAAAATTTGGAAAGAATCACAATCAGTCTAGATAACCCCGAATTAACCATAGTTTGTCACTCAGCATTTGCTGAACAATGAATAATGAAGTAACGAAGGATGAAAAAGAATAATTATGTTTTGATGATGTGTGTTTCGACAGGTCAATTTGCAATAATGACCGTCGCATATTCCAAATGATATTTTTCAGTAGTCCGACGTGATATTGACGAAAATTCCAAAACGTGCACATTGATGATTAATAAACACAACACCACCAGTTCAAGAACAAGATGTTGTCAAACTCTCGTAAAACAAGTCAGATTTTAATGAAGACAAAAACGCAAATATTAAAAACCGTGTCCGGTATTTTATTAACAAGTGTACATCGGTTATTACGTAGGCAAGGACAAAATACACATAGTTACGTTAAAAAATTTACCGAACCATTGAAATGAATAATTAAGTCCAAAGTTTTTAAGCAAAATACGAAATAAAAAAGCACTTGGTCATAATATTGGAGGATCATTCATTATATCTTCGTCTTTTATACAGCCATCTCCAAATTACGTAGCCGATGCAAACAGCAAAGAAGATGACCGAAGGAATCACAATATACAGGTACCAAAGTGAATTGTTCTGTTTACTTTCTTCAGTTATTTCAAAAGTCGTATCGCCTAATGTTGTTTCCTTGTCATTGATGGGTGTCGATGTACTCACATCGTTAACATCCGGGCTCTTTTGAATAAACAAAATAGTAGCATTTATTACAAAACATAAAATACCTTTTGATTTATTCATTACGTATTGATGTCAATAAAGATGATAAAATACAATTCAACAAACAATAACAAAATGTGCATTTGTACAATCATTCAGAGCATTTACCACCGATTTGACAATCCGTTAAACAAGCACATACCGTATAATGGCAATCATTCACTTTAAAGAAATGATTATCCTGATGATGACTGTCAATGCACGTGTTCCATTTCTCACACCAAATACATTTTACATTCGTTGTTGTTGCATTCAGACATGCTTCAGATGAATTGTGTATTGGACAAATTGCTGTAAAAGTAATACGATGATACTATAATTCGAATGTTTAAACAGAAGTAAGAGAGAATTACAATCCATGCAACTATAACTCAATGTCATGATAGTAATTTCAGTGTTAAGTGACTATTTCATTCACTGGAGGGTTGTTATCACAATGCGTGATGCAATCATCAGTATACATTCAATTTCAATAATGTTTCACAACGGAATGTTTGGAGTGAATGAAACAAGTTAGAATATCAATTATGAACGATGAATTCCGACTGACAAACTTGACAGATTTCAAGGACTGTTTATATTCAGAGATGTAAGCACAATGCTGTCACTGGGTTCAGCAAAGCCTACTGCATATTATATTTCAACAACGCAGAGTTTCTTTTCATGAAAGCAGTGCTGGAAGTTCAGTTGTTCTAAGACTACAAATTCAATTCAATCATGGTGATTCAGTTGAACATTAAATGATGATAGACACTGTTATTCCAATCATCATTGCCATTTTTCCCTGAAAAGATTTTAGTTGTTCTAATATGATAAAACATATCGAAGTATGTGGCCGCATTCTGGTCTGTGTGCTGTCAGTTAATGCAACAGACTAGTTGGATCAAAGAAAATTCATCGATGATAAAGATAATGTTGTATTCGATGAATATGAAGGCGATTTGGGTATTGGATAATAGAATGACTCTCACAGTGGTGGAAATCTTATTTCGGTAGCGTAAAACATGGTAAACTGAAATCTGTTTTCATTTGCTAAGTGTTCATATTCGATTTCGTATTGTGAAATACATCAATAATTCAGAGACTGTCTATGATGAATATAAGTTTGGTGACGTCACATTTCTTCATCTTCATTTTATCGAATATATATGACAAAGCAGAGATTTCAGAAAGTAGACAATCGTTTTTCGTTTAATCGCAATGACATGGAGTGTTCTTGTGATTTCAATGCCCCAGAAAAATTCGATATCACATGTACCAAAAAAGAAAAACAGAAGCTGCCTGGTCAATCCACAATCAAGTAACTGTCACTTAATCTTTTTCGAGATTACTATCAAGTCATACATCGTTTTGTGAGTTTGTCCACAAGACTTCAATAATCGTTCAAAATGGATACCTTATCATTCCTGATATTTAAAAGTGAATTGACGTGTAGTTACTAATGGTAAGTGAAACGTATTTTGAGACGGATGCCTGGATGTCATTTAGTAGCTGACTGCAGTTATAAATGAAATTTTCAGCGTGTTGAAATAAAAAGGATGGATTCAAGTGTGAATATAGTAAATGATGATAAATAAGGTTTAACATACTGCCGATGACTTCATACTCCACTAACGTGCCATTTTGGATCCATTCTACAGGAACAGATATCCTGTGGTCTATGGGACCTTGTGTGACAAATCAAAAAGAAAAAATGTAACATTTAGATTTTCTTTATGAGCAACAACCGAAAAATTCAAGTTCAACCCATTGAACAATTTTCACGTTTCAGATTACAAATAAACAACATGGAAGCATCAAATGAAGAGCGAAAGATGACTAGCGTTCCTTCTTATTTAAAAAGTCTCAGCTGGATATTCCGGCATCTCGGCGTTGATGTTTATTCGTGGACAAGAGCCCAGGACCATTCAATTCAAACGCCATACGGATATTCACTTAACTATTCAGTCCAAACACCCAGTGGCTTGTACAAAACTTGAAACGTTATTTCATTCCTGCTTTATTGATTGAATCTTCTCATTTTCATTATTGACGGCAATCGATTTCACTGCTAACCACCATCCATCCTTGCCTACAATGCTTGTGATCAAAGACAACATCGAAGCAATCATCACAGAAACCGCATGAATCAATAAGAGACAGGTGAGAGAATTCAAACGAGCAACATAGAAATGACAATTTTCATCATTTTTTTGCTGACTCAGTAATGCACTTCAACCGAGTAATATATATCACTTGACCAAGTATTTGGTGTATTTTCTCATATGCGATCATGAAACACTGTATTCCAGTCATTCACTCAGCTTGAAACTCAGCTTCATCTTTCGACAACACATAGGATTGAGCATTGTGTGAAGAAACTATTAGCTTCAGATACCTCTTATTCATCACTTTCATATATAGAACACACTTCGTTATGCATTGAGTGGTGATATGAATGAAAACGGCAAGTGTGACTGTCGTATTGTGATTAGTCGCGTGAAAAACTAGTCGATATTTTGTCTGCCTAATTTCGTCGTTCATATATTCCTGACTTGTTCAGTTGATCGCTCTCCACAAGTACTTAACCACCAAAACTTTTGCTATAAAAAACATTCATACACCTAAGTTTCTTCACTCCAGAAACCCGGTTATATGTGCCACAGCAAACAAATGATTGATTTTATACGTCACCGTACATCAAACTGTTAACATCATCCTTTGCAAAGTTTCTCACCTGTTTCACATTGAAAGATTCCTTGGATTCCTAATATCTAGTTTTCGTTAATTTCCGAAAGAATCTGAAAGAAACATGGAACGAGGATTGGTCAGCATACAACCTCTTATATCAAAACAAATTGATCATTATAGAAATGGGTCGTCGTTCAAATTATCTTAACCTTACGTACATAACGTATATTGATATTCTCATTTTCTTTGGAAGTGTGTTCCATCTGGTGTACATAAATATCCTGAATCACGCTAGTTGTCGACTTCAGTCAAGTTTGATGACTTATCAATCTAACATGAAATATGTTGACACACTGTGAGATGAAAATCTACGTCAGTTGTAATGAAATGTGATTGTTAACAGCTTCAAGGAAGCTGTGCTCAAATGATACATTATTGAATGTTCCGAAGATGAAACACAGTCTGACAGAATACGACACATCACATACACTATTCTGACGTACACTGGTTGGTAGTATTTCGCATTAACACACCATTGTTACAACTGATATCACTTCATTTCTAATTACTCACTCTTTAACAAGTGCTAGAGTGAGTTGTGTCATTAAAAGAATAATTACACAATCTAATAGTTTGTTGGCACATCACAAAATGTTGATCTTTTTATATCGTGTTCAGCGTAGCTTAATACATTCGACAGTATTCATAAATATGAAATAGTAGATTGAACTCAAGTACTCGAAACAAAATAATATTTCCATTCAATTTTATAACTTACGTTCTCATAATAGATAGATATCTTCCCATTTGCATATAACAGATTAGTTACTATAGCTGTATTCTCTACAAATAAAAGACTAAAGATACTTAGAATTTGAAAGGCAGGTGTAACACAGCATATGCTCACTCACAAAGTGATCACATTTAGTGGATATATACTGAATTGTGTCAAATTCTTTTTTCAGTCGGATTCGCATTCAAAACATTGAAGTCAACTTGATGTGAATGAAACGAGCATGCATCCTTCCAAACTAGTGTGATATGCCTAATTTCTGAATCTGCGTTACCATTGAATCATTGAAGGTCTAATACTGCAAATGTTTTCGCACGTAAGCAATATTCCATATAACTTTCCTTGAAACAATCGACTCCAAGTGTGTATGACATAAGTAGTGAGCGTTTATTTATAAACTCAACATGAGAATCTCATTGTTTATCTAACATATGGATATTTAAATCGATCAACTAACTCTGACTACAGTGTTTGTTTGTTGTAGATGAGAGTCGAATAGATTTGAATGTGTAATCTCAACGACTTCTCAATGTGAAATGATAATATATAGGGATGACTATGTGATGAATGGAAGTGTAGATGAATATGATGTGCACAGGAATGACTTTGTGACGAACATATGACACGATTCATTTTCTTTGAAGCAATGGTTTATGGTCAAGTTTCATCGAAGCATTTAAACAAAAGTGAATCTCTGCATAGGTTTTCAAAGAGGCAATGAACATCAATATTTTACGCATCAAATTTTATTTTTCGCAGTCGGTGTCAACTGAGTTTCAAGTCTCAATTAATGTCATGAAACGGTGAATGGATCTTACATTTGGTTCAACCCCCATTTTTTTAGAAAATTAACGAAGTTTTACTTGTCCATTTTATGAGAAGTGAATCTCACAAAAGTTGAGTGATCACAAGTAGTGAAGATGTAAGTGTGCAGGTTTCATATGTGTTAACTTACGTGTACTATTAACTTCTACATCATAAAACCATTTGAAAGCGATTAATCCCTCTGAATTATTGAAAATAAAAATCGATAATGATACATGTGTAAAATGAAAATCCATCTGTTTTAATAAATGTACGTTTCAACATGGACTACCTTTGCATACAAATTATCAATTTCATTCCAACATTTACATGAAATGGTGTGGTGAAATGCTCGATCATCGCTTATGAGGAGGCTTCAAGGATTATTGTCATTTCAACGATATGATGGACGGTTCACTCCAACTAAATTAGAAGAATGTTACACTTCTGTTAATTTTTCTCAAATGTTTTTGACTGAATAACTGTCTTTGGATATTTATTGGACGTTAGATTTTGTTAATCATCAATGTGTATAGCTGACCGAGATGTACGGATGCAAAATTGATGTTCTATGTATTCTAGTTTTGAGTAAAGAATCTTGTACTAGACGACTGTTTAGTCCGCTTTGTCAGAAAGTGTTTGGATTCGAAGATCATAATCATACGAATATGATTATATTGATACAGTTGATTATACGATGGTCGATAGACAGCGACTCAGAGACAATAAACTTTTAAGAATTCAGTAAGTGCTAGAAAAGTATTTTATGGCATCAAGTATGATTTTCTAGATTGTGTGCTTTAATAGCACAAACTGATTTAAGTCAGAACATCGATTATTACTGAACATTTGTTTAGTTTGATTCACTTACTTTACTGAGAAATGTCGGGTCGATGAGATTCCATATTTGCAAAATGTATTTGTCAACAATAAACAAAACAAACTACAAGTGAATAATTCAAGAATTGTGAGATGACTGACTGATTTTTGCAAAAGGTACAGTCATGTTTGCGATGATTGATTGGCATTTTGCAAAATAGGCATTCACTATAAGGGTGTCGAAGTTAACAACGAAATTCTGTGTATGTGTTGCAGGACTGTATGAAGTTTCAGGGTTAGCTAAACTTAGCTAGATCAATAATTCAGATCAATATTTCAATTATTATGTAAATTGAATTTTCAATCTGTATTCAATTAAAATGACTTGGTTTGTCTTACCTTAGAAACAAACGTGTCATTAAAGATAAGATTTATATTTTTTGCGACTTACTTTCTTTCATACGTTATCTCTTCCATCCAGTAAATAAAGTAAAATTTACATAAACATGAGAAGAGCAACAAATATACTTCGCTGGTAAATCACCAACTGTTAACTGAACGATGAATAACACAATGGATTGTAATGACTCATAGTAAGATGCTAATTTGAATTGTGAAAACACTGTATACAAGAATGAACAATGTCCCAATCATTAGAATGGTCAGATTATCGAACGCTCATGACTAAGTTTAAGCCGATTCTTCACTAAATAAATAACAAAACAATCACCGAGATTCAAGACCAGAGAAACAGATGTGTAGAACACTTCGAGGAACTCTTGAATAGACCAGCTCCGTTGACTCCATCGGACATCAAAGCACCACCTACAGACCATCTCACATGAACTAGCCAAAAGATATTGTGAATGAGTGGACTGCAATTAATAGACTGGGTATAACTCAAGAACGGTGAATCGTATAATAATTGTTTAAAGATCAAAGTGAAGCTTGTAATGAGGGGAGTATAGACATATATATATTCCAGTTACTGAATAGTTATATATTATTATCAAACATATATTACTTGTCCATAATTAGATCTCAAAATTTACTTTTCATAATAGTCGTCGGGATATAACAACTAGCGTTTGTACAATTGTTATGAATGATGATTTTTATGTTGCAGTAAGTTCTATGAATGCCATCTTAGATAATAATGAACACGTTTGAGTTAGATTATCGATATTAAAAGGTGGATGATCAATGAAAGAAATGAACGACTAGCTGAAGTAATTGCACTCAATCTGCTTCTCAACATTATCCATTCACATATACACGGTGTGTGTGTTTTTCTTATTTAAGCCAACAAATATCCCGTATATCTACATTCCATGGAATATAGTTTATGGCAATGGAAGAGAACGCCTGACTGACTTAATTTCGGTGCCTATCCGATTTTATCCATGATAAATATTTCATATGAATTAGTTAGATACTGAATGATTCAATGTTATGTCATTCACATATTTGCTAAACAATGACTCATGTTAACGTTGAGGCAGTTCACGGAGCACCAATTTCTATATATCCACCAATGAACGTCACAATACAAAGTCACAATCAAAGTTAATGTCAATAGACTGAATTAGTTCGTAACTTACTTTTTTCGAATTATTTTCTTCTTGTTAGCGTTTTTTTCTTCGGAAGTTAGTTTCCTACAGGATGGAATCGTTAACCGCATGCTCCACTCTCCTCTTTTACCCGGGCTTGGAACCGGCAGTAACCCTGGAAGAGATACAGGCGGAGTTCAGTTCAGGACTTATGAAATTAATATTCTTCCTCCTAAAGTTCGTTTTCTCAAGTAGTTAAATGTCAATGTTGTTCAGAACGATCATGACATCTTCGCTTATAAATCTTTTAATTCATATATACTAAACACACATTGAAATAGTCAAGCGAATCACAATTCTTCTCCTTAATAGTTGAGTTCATGAGTTAATTGAAGCAAGAACATCATGGATAATCTGCAAGCACTGGACGGACGTTTCATCCTACTACGTGACTACCCAACAGTGCACATCCATGATCCCGAACACGAGATTGGAATCCAGGACATTTTGTCTCACGGGCAAACGCTTAGCCTCTAGAGCAATGAGTCGATCGATATGCAACGGTGTTAATGTCTAATTGCAAACAATCCACGATAATTCCCCACTGTCCACCAAATACAGAAAATTATTATCACACAATTTTATAAATAGGTCAAAGACAAAACTTATTAAAGCTTTATGCTTCTAGTGGGAGACGCATTTATTAAAATGTACAATTGTATAATTTAAGAAACTATTGTGGTGTGTGCTAATTATACTAACATCAGTGGTATATGATGTTAGTCGCGAACAGAAGGTCTGACAGGAGAGAGACAAGAGGATCGAACAGTAAAGAATGGAAACAGGATGCAATTTGTATGAGAATGCAAGAACAATGAAGTCTGAGTCATTTTGAGACAATTGATGGACGTTTTGCAAATTACGTATTTCCTTTATGACTGTTAGATTTTATTAACAGGTCCTATAATTTTGTGTCAATTACATTCGATTGTTCCCACTGGTTTTCTTGTCCACTACATCTGGTGTCGCTGCCAGGCAGGACGGGAATGGTGCTGTTCTGCAGACGCCGTTGCGGGCTTGGAGCTGAGTTGTTATTTGGGGCAGTCGGGAGCGGAGAGGTGGCATCGAGAGGAATGTTCTATCCGGGCGGCGTTGGCTGTGGAGAGTGCTACCGATTCTTTCCACGTGCAACAAATTTAAGACATTAAATACGTGTTTCTAATATAAAGACTATGCAAGCGCTGACTGAGAAAACTTTCCATTTCTAATAAAGCACCCTGACTGAAGTAGCTTCTTTACCAGTGATAAACTCTTAGACACGTTAGAAATATTCAATACCACCGATCGATATTTACCACTTGACCAAACATTCTGTGCATTTTCTCATATGCAAACCTAAAACACTGTATCTCACCTTATCACGTTTCTCAGTGACCATCTTGAAACTGTGCTCCATCTTTCAAGAACACATACTCATCTCAGCGAGACAGATCAATGTACAACTCTTACAATTCCGATTCATACGAAACACACTTCGCATTGCAAGGAATGTGATATTACTGATGACAGCAAGTGTGAGTCTCGTCAGTCAGTCAGTCAGTCAGTAACAACATAGAACTTTGTACGTACGTACATCAGTTCGAGTTGCCACACCACATTGGCACAGAGATGCAGTTGTCGATTCAAATCCTGTAGTGGTAGAGGTAGCAAGAGTATAAGCAGTAATCGGAAAGATTAGAGTTTGAAGATGTTATTTAAATAGTATAATCCAGTGAAAGAAATTTGGAAAGAGGGAAAAAGGGACATGAAGAATTCAGAAGATTAGAGTTTGGGAGAACACAGAGAGTGGATGCACCTGCGCCATTGCGAACGATTTTGAGCCATGTCGTTCAGGGTCTCTAATCATCGGTTGCTATCATCTCGCGGTCCCCAACCAGGTAGTCTACACTTACCAACATGACTCAGTCCACTTGTCAGTGACTTCATGGACTTGTGCACTTTGTCAGCGTCTTCACCAAATAAAACTATGTCATCTGCATATTCTAAGTCAACAAGTGAACCTCCTGGTAGAAGTTCAACCCCTGGAAATTTAGATGAGGAGAGTGTTATCTCTAAAAGTACGTCCACGACAAAGTTGAACAAGAATGGGGAGAGTGGACAGCCCTGACGAACACCACTTGAGGTAATCAATTCTGATGACAGTGCGCCATAAGCTCTCACTCTACCAGTTGTGTTCGAGTAGAGAGCCTTTATAAGGTTAATGTACTTCTTTGGTACTCCTTTCAGTGACAAACACTGCCATAGAACCTCACGATCAACAGAGTCGAATGCCGCCTTAAGGTCGAGAAATACTACCATTGTGGGGCGTCTGAATGTGTGTCTGTGTTCTAGAACCTGACGTAGTGTGAATATCTGATCTATACAACCACGTCCAGGTCGAAAACCAGCCTGGTCTTCTCTAATCTGCTCTTCACGAGCTTTGATTAGGCGTCGAAGTATTATTGAAGCTAATATTTTAGACACTATATTAGTCAAACTGATTCCTCTGTGATTGTCACAAGAGGACTTTTGTCCTTTCTTATAAACTGGCACAATCAGTGATTGAGACCAGTCAGATGGGATTACGTCCAGTTCCCAAATTCTACCTAAGACCTCAGTTAATCTCATTGCTAATACTGGACCACCATCCTTAAAAATCTCAGGAGTAAACCTGTCAGGGCCTGCTGCTCTCCCTCGTTTCAGATTTCCTATGGCTTTTTCAACTTCGTAAAAAGTCGGAGGACCTACATTAACTTGCCATTCAGGTTGACTAGAGATCGTGGGAAACCAAAGTGTGGCTGAAGGCCAGTTGAACTGATCCCTAAAGCGTTCTGCCCATCGATCCAATCTCCTGGATTGAGAATGAATAATATGTCCATCTTTCTCTGAGATTGTTTCGCTAACGGTCGGGTTCCTAATTCCGGTTTCCTTAACGAGTATAACAATTGTCTGCTATTACCTATTGCCGCTGCCTTTTCCATCTCTCTTGCTTTCGCTACCCACCACTGTTCGCGATCATTGCGTAGACTTCTTGTCAGCTTGCGCTTAAGCTGACTCCGCTCTTCATTATGTTCAGAGCCAGGTGGAATGAGTTTCCGAGCATCTATCAGTGCGATAGATGCTGCTGAGATCCAGTGTTGCTCCCTAACCTTCTGGTTTACCTTACTAGCAGATATCACTGCTGTTTCCACAGCTTTTCGGATATCATTCCATGCTGCCTCGGAGTGGGCATCACATACATGGCTGCCTAACTGTTTTCCTAGTTGTTCCTGAAATATACTCTTAGCTTGACTATCATTAAGTAGGCCCCTAAGAGGTTTCCTTGCAGCGTCTTTCCTACGTCCAGTAAGACGCAAGCAAATACGCGCTCGCACTAGAGCATGATCTGAATCTAGGCATGTGCTCCAGAATGAGCGACAGTCTTCTATCGAGCCCCTCCATCGGTGGCTGATAGCGATGTGATCTATTTGGGTTCAACGTTGGGACGAATTAGGGGGTCGCCATGTTAAAAAATGTTTTTCCTTATGCTTAAAGTTAGTATTTGCAAGGAACAGGCGGTTATCTGAGCATAGCTGCAACAGACGGTCGCCATTATCTGTTCTTTGAGCCACGATACCCTATCGCTTAGTTTACCTACTTGAGCATTAAAGTCACCGGCCACTATTACTACATCCGAGCGCTTAGCTTTTCGGAGAAGGTCGGAAAGCTTTCTGTAAAACTCATCTTTTACATCATCTGAGCTCCAGTCAGTGGGAGAATAGGCAGAGACGACGAAGAGGCAACGACGAGTGTCCCTATCTTTCCGGATTCTTACTGTTCCGTTCAGTCGGACAGCGCACAAACGACTGTTTACTGGGATCCACTCTAAGAGAGCTAGTTCTGCCCTAGGACTCAATGCTATACCTACGCCGGCGAGGCCACGGGAAGCAGAATCAGGGCTTCCAGATACACGAAGCGTAAATCGAGTCGGTTCTTTATTTTGGCATGGTGAGGTCAAATGAATGACGCTACTTGGATCCTGTATGCGCGTTTCGGAGACGCAGCACACATCGATGGCGCGAGATTCTAAAGTCCTAGCTAAGGAAGCCTGCTGTCCTATTTGGCACAGTGTTCGTACGTTAAAAGCTCCTACGTGTAGTTTAGAGCGTGGTTTCAGGAGACCAGGAATAGCGTTGCGCGTACTCCAATCGTTTGCCCTAGCGGTGCGAGGTGATAGAGAGACGTGAGGAGGGTTAGTCATGGAGATACGAGTGGTATAAGGAGGTGTAGAAAGGATTTGAATGTGCCCAACTTGGTCTTGTGTGCTGTTACGGGTATGAGGACTGGTGTCACTTCCCGGCTGCCCACACCGTGGAAGGGTATTTCTTGAGGAACCTGCAAAGGAAATTGGATTAGTGTTGGTCTTGACGACCTGGGAGCGTGACCGCAGAGCCCAAGGGACAACTGCTTGAGGCCGGTCGCGCACGGCCTTTTTGTGGAAGGTTTTTGACGTGTTAGCTCCGTTCTTCAAGGGGCCTTACCGCCGGAGACGGAAATCCGTGAGGTAAGGTGAGGTGTGCATTTTTAGGGTCGACCTTTTCTAACCCCACCCCTCCTTGTGGGAAGGCAGCATCGCTGTCATGCTGGTTGTCCGAAGGAGACACCTTACTGCTGTCACACCTCTCTACAGTCAGCAGTACGACTTCGTCCTCAGACTTTGAGTTGCTGCTTTTAGTCTTACCGTTCATCAATCGACTTGCCTGGCGTGGTAGAACCTACAGAAACATGTTCCAGCCAATATAGCTCGGTTGGGTCATCACGATAGGCAAGCCCGACCACCGCGTCAAGGTAGCAGCTACGGTCGAGTGTGAGTCTCGTAGTGAAAGTTAGTGAGAAAAATGGTTGGATACATAGTCTGACTGAATTCGTCATTGATATATTCCTGTCTGGATCAGTCGATCGGTAACCGTAAGTGTGAGAAGTCTCCGAATAGCCATCCACACTTTTGCGTTAGAAAACATTCATGCACATTAGATATTTTACTCGAGATAGCCGGATTTATGAGCCTCAGCAAACAGATGATTGATTGTGCACATCACCATGCATCAAAATGTCAACAACATTTGTTCTAAAGCTTCTTACCTGTTTCACATTGAAAATCTCTTCTGATTTCCAACGTCAGATCATTTACGTTAATTTCCGTTGTAATCTGAAAATACAAGTTTGAAGTCCATGTGAAAGTCTGTCAACATACAACCTCTTATGTCAAAACCAATTATTCATTTTGCTACGTAACATATGGATACTTCAGTCGATCAACTAACTCTGACCACAGTGCTTATTTGTTGTAGATGAGAAATCAATAGCTTCAGATATGTAATGTTAACGGTTTCTTAATTTGAAAGGACTAGTTATACGAATGACTGTACGATGAATGGAAGTGTAGATAAATGTGTTCTGTACAAATATGACTTTGTGACGAACATGAAAAAAACAGTTCATCTATTTTCAAACACAGACTCTTCTTCAAGCTCCATTGAAGCGTGGATACGGAAATGAACCTCTGCATTCATTCTTCCACGAGTGAAATGAAATTGTGACTTAATTTATCAATTGTGGTCTATTTATTACTCGTAGTTTATAGTCTTTTCCAGTTCATTTCAACAAACCTTGAAGCTCTGACTGGTGCAAACAAACGGCGAGTGGATTTCACAAACGGTTATACCTTCATTTTTCAGATACGTAAAAATTATTTCACTTTCAGTTTCTGAGAAGAATTGAATTGCACAAACTGTGAGTAATCACAATGAGTGAAGATGTAGGTGTTTAGACTTTCAGTGTATTGATCTACGTGTATCATTGAGATTTTGAGTTAGAGACCATTTGACGGCGATTAATTCTTCTGAAGTAATGAAAGTATAATAGATAATGAGATACCTGTATGATGCACGTTTCAACACGAACTGCCATTGCATACAAATTATCATGTTTATCCTCAGATTTACATGTAATGATGTGGTCAAATGCTCATCTTTAATGACAAAGTTTCAAAGAATATTGACACTACAGGATCAGTTCTTTGTTTATATATTGATAAGCAAGGTAATAAAAAAATGCTGTATGACAAATAAACAATCAATGTCTTTCAAGGATAACGACGACAGTTCTGTATGTTGATTGTTGGAAATAATTAAATTGAGTTACGTTAAAATGCTGGCCGAACTTGACTCCATTTTTTAGATATTGAGGATGCAGCAAGAGAATTCAGTACCTGAGTTTCATCGTTATTTGAAATTGCCAGATGAACGTACCTACATCGTGATATTAAAGTTTCTATCATTCACATGTTTCAACACCGAGGATCTTTATCTGGAACGTATAATCATTGAATTACTAAAGAACGAAGTAATATATATATGTGGTCTATAGGTCATTGACATTCGACTGTGGGTCCACCATCATTGTATAACTACTTCATGAATTCGGTGTTCATCTTGATATACTAATGATGTTTGACAACTTGGAACGATGCATGTATATACTCTTGGTCCTACGTTGTATCAGACTGACTGACTGACTGACTGACTGACTGACTGACTGACCGAAATGATCAATTCATCACCGTAACTGATATTTTGAAAAATCGAGAGTTTTCTACTAGTTTACCACGGACTGGTAATTGGTTGACTTTAGTTGTTGAGATCCTTCAATGAAAATATGTTCGTCTTTCTTGAAATTGCTTTACATCAACCT
Organism: Schistosoma bovis; assembly: GCA_944470425.2. Taxonomy (NCBI): domain Eukaryota; kingdom Metazoa; phylum Platyhelminthes; class Trematoda; order Strigeidida; family Schistosomatidae; genus Schistosoma; species Schistosoma bovis. The sequence goes on from OX103954.1 coordinate 46,781,212, forward strand.
AATACTGTATTAAATCAACAAATTCTGAATAAAATGATTCATTAGTTAGACTATCATTTATGAACAAGCCAATCAGGTATAAGATAACAGGTCCTGGATTTCGAAGCGACTTTCATTCATCCATTTGACTGAATAGCGTTTTTCCACTATAGCTTATGTTAGTTCGCAATTAACCGCTATTGCCTATTGCCTACTAATCTATCAAAGAAATAAGTAGTATTGTCATGTAATTTGAAATTTCTTAAAGAAATTCATTATTTGTGCCGTTTTATCGTCCCTTTTATTCTAATGGTAACTATTCCATTCAGATTAGGTTTGCTATTCAAAACAAAAGTTTTCTCTAGAAATAGCCGAATTCCACTTCCTCTCAGTGATAATATATATCAGTTCCTTTTGGTGTATTCTCATTTTTCTGAATCTTACAGATTTAGTTGTACCACTAATCATATAATTACTTAAATCAGGAGTGCTACTGATTTTGGCAGATATAAGTAGTATGTATCATCAATAGAAAGTGAAATGCCTTGTGGCAGAAGGCTAAGAATGTTCGAAGAGGAGAGAGTTTGGATGGAGAATGAATGGTGTAATGTTATGAGGCTTTGGAAGATGATGATGATGCGCACTGCTGAGGAGTCCCACAATGGGACGAAACGGCCGTCCAATACTTCGAGGTTTTGCATGGTGGTATAGCTCCAATCGACTCATGATCTCAACTATTGAGATCACTATATTATGTACAAAATCCATTTTGATAGATGTAATAGATTATCTATAGTTTGATAAATGAATTGTTATGAATACAGTTTAGTAGGATTTTGTTGACTCCACATCTGACTCCAGTTCTTCTTGCGCTAGATATATATATATGTCACTAATCCTCGTATACAATCATCGATTTAAACCACGTTGGTGAACAACTACGTTAAATTGGACAAATACGAGAAGGATTTCGAATACGTATATTTTGTACACTGATTGATCTGGATAGACAATCAGAGGAACGAATCGAAACAATGTGTAAGGGATATGGCATGTGAGCCACATCAGTCTGATCAAGCAATAATTGATAATTATAGTCAGATCAATAATAAGTTACGGAAATGTGATGAATTAGGATGAGAAAATGCAAACACATACGCTCGCATGGAAACGGTGGTGGTTGATAGACAAATGATGAACAGGGTCAAAACGTGACTCGACAAGGATGAATTAATTGCCTTGCATGGAACCTACAATAAACAATATGGGTTTAACATAGCAACCAACACTATACTTTCGATTCTTTATTGTTTATCACTAGATTACTTATTTGAATTCGTTCGATTATTCTTCAACCTTCCAAAAGAATGTTTCAAAAGAATAACAAAACTTAGTAACGTTAAATGGTAGATGGTTTCCATAATTTACCTTTCAATCACCTCACGGGATAAATTAAATTCTACTTTGATTATGACTAACAAATGTCAGTATGGTATAAAACTAATCACAATAGTTGACATAGGAATTTAAACTCGGTTTCTTCGTGTCACACTTCTACTGTTCTGACATTTTGACTGATCTCAAAGTGAACAGAGAATAGGTCCTGGATTTCAGCGCGAAATTCATTCATGATGAGAACCCCCTTCATCTAATTCCTAACCTTAATCCTCAACTGTTGATCATAATCTTTGTTCTTCACACTGGTTTATAACCCTCATTTTGTTCTAATTATTAGGTGAACACTCTGAAGATGACTTGAACGTCGCTCAAAGGTGGTCTAGAAATTATAGTCTCATCGTGTCGTATTCATTACCAGTAGTCATTCTTTCAATCATGTTACATACTAAAGTATAGTTCTCGTTGTACATTAGATTGAAAGCTCTAGTCATTACTGAATGTATGTTTCTTATTCCACTGATTGGCAGTATGCCAAAAAGAACATAGTTATGCCTAAGCAGAAAATCACTTTCATTTAAGTAGTATTGACATATAAATGAACAAGAAATTTGATTATAAATACTGAATACCACTACAACCTTTACAGAACCCTCCCTCTGATTATATTAGCCGAATAAACTAGAGATTGGACAAGTATATTGAAGATTCTTTGTGACATATAGTTATCCTGTATTAGATCATGAATGCTCACTGCTTACAAGTCTCATACTAAGACAAAACCGTGGTCTAATGATTTTTGATTCTTAATGAGCAACTATTTAAAATGAGTTCAGGATGTCAACTCTAAGTAATAAATCTCAATATCGCAGCAGTGTGTCATCTTGATCTCACACGCGAGATTCGAACTCAGGAACTTCATTTCTCGCACACGAACGCCTAATCAATAGGCCGTTTAACTTATCAGCACCCTGCGGTGTATGTCCAACTTCAAGTAATCCACGAAATTATTACACAGTTCAGTGATTCCAGGTTTTCCATAATCGACAAGTTTTACTGAACTCATGAATTCAACTATTGAATTGCTCAAATTTTCACAAGTCCCTCCTCTTTCTGAATAGTTTCTTTATGCGGATATATATCTTCTTCTAATGAAATAAATGCAGTTTCGTTAATTCAAGTGAATCAACTTGAAAATATATATTGATTACAGCAATATTTCACTCCAATACTAGATCTGACCATCATGTTAATTCTGTTTCACTTTCACTCACACACGGAAGTCTATTCATGAAGAATCATAATAACATATTGATAGATATCATAATTGAATCATGGTTTCTCGTCAGCGCTTATTTTTCTAAGCGAGTAAGCTTCCTATAGGATGTGGTCGCTAATCTCATGCTCAACACTCCTCCATTACCTATGCTTAGGACAGTCAGTAATTGTTGAAGAGCTACAGGTGGAGTTCGATGTCATAATGCATAGATTAAAAATAAAATTAGATCTTCTAATGTTTCGTCACTCATGGTAATCAACTTCTTCAGAGAATGTGTAATAATGAAAAGAAGGAAGAGAAGAAGTGAGAGAAAGAGAAGGAAAAAAGAAAAATACATCGGATTCTTTGAAGACCATTCTACATTTACATGAAGGTTACAAATGTGAACATCAGCTCACCAACAGATTGTTCAGCTTATCTCTAAGAGAAACAAAATTGGATCAATTATCTTCGTATATCGTGCAGATAGTAATTTTCTTATTGATGATGAAAATAAAGAAAGAAATAAGAAAAAAGTAGAAAAAAATCAATCAATATGATCAATGACGTTTTTCTTTTAAAATTCTTTTAATTTTTGAATAGACAGAGAAATGAAAAAGGTGAGGGTCATTTTAAAGAAATATCTAATAAAGAGAAACAAGAAGGTATTGTTTGTTTGAATGTTTCCATGGACGAGTGATTTAGTAGATTGGCGGGTAGTTGAATGTTATTGGTTTGAGTCGTGAAGTGATAGATGAACACTGGAATGTAGATCTATCTAGTTGATGAGTCTTAAATGGGACGAAATCTGTATCCTAGATTTCATTACTAGTCACTTACTATCTTTGTTCAGAATGCTTGTGAATTAAGGTAATATTGAGGCAATCCGTATAGGAAGCACATATGATAATAAGAGATTGATAAATTGCGATCCTTCAAAAACAATGGGAAGATTGAAGTAAAAATGTGCCAAGTGAAATGACACTTATACCGATTGCACGAGCATGTGGATAACGCAAACGATACTACATTCGAGTACCATAATGAACATCAATTCTGAGTTTCTGTTACATCCAAATGACGAGTTCCGAATAGGAGGATGCACGCATCAAACTGGGTTCCACTACCATCCACTATCCATCTTTGCTTACATGAGTAATTAGCACGTTAAGAAGAATAAATTGTCGTGACTATGTCTCATGTGAGTAGTGTTAGAATTGTCCGGGTGAAACGAATGTAAAATAATACGAAGCGAATAATAGAAATGTAACACTTCAACTCATCCAAAGTTCTCTTAGTTCATCAAACAATGTTTGTCTGATCTTAATTCAAAATTATACAGAATAATTGAGCAGTATCCAATGATGTCTTTACCCAATCTTTAGCGTAGAGTACATGCGACTAAACTTTTGAGCAACTAGATATCACGAGGATTACAATCAAATATTATGTGGTTGGAAATAGTCTTTCTTAAGTCAGTGCCTGCTTTAAGATGCAGATTGAGAATTTTTGTGATACATGTCTGATTCTCAGACGGAAGCTGATTTGTTCTCTCCCACAATACGCTGTGACTAATGATAATCTTTCAACGTATATTGTGAATCTTGTGAATGCAATAATATAAAATAATTGAACATGTTCATGATGAATGCAATAGTGGATTACGTTGATAAAATTAAACGTGAACAAGTTTTAATTCAAGTGAGCTATTAAATGCGACATGTTAATTCCTCATCACATGTCATACTGAGATTTTGCTACAAGAAGTCTACACATGAAATTGACGTTACAAATTTCGGGTGACAGTTACGCTCGTAATGAGTGCTTACGAAACGAATTTGGATTTTATCACGTTAACTTGTATTCAACTCATCATTGATATTCCGAACAATTTAATTTGAATAATGACGACTAGAGAAAGTTCTATTAGATCATTGTGATAGAATACAAGACTTTCCTGTTATGACATGTAGATAACCAGGAACAAACAGAAAGGAATAAGGATTTGACAGAATTCTGCAACCGTACATTACAACACACCGAACTATTGACAACATTAATTTGCTCAATTTCTGTTGAAATCTGAACAGAAGTAGAGCAGTAGTAGTCTGTGATAAAATAGATAGGCCCACAAAATTGTCAAATACAATCAAGCTTATTGAAGTGGACCTCATTTGAAATGAAATGGAGTAAGCTAACAAGGACATTGCAGGTTCAATTGCTTTGAGTATGCAGAGTAATTTATTCTGTTCACTTCCCTGAAGAGAAAGATCACTATGCACAAAATGCACAAATGATGATGAGCTTGATATAACCCGATAATTATTCCTGGAGAGTTTCTGCAAACCTATGTCCATTGACATGTCTAATTATTGGTAATCAGAGAGATATTGATGCATGATTTCAGTTCCATAATGAGTATCACTAATTGTTCGTTGCTTCACTTGTTTGAATTCTGTCCTCTCCATTTCGGTCAAGCGGACACAATCTTTTACATCCATAAATTACTCAAGACCATAGTGTGATTGACAGCAAAAAGTGTATATGATCGGAGGTTCAAGATGAAATGATTGTTCATCAGTAACATATGATCGTCGATGAACAGTATTTGTTTGAAGTGAACACAACACGTTCTACTCTCGCACTCGTGAAACCGATCACATTGAGGACTGTACTTTGGCGATTCAGTCACGATTACGTATTTGAATATTGCTCAAAATTAGCAAATCTATTTCAGTCCTTCTAATCTACTTAGCGTTTCTGTAAAAGAATTATTTTTCTAAATTTAACACTAGTGTAAATAATAGTGTACATTATCTGAACGTGTGATATGCCGATCACTGTGTGTTGACCTCATTTGTTGTTTGTAGAAATGTCAATGATGAAAACTTTTGTTGTTTATCATCATATTTCATCTAAATAATTAGGTTATCTGATGTTTTCTATTGTGTAATTAGCGTGATATTTACTTTGAGTATAGAAAGGAATGTCGCTTTCTAATGATGCACTCATATGACTGACAATCAACGATAAACACACAGCATAAAAATGAAAAAGATTCTCAATTTGCAGTTACAGATTAGTTTCTATTGAGATAATGAGTTGATAAAAAATAGTCTATCGACCTCTCAGGGAATATTTGGCACCAGTCATCAATAATCACAGAAAATGTTTACTATCTTAATTCATATAGTCGTAGTTGTTGTTATCTTACAATATTCTCAAGTTTGTGTATCTGCGGAACTGTCATCACTTATTTAGATACATCTACATTCGACGGGTTGATACTTCTCACGGTTATCGGATATCAGATTGTGTTCAGTCTTCATCGTCAGCATTATTGTTTTAAACAACAAATCACTTTCTGTGTATCATTATCTCACCGACAAGCTTCCATAAACACAATTCAAGTCTCACCCAGGATATATCAATCTCATATGCGAGCGCTCAACCACTAGACACGTGAGTCGACCAACATCCAACAATGTCAATGTCTAACTGCATACAATCCACGAGATTGAGTGATGTAATCACCATTGATTGATCACTGGGTGGTGATCAATGTCACGCGTGTCTAGTCCTCATTAGTGCGGATCGAATGCTATCGATCTTCTTGCAATGTGGTTGGAGGTAGTCAACAGGAAACCCTGGACCCGGCTTTCGTGCTACTTGGCACTCGTCAGCAAGGTGTACCTGTAATCTCGAGGGAACTGGTGCTCCCTGGCGGATTCGATCTCGTGTCATCCAGCTTCACAACCAGGACTGAGATGTAATGACGATTGATTGATCATTGAGTGGTGATCAATGTCATGTGTGTCAAGACCTTCTTAGTGTAGATCGAATCCTGTCCTAATGGCAATGGTGTTTGAGAACGCTTAAAAGGAATCACCAGTAATTATGAAATCGGTTAACAAATAAGTTGATTTTGCGTATGAGCAATCAGTAAAACTTTTCAAAGTATTGCTGAACCATCCACAATATCAATAGCGAGCCTGCAGTCTCATATATGGCGTCCAGCTACACATAGCAATATAACTTATACTAATGTATACATCCGCTTTCTTTATTTGTCTAAGCGATAATAATTGAGCTAGTCAACTAGTCAAATGTAAACAGTAAAGAAACTAGCTTAAATCCATTTCGATCTAACAGGTCACACATTCTACTAGCAAAATGAGAGCTCATTTGAACAAGATACGGATCACATATTACACAGTGATAAAAATAATCGAAAGGAATGCTGAATATAGGTAATATGTGCATGATACTGAAAGAGAAGATGAAATTTAAGAAGATTTATATTGAGTCAATTTGATTTACATCAGTGGGCTTCAACATACACAAAGGAAAAACCAAGATTCTCAAATACAACATCGATAATACTAACCCAATCACACCTAATGATGAAAATCTGCAAGTTGTGGAATCCCTCTCCTACCTAGGAACTATCAACGATGAACAAGGAGATTTGTATTCAGACGCGAAGGCGAAGATTGGCAAAGAAAGGACCGCACTCCTACAATTGAAGAACATAGGAACTCAAAACAACTGTCATGCAATATCAAACTAACAATCTATAATATGAACTTCAAGACAGTTCTACTGTACAGAGCTGAAACGTGGAGGACTACTTCAACCATCATTAAGAAGGTACGAGTATTTATAAACAATAGTCTACGTGAGATACTGAACATCTATAGGCCGTATATTATCAGCAACAGCCTACTGTGAGACGGAACAAACCGACTTCCTTCTGAAGGGGAAAACAAGGAAAGGGCGATGTAAGTGGATACAACGTACATTACAGAAAGCATCAAACGGTATCACGAGACAAGCGCTAACTTGGAATGCTGAAGGGAAGCGAAAAAGAGGAAGGTCAAAGAACATTAAACGTATGGAAACAGAAGCCGATATGAAACGGATGAAAGATAACTGGATAGAGCTGGAAAGGATTCCCCAGAGCAGGGTAGGATAGAGAATGATGATGTGCAGCCTATGCTCCCACACGAGGAGTAACAGACGCAAGTAAGTAAACAAGTAATTTGATCTAATCATTTATTATTAACAAATATAATGAAACACATTCACATACTATCATCGAATTCTTCATTAATCTTCCCGATTCCAAACAATCCTGCGTGCGGAATCGTAGTTTCATGATACTTACGAGTCTTATACTGTGATGAAACGGCTGCCAACTGCTTCCACGAATTTAAAGGTGGTCTGACATTAGTTGGCTTATGAATCTAACTACTAAATCAGTACAACCCACATGACATTGTTACTTTCGATTGATGAAACATACTACTTATATCTGAAGACATCAGTAGCACACACTGCAACAAATTTAGTGTAAAAATGCAAATTTCCCTCATGCATTTTTCGTTTTCAACATTGTTTCAGACAAATTCCAATTGTTGTGACACAAAATAAACTCGAATCAAACATCACAATTATATCTTTGTAACACTAAAGTAATCTGATTCAGTTTATAAGAATAACAGAAAATGAATAACAGATTACACGGCAATACTGTTGTATGACAGCCGGTTCATTAGTTTAGAGGTAGAGCACTCAGGCATGAAACATATAGGACTTTGATTTGATACTCATGAGTGAGATCGTGGATTCGCATTGCTGAGGAGTCCTATACTGAGACGAAATGATCATCCAGTGAATCCCAATATTCTATAGGTCATGAAGAAATAGGATCAAGTTACTGATCTATGGTTGGTGTTAGATTATTTAACATTTACTATATGCAAGGCTATTTCATCTGAATGAAATAAGATTCATAAACATAAAAGAATAATAAGAATAAAGACTTGTGGAGATTGTATTAATTTCAATAGTTCAATTCATGAGTCAATGTAAGCTGGACCACCAGTGAAAACCTAGAAGCACTAAACGGTTGATTCGTTCTAGTGTCGGATCCCTCATTAGTGCATATTCAAGATCTGTTCCCGATGTTATATAAAACTATCACTGTTCCTCTTGTGCGGACTGCTTCGATATTGCCTTGGGTCACAGGCTTTATAAACAAAGATGGGTAGTGTCAAGCAGTGGAAACCACGACAAGCGTTTTGTCCTATTTGAGACCAGTCAGCTGGATATACCTACATCTCAGTGTTGATGTCCACTCTAGTACTTTAACATACTATTCGGTTTATAAAGAAACTAAACAGATCACATTGAATATTGAATAAGAGAATTTAATGAATTAATACACGTCATGTATTGTGATATTCATTGATTGTTATTTAATAAAATGATCTTATTAGGTACCGAATACATAGAATATCACACAATGAAGTGATTGGGTGAAGTGAGTGAATGAGTGAGTAATTGAGTATGCAAGTAATTGCGTGAGAGTGAATACTTGAGTGTGCGAGTTAGTGAACGAGTAAGGAGTGAGTAAATAACTCAACATATGTCCCACATAAACTGTTCGATTTGTGTGTGAGCTAGAACACTACCCGGGTACACAGAATGAAGTGGGTGGTTTTCTTAGTGTGTTACACCCAAAGCCTATGCTTTAAAGGACTAATCCATGAGGCCGAAGAGTAAGGTGATGAGATGCAGTTCCATGGTAGCCGGTGATCAGCAATCGGTTCATACGTTATTTGTTCCTTCAGGATACTGGAGCCCATATGCATCATTGTTTTGGAATGACGGTTATCCAACTCCGCTGAGTGTATCTTCCAAATCCAGCAAACTGGTTAAAGTACCGGACATTCGCTTTTCATCTTCTCAATATTGTAAACAACAGTAATGCTACGAGAAAACAGACAGTAGGATTTCTCTGGCAATGGCTGTATACGCATGGCTATGTGAGAGCATTTGTAGAGCGAGAGATAACGTTTCCCATACTCGAGTTCGCTTTTCCCCTTCTAAATTTCGTAAAGAACAGTAATGCTACGAGAAGGTAATGAGTAAGACTTCACTGTCAGTGATTTTATGCACATGGTCATGTGAGAGTATTTGAGTGGGAGAGCGGACTCTACCCACTCTCGACCGTACAAGGGCATTTGGGAGCAAAAATAAATACCGTTAGAAGATTTTTGGCTAATCCGTTAGTAAGAAAACAATGATCTGTTTCGATTCTCTACTGTCTTTCTGAAGTCGTTTCTTTAATGAATTTTCTTTATTTGTATTTTGTTTACGCAATACCTTACTATTCTATATAGATGTTTTTAGACTACTTATTACAATGTTATAAGTAGTTGATAAGTCCTGTTGTAGTTTTATTTTTCAAATCATCAATGTAATTTTAAATGGAAACTGAGTAAACAAATTATTTATTTGTGTACGCAGACATTGTTATGCGCTTTCGATATTTGCAGGCGTTCTACACCATGGGATTCGAATTTAGTATTGTTCGCGTTATCCACTTAGCTACTGAGCGCTGAAATCCACATGCTTGTGCAATGGTATTAAGTTTCAATTCGCTTGGTATTGCCTCGATATTAGCTTAGTACATAAGCATTCAAAGAACAGATAGTAAGTGACTAGTAGTGAAATCCAGGACACAGCTTAATCAGTTCAACTGGTATGATATTTATTATCATTTACTGACATTTTCCAACGACCATGACTCATGTGTTCTGAATGCCACTGATAATTACCGTTGGATGCCGGCTCAGTAGTCTAAAGGTTCAGCGTTTGTATACGAGACAGATATGTCCTGAGTTCAAATCTCGTGAGGTGGTGTAGTGTATGCGCGCTGATGAGGAGTCCCATGATAGGATGAAAAGGCAGTCCAGTGCCACCAGGTGGTCAAACTTCAAATGACTCCACAAAACTTCTCTCTGATCATAGTTTATTTATTTTTGAAATCTTTTGGCAAAACAGAAATATTAAAGCAATCGACACAAGAGAATAAACCATTACGATTCAAATTACCAATATATGCTTATTATTGCATTATTATCAAAATGATGACCGAATGTGGAATTATAATTCTTGTTCGTGTTGTCATTAAATTATGACATTTTAGCAATCATATCACCCACCGAACAAATTATCATTTTATGAAAATTCCACTCCACGTAATGACGTCCAGAACTCATTGGGATATTTTTACTATTCAAAACGTGAAATTTTCCTGCTTTAAGTGAGTTCGCTCCAATTTTTCCAATGTCATTTTGAGCTAATATTACATTCATTCACTTAGTCGAGGTCATTATTTTATGTTATCATAACATACACTTTTCAGTTCGAAATCGCCTCCTATTATGTCTGTGGATGCCTCTAACTAGCTGATTAGAAACCATTACGTTCATCTGATCTCTTCGTCCACATGTATAACCACATACCCAAAAAGCATTATTCGAGTACAGCAAATACTATTCTATTCCCATCGCACGGTATATCAGAACATAGAGTTTAGAGCTGGTCTCTCAAAGATACATTCTTGTTCGTCACATCCAAGTCAGTCTCATACGTCACCGTCGCTAACCATATGTATTGGTATTTCTGTCATGCCTTGGTACGGTTTTGTAACAAACGATGTTGAGCGCATCTCCCTCAAACCGCACAAACCACTCTGGACTTCATGACCAAAAGGAATACGACTCGACGTACCTCGTCTACTCAGTCACTATTCTGTTCCTCTGGTCATTCTACTAATACATATTTAACGATAACTCAATGCATCTGACATAACGCAGACGACAACGTTCACTGACTTCACATTTTATGATTATTATCAATTGCAGTACAGCAACGAATATCATCCATCGATACATTCATCATTTCACGACTTCACTATTATCATCCTACGAACGGGAACTACGCATTTAAATTCGAATTCACTCATCGCTAATCGATGCTATTTATTCTACTACGGCTCATCAGAACGTATATTTAACATATTTCACTATCCTGTCGACATCACAGACCAATTTCTGTCGTATCCTACTCTACTTATCTTCATGATTTGTTTCGCTGTCATACCCACAAACAATTTATTATTATTTTCACGATATTTTGAATCACTCATACAAACGTGTTATTTTATTGTTCAGACAGTCATAGCATTAGCACATGTTAATTTTCTGTACGCTCATTAATTTGCTCATATTCGCATGCTAACGTTTCCATTTTTGTCCGCGTCTTTGCGATATTCATGTATTCTTTTCATATAATACACTCACCCCTCATGTGACACTGTACTTTATCGAGTGTTGTACAATGTTTTTCGTTACTTGCTGTTAACGTTAACTTCATATCACTTCAGTGTTATTTTCGAAAACAGACATTCTTTAAATGTGCTATTTTCTACAAAGGGGCTATGTAGTGTCAGTTATAATGTTAAGCCCTTATACCCTATTCTAGCTTTCGGACATCCCATTCTATTCATTCTACTTGAGTCATATATTGACCTTGTTATTTATTCCCTTATCAATCTAGACTGATTTTTCATATGAGCGCATACGTGTGTGCTCTTCTTATCGCATTAATCACATGTCTGTAGTTTATTTTGTCTGACTATAAATATTGAGTCTCGTTTCATCAAAATGGGAGTTGGCTTCCCAGTCAACTTCCCCGCGTGTCATTTTGCTTTGCTCTGTTTCATTCGCTTGATATACAAGATATATGTATTCACAAATCAATTCTCGTTATTCGACTTATCTAATTTTGTTATTGACTGACGCGATTTAAGTCGACGATTATATACGAGAATAGGCGATAACAATCATTCGTACGATTTAGGAGTCAGATCCACGGGCCACTAAATTGGTGAACCCTTCCGCCAACATCGTTCGATCTAAACGACGACAAAACTACGGGCCTCCACTAAAATCTACAAACCTGTTGTTCATTTGGTAATCATACGATTATTTATGACTAATCTTGCCTGTATGTATGAATGTATGTTTGTATGTGTGTGTGTATCTATGTAGGTATGTAGGTATGTGATGAATACATAACTTTGTCCTGTTTACGAATATTTGAACTCACTATTATCATCATATTCATTTAACTCTTATTTGTTCATTCAATATCCTGTTTGTTACCATGGTATATGAATCAATTCCATTCTGTTATGGCTACAATCATCATCATCATTATCCCATAATGTTTACGTAACTCTTAGTTGATAATAAATATACCTGTACAACGAATAACAAAAACACAGACACACACACACAAATACATAACAAACATATTTGAAAAGTGTTTCACTGTTGACTATATACTTTCTTAATAATGAATTCATATATTTTCATAGTAAAAATATAAAAGTTTCTATCATTCACATGTTTCAACACCGAGGATCTTTATCTGGAACGTATAATCATTGAATTACTAAATAACGAAGTAATATATATATATATATATGTGGTCTATAAGTCATTGGCATTCGACTGTGGGTCCACCATCATTGTATTAACTACTTCTATGAATTCGGTGTTCATCTTGATATACTAATGATGTTTGACAACTTAAAACGATGCACGTATATACTCTTGGTCCTACGTTGTATCAGACTGACTGACTGACTGACTGACCGAACTGATCAATTCATCACCGTAACTGATATTTTGAAAAATCAAGAATTTTCTGCTGGTTTACCACGGACTGGTAATTGGTTGACTTTAGTTGTTGAGATCCTTCAATGAAAATATGTTCGTCTTTCTTGAAATTGCTTTACATCAACCTAATACTGTATTAAATCAACAAATTCTGAATAAAATGATTCATTAGTTAGACTATCATTTATGAACAAGCCAATCAGGTATAAGATAACAGGTCCTGGATTTCGAAGCGACTTTCATTCATCCATTTGACTGAATAGCGTTTTTCCACTATAGCTTATGTTAGTTCGCAATTAACCGCTATTGCCTATTGCCTACTAATCTATCAAAGAAATAAGTAGTATTGTCATGTAATTTGAAATTTCTTAAAGAAATTCATTATTTGTGCCGTTTTATCGTCCCTTTTATTCTAATGGTAACTATTCCATTCAGATTAGGTTTGCTATTCAAAACAAAAGTTTTCTCTAGAAATAGCCGAATTCCACTTCCTCTCAGTGATAATATATATCAGTTCCTTTTGGTGTATTCTCATTTTTCTGAATCTTACAGATTTAGTTGTACCACTAATCATATAATTACTTAAATCAGGAGTGCTACTGATTTTGGCAGATATAAGTAGTATGTATCATCAATAGAAAGTGAAATGCCTTGTGGCAGAAGGCTAAGAATGTTCGAAGAGGAGAGAGTTTGGATGGAGAATGAATGGTGTAATGATAATGATGATGCTCACTGCTGATGAGTCCTACAATGGGACGAAACGGTCGTTCAATACTTCGAGGTTTCGCATTGTGGTCTAGCTTCAATTGACTCATGATCTCAACTATAGGCATTATTATATTATGTACAAAAACCCTTCTGATAGATGTAATATATTATCCATAGTTTGATAAATGAATTGTGATAAATACAGTTTAGTAGGATTTTGTTGACTCCCCACCTCACTCCAGTTTCTTAGGTTCTGATGGCTATTTGGATAGATATACATATGTCACTAATCCTCATATACAATGATCGATTTAAATCACGTTGGTGAATAACTGCATTCAAGATTGGTCAAATACGAGAATGGATTTTGAATACGTATATTTTGTACACTGATTGATCTGCATAGACAATCAGAGGAACGAAGCGAAACAATGTGTGAGGGATATGGCATGTGAGCCACATCAATCTAATCAAGGACATATTGATATTTATAGTCAGATCAATAATAAGTTACGGAAATGTGATGAATTGAGATAAGAAGATGTGAACACACATGCTCGCATGAAAACGGTGGAGGTTGATAAACGAATGCTGAACAGGATCAAAACGTGACTCGACAAGGATGAATAAATTGCCTTGCATGGAACCTATAATAAACAATATGGGTGTTTCTGACGTGAACGATAGTGCTAAGTCTGTGATACTACTACACGAGTCATCAATTAGTTGCAAAGCAACAACAACTCAGTTCTCTGCAAATACGAAACTTGTATCTCCTGTAGTGACGTCTGCTGAGAGTTCTATTGACATCAAGCGTGAAACAGAGAATCAGAAAGATGATTGTTTTATTCAGTCTGCTGATGATGATAAGAAGTTTAAGACAACTACATCCATGTCCCCTTTAGTTGGGTTAGACAAGCAGATACAACATCCATTACCAGACTTTAAGGAGTAAGAAAGAAATGCAACATATGCACATAACTACGCAGACCTTTGAGCGCAGTATCTAGGTCCTACGAAACACTCACCACCTGTTTGACTGAAGTAGAAAGAATACCTAATGATAGACCACTCTTACAGACGCGAACAAAATGGACACAAGGAAGACGAGATTTATAAGTTCGCGATCCAGTCTTGATTATTGGAGACACTTATGCACGAAATAATTGGCCTAAAGGCCTTGTGGTAAGTTTTGACCCAAGAGGAGATGGTCTATGGAAACAAGCGAAGATCAGAACGTGGAAAGGTACAATTATTAGAGGCACACGTAAAATTTGTTTATTAGAAGGAAATGACCACCGAAAAGTAGAGGATGGAGAGACTTTTCAGAGTGACTGTGGCTAGAGTAAATCGTACCATTGTCACCTCTGAATGTTTTTACGTTAATACCTAATCAGCGAAAGTAAGGAAAGACATGCTGTCTTTGGGGGGCGGTGTTAAGTTTGTCTTACATTGTTCCTACATGTTCCTTTTCTACTCTTTTGTATGTTGTTTTATACTACTTATTTACATTCAGTAGGCAGCTGTATACCCAACAATTTTCACACTTATGTTGTAACTCAAGTTGTACTGTAACATTCTGGAATGTTCACATATATCTTTAATGTTTATTTTACTTATAATTGTATTTATCATTATAATCACTGTAATTTAATTACTGTAAAGGTTATCCACAGTTTTATGCATTTGTTTGAATGCAACAGTTTCCATATTGTTTGCTCTTGGTTCGAGTTTCGGTTGTTCATAAACTGTTACCAAATTTAGACACAGCTATCGGCTGTCTTTGGACTATCGTATGTTGTAATCATTCTTTATGTTACTCTTACAGGAAGCTTTTGCTATTTTCATTCTTGAACGACGCGTTTAAACGCCTAGACACCTCACAAGTTGAGGTTTGTAACTAAATTTTGTGTATTATTTAATAAAGAACCGCTTTTGTAGACAAATCGTTGTTTTGGAACTTCGATTTTGCGCGTATCTCAATCGGGGTTACTTCGACGCTTCGATAGAATTAACAGTTCTCAACTTTGGTCTCATTTGGTGTGGATACAGTTCTGAACTTTGGTCCTAATTGGAGGGAATACTTGCTGTAACGAATTTGGTCGGAATCCTGTTTGGTTCATTCATCCCAACGATGACTAGAACGAGATGAATGAAGTACAACGATGACAGTTCCCAAGACACAGACAATTCCAGTGCTGAAAATATTATTCCTTCAGTTTCTAAGGTGAATTCACCTATTCCTTTAAATCTTGCCTTTGATATTGTTAAACCTAACCCCAAAGACAGTTGCTCGGTAGGAGACAACTATGTAGAGACTAGATACAGCGTAGTAGACGAAGTGGTTTCTAGGGAAAGGGAAGTAGAAAAGATTGAGCTGGAGATTAGAGAACTCCAACTACGCAAGCGATTGTTAGAGTTAACTCCGAACTCTTCAAACAAAGTGAGAAGACCTAGGGAGACTACCGAGTTGTCGGGGTCTCGATCCGAGGATAAAACTTCAGTAGTTACAGCAAGTCACCGATACACCAATGTACCTTCGAGCGATGAAATGCAATTCAAAGCACAGGTAGATAGTGTCAAGGCGCTATGTATGTCAGTAAGCTTACCGAAGATAGAAATCATGAAATTTGACGGGAGTCCTCTGAAATTTTGGACGTTCATGAAGGGATTCAAGGTTAACATAGCTGACAGAGTAAATGATGACACTCAGAAATTAATGTACCTGATACACTATTGCGAAGGTATAGCAAAGGATGCTATAGAACACTGTGTTTTATTACCAGAAAAAGAAGGTTATACTGAGGCAATTAAAATTCTACATGAACAGTTCGGCAGACCACATGACATCGTGGAAGCCTTCTTAACAGAACTGTTAAGTGGATCACCATTGAATCAAGACGACATAACGGGCCTACAGAAACTGACAAGACTCATGACTAACTGTAAGATAGCCTTGTCACAGATGGGCAGAAATGCCGATCTGGATTGTTCGACCAACATAAAACGAATAGTGAAACAACTACCACGTAGTATACAGTTTAAATGGGCGGAGGCCGCAGACGATATTTTAAGAAAGGGGCTAGAGCCCAATTTTGATGATTTATTGCAATTCTTAGAAAAGAAAGTGTCAATCGCCACAAACACATACGGACAGTTAGCAAGCGGAAGCTATAAAGCTCAAACGACATCGAACAACCGGTCGGCTTCCATAAGAGCTAAGATCCATACTTCGTCGATTAAAGGAACAGTCCATTGTGTAATTTGCTCCGATGCCCACGAAGTCGCATCTTGCCCTCAGCTGCTGGCAGTAAGTCACAACGAAAAAGTAGAATTGCTGAAGAAGTTTAAACTTTGCTTTAATTGTTTAAAACCCAATCATCGAGCCACAGACTGCAGACAGCCCGTGTTGTGTGAAATTGATGGATGCAAGCGACGCCATCATAGAATTCTTCACAACACAGAACCTGATGCTAAACAAGCATGTTGTAACTCTACTCATACTACTGGAACGTATTTAGGCTTTGTACCAGTCAGGCTACATGGTCCCACAGGTTATGTGGATACCTATGCATTGTTAGATAATGGCTCAGACTCGACATTACTGCTTAGTGACGTGGCAAAGCAGGTAGGAATTTCTGGTACAGTGACAAGATTAAACATATCTTCAGTAATTGGAGCGTCATCTCAGAACGCTGAACTTACCAATTTCGAAATTGAGTCTTTAGATAAGACCAACCGAATAAAAATCGAAGGTGCATATACTATAGATAACCTACCTATTAAAAGGGCAGAAATCCCACCAACGGACTTCCAAGAAAGATGGAAACACTTGAAAGGTGTACAACTACTCAGCATAGCCTGTGACAAGGTTGGTTTGTTACTTGGTGTTGACGTTCCAGAGGCCCACTGGGTCCTCGATCAGCGTATCGGCAAACCTAAACAACCCTATGCTTCACTAACCATGTTAGGGTGGGCTTTATTTGGACCAACGGGTCAACTTAATAAAACTTCAGTCTTCATAAACTGTTTAGAAGCAAGGAGTTCTATCGAGGACGGACCCACGCTGCCCCTTTCTTTGACCACAGTAGCGCCTGAAAACTCTTCAAATCGTTTGTTGCCGCTCATAGATGATCCTGGTTTATGCCTTAAACACTCTCCTGATGTGGCACTCTTAGTCGATAATGATGATGTACGCTCACTCATAGTAGCAGCAGCCGCTGTTGAGACTGAAGATTCCAGGGTTCATCAAGGTTTACCGTCAGTTCGTTCTTCTGGATTTAACACTCCACCTGATTCAAGAAGTAACCGACTTATAGACACCTTTGATTCTGTATCTAAAGCGACAGACGAGAATTTAATGGATTTAGAACAAGTTATTTCATTACCAGCTGTTGACGATGAGTACCTTCTAAAAACTGCCAACGATCGTCATGTCGATACAGTAGTGAATATTGACCTTAGATGTATTTCTCCTCCAGACAAAATTCTTCCAACAGATAGCGGCGAGTTAATGTCATCGAAAACATCTGTTATGTTCTCTGCCGAAACAGATCTCCCTAGTGTTTCTGACGTGAACGATAGTGCTAAGTCTGTGATACTACTACACGAGTCATCAATTAGTTGCAAAGCAACAACAACTCAGTTCTCTGCAAATACGAAACTTGTATCTCCTGTAGTGACGTCTGCTGAGAGTTCTATTGACATCAAGCGTGAAACAGAGAATCAGAAAGATGATTGTTTTATTCAGTCTGCTGATGATGATAAGAAGTTTAAGACAACTATATCCATGTCCCCTTTAGTTGGGTTCGACAAGCAGATACAACATCCATTACCAGACTTTAAGGATAGTTACGCAGACCTTTGAGCGCAGTATCTAGGTCCTACGAAACACTCACCACCTGTTTGACTGAAGTAGAAAGAATACCTAATTATAGACCACTCTTACAGACGCGAACAAAATGGACACAAAGAACACGAGATTTATAAGTTCACGATCCAGTCTTGATTATTGGAGACACTTATGCACGAAATAATTGGCCTAAAGGCCTTGTGGTAAGTTTTGACCCAAGAGGAGATGGTCTATGGAAACAAGCGAAGATCAGAACGTGGAAAGGTACAATTATTAGAGGCACACGTAAAATTTGTTTATTAGAAGGAAATGACCACCGAAAAGTAGAGGATGGAAAGACTTTTCAGAGTGACTGTGGCTAGAGTAAATCGTACCATTGTCACCTCTGAATGTTTTTACGTTAACACCTAATCAGCGAAAGTAAGGAAAGACATGCTGTCTTTGGGGGGCGGTGTTAAGTTTGTCTTACATTGTTCCTACATGTTCCTTTTCTACTCTTTTGTATGTTGTTTTATACTACTTATTTACATTCAGTAGGCAGCTGTATACCCAACAATTTTCACACTTATGTTGTAACTCAAGTTGTACTGTAACATTCTGGA
Source organism: Schistosoma bovis (assembly GCA_944470425.2). NCBI lineage: Eukaryota > Metazoa > Platyhelminthes > Trematoda > Strigeidida > Schistosomatidae > Schistosoma > Schistosoma bovis. The sequence continues at coordinate 46,800,544 of OX103954.1, forward strand.
ATGTTCACATATATCTTTAATGTTTATTTTACTTATAATTGTATTTATCATTATAATCACTGTAATTTAATTACTGTAAAGGTTATCCACAGTTTTATGCATTTGTTTGAATGCAACAGTTTCCATATTGTTTGCTCTTGGTTCGAGTTTCGGTTGTTCATAAACTGTTACCAAATTTAGACACAGCTATCGGCTGTCTTTGGACTATCGTATGTTGTAATCATTCTTTATGTTACTCTTACAGGAAGCTTTTGCTATTTTCATTCTTGAACGACGCGTTTAAACGCCTAGACACCTCACAAGTTGAGGTTTGTAACTAAATTTTGTGTATTATTTAATAAAGAACCGCCTTTGTAGACAAATCGTTGTTTTGGAACTTCGATTTTGCGCGTATCTCAATCGGGGTTACTTCGACGCTTCGATAGAATTAACAATGGGTTTAACTTAGCAACCAACACTATACTTTCGATTCGTTGTTGTTTATCACTAGATTACCCACTTGAATTCGTTCGATTATTATTCAACCTTCCAAAAGAATGTTTCAAAAGAATAACAAAACTTAGTAACGTTAAATGGTAGATGGTTTCCATAATTTACCTTTCATTCACCTCACGGGATAAATTAAATTCTACTTTGATTATGACTAACAAATGTCAGTGTGGTATAAAACTAATCACAATAGTTGACATAGGAATTTAAACTCGATTTCTTCGTGTCACACTGCTACTGTTCTGACATTTCGTGATGAAAATCCCCTTCAACTAATTCCTAACCTTAATCCTCAACTGTTGATCATAATCTTTGTTCTTCACACTGGTTTACAACCCTCATTTTGTCCTAATTATTAGGTGAACACTTTGAAGATGACTTGAACGTCGCTCAGAGGTGGTCTAGAAATGATAGTCTCATCGTGTCGTATTCATTACCACTAGTCATTCTTTCAATCATGTTACCTACTAAAGTATAGTTCTCGTTGTACATTAGATTGAAAGCTCTAGTCATTACTGAATGTATGTTTCTTATTCCACTGATTGGCAGTATGCCAAAAAGAACATAGTTATGCCTAAGCAGAAAATCACTTTCATTTAAGTAGTATTGACATATAAGTGAACAAGAAATTTGATTATAAATACTGAATACCACTACAATCTTCACAAAACCTTCCTTATGATTATATTAGCTAATTAAACTAGAGCCTGGACAAGTATATTGAAGAATCTTTGTGACATATAGTTATCCTGTATTAGATCATGAACACTCACTGCTTACAAGTCTCATATTAAGACTAAACCGCAGTCTAATGATTTTTGGTTTTTAATGAGCAACTATTTAAAATGAGTTCAGGATGTCAACTGTAATTATTATTGAAGAAGAAGGATGTATTTACAAAATCCCAATAACTCAGCAATGCATCATCAAGACCTGGGTTCGAACACAGGAACTCTCATTCTTGCGCACGAATACTTGACCTTCCTTGAAGATCACTGTAAATATATATGAAGGTTACAAATGTGAACATCAGCCCACTACCAGATTGTTTGTCTTATCTCTCTGTATCCTGGATTTCATTACTAGTCACTTACTATCTTTGTTTAGAATGCTTGTGAATTAAGGTAGTATCGAGACACTCCGTATAGGATGCACATATGTTAATAAGAGATTGATAAATTACAGTCCTTCAAAAACAATGGGAAGGTTGCTGTAAAATAATATCAAGTGAATTGAAACTTACTACCATTGCACAAGCATGTGGCTTTCAGCACTCAGTAGCTAAGTGGATAACGCGAACGATACTAGATCCGATTTCCATAATGAACATCAATTCTGAGATACTGTAACATCTGACTGACGAGTCCCAAATAGGACGAAACACGGTTCAAACTGTGTTCCACTACCAGCCACTATCCATCTTTGCTTAAATAAATAATTAGCTCGTTAAGAAGAACAAATTGTCGTGACTTTTTCTCATTTGGAAAGTGTTAGAATTGTCCGAGTGAAACGAATGTAAAATAATACGAAGCGAATAATAGAAATGTAACACTTCAACTCATCTAAAGTTCACTTAGTTAATCAAACGATGTTTGTCTTTTCTTAATTCCTATTTATACAGAATTATTGAGCAGTATCCATTTCTGTGTTAACCCAGTCTTTAGCGTTGACCGTATTCGACTAACGTTTAAGCAACTAGATATTAAGAGGACTAAGATGGAATATTATATGGTTGGAGGTAGTCTTTCTTAAGTCTACATGAAGTCTTAATAGCTAGATAGTTACGTAATGGATTATAAAGCTGGATGACTTGGTTCGAAACCTCAAAGGAACTTCAATACCCTGAAGATGATAGATATATCTTACTGTTGACTGGTAAATAACATGAAACGTAATTGCGTAGTTATCTACTAACTACCTCCAACTACTTCACATTCATATTTCTTTATTATATTTATGGAATCGGAATAAATGCTCATCACTATGATTGAATGAATTACTATTAGAACATTTATTATTGAGTGTTAAGTTTGTCTTATATTGTTCCTACTCACTCCCTTTCCACTCTTTTGTATATTGTGTTCTATACTACTTATTTACATTCAGTAAGCACTTGTATTTCCAACAAAGTTCACACTTAGGTTGTAATGCAAGTTGTAGTGTAATATTCTGAAATGTTCACTTATATACTTATAACGTTTATTGTACTTATCATTGTATTTATCATTATCATTACTGTGGCTTAATCACTGTAGCGGTTATCCACAGTTTTGTGCATTTGTTTAAACACGCGCGCTTTTGAAGGTTGTCACTTTTCTTCACGTGGTATTATTTTATTTTCCTATTAGTTTTTCTCTTTAATTTAACACTTAATAGCGATAAATTATTCGTCACTGCTAAGGTTCTATCAACTTGACACCGTGTTTAGGAACTCAACGTCATCAATTAATCTTGCTAATTTTCACGTTATCTCTATCACCAATTAACGTTAATATATTTACTCTTAACTAATACTGGGTCTGATCCTACCATAAAACTTTACACGTTCACTAGGGTAAATTACAACTATCGCCGTCCAACTAAATAAACTTTGTATTCACATTACTTCCTATAATGTCCAGACCATCTAAAAAACATATAATCTCTCCTGATGCCTATAGCACCTGCAAAAGATCTAAATCAGTCACTAAAGCGAATAATGTGAAACCTTATAAACACACTGATCAGTCTGCATCCTACTCTGATCTTCCCTCAGCCACACTAAACGTGCACCGTTTACTTGGACAAGACATATCACTACCTTGCATCTCGCTTGTCGATATAAATAAGAGCAGTCACATACCGTTAGAGTCGACATCATTTGTCAGTCCAAACGAAAGCATCACATGTTGTGAGCAGTATTTAGACAGTGCTGTTGACCCCAAACACCCAGCAATCTCACAATCGGCCATTCTGAGTAGCGGCCCACGGAGTACATGTAAGCCTGCCTACAATAGCCAGCCCGATGATGTAGATCTTGACTACTCACCCAGACATATACCCCATCCCTCAACTAAGTGTGCACAAAGTGACCATCCGCTAGACACCTGCAACAGGCCTGTATGTAACCATATCGACCTTAAAAACTTTGATATAAACTCCAATAATCTCACCACTGGTAGACCTAAAAGCAGCCAAACAGAACTTAGCCTCACCCAAACTATTCAAGACCTATTACCGTACAAATATTTAATCAGTGTTCCAGAAAATCCCGATCTGGAAATTATAAAAAACACTGAAAAAGTAATTGACCATATATCAACTGAAATGTTCAAAAGACTTCAGTGTATGCAGAATGTCATTGTGTATAATATACCTGATAGTGCGAACATAAAGATTGCTAAAAATACTCTACTACAAGAATGTGGATGGTCGCAATCTTGGTGTGTAACAAGAAGATTACGTAAAGCACACACTAAAGCCTCCTGTCCCATTCCATTTCAGTTTGGTAGTACCACTGAAGCTAATCACCTCCTCAATAGTCAGTCATTACTGAGGCGTATTCCAACATTTAAAAAGATTAGGATCATTCATGACAGGACCGCTATCCAGCGTCGAATCTGCAATGGAACACAAACTGATCAACCCAGCTTACGTAGCCGCGGCAGCTACAGCTCTTGTCACTGCACAAATCCTAAAATATCATACACTGCCCCCCCCCAAAAAAACGGAGGCACGTCGGACACTGCTATTAGTCCTAAGGACAAGACCGCACATAAAGCAGCTACAACCACTCACCCAAAATGATCCTCCCAGGAATTGCGCTAACAGCTAGACTCTCAGACACCGCTGTACAAAATAATACCAAACTCTCCGTAAAAACCCACCAATACTCCAGCACCCCTAACCCAAAACATGCACCTTCTCATAGCAAAGAATGCCCTACAACAAACATAGTGAACTGGCAATACCCACTCATCCTAATGTGAAACGACACTCGACAAGAACCACACCCACACGTGATACCCATAAGTCATATAGTGTCAACCTTGTAAGCCCCATGAACCAACACAAAACTATACACAACAGAAACACCTCTCTTGGCAACAATAACAGGCATTCCTTCATTCCTTACCAGAAACTTACAACCTCCCCAACTAGCCACAATAGGACTAAAATTGCCCACTGCACACAAGGAAGCCTTAACGTTGGCCTACTTGGGAACCCACCTACTGATTCTAGGTACTATCTAAGTCAAGCCACCCAATACAACGGTTTAGTCCCCACTAATTCGACATACACACTATCTCATCCTTTTTTATCTCTCTCCCCCTCAACATTACTGCTATGGGGTCTCCAAATGTTGAGGGCGACAATCCCACTATTCTGAAACCATCTATATACTCCGATTTAATGGCGAGTGGCACATCCTACTCAACTTCGATAACTGTCTCTAGTCTTGAAAACTCCTTGACTGAAACCCCTGATCATTCCCCGGACACATTACCTAACCATTCAACTCTACCTTCCACTCTTAGACATACTTCTTTCACCAAAACCACACCCGACTACCCTTCTTGCATTAACCCTACTGGTTATAAACTAAACGCTCATCAATATGGAGTCAACGCTCCCAATTCTTCCTTTTCTCATGACAAAACAGACAAACCACTAGGTTCACATCATACCCTTCTACTAGACAAACAGTCACCGTACCTGACACTTATGTTAATCAACGCTCGATCTGTACAAAGTAAGATGACTTACCTACGCACCCTGTTACTTCTAAACAACCCCCCACTTGTTTTGATAACGGAAAGTTGGCTGTCCTCCGATACCACAGACACATATCTACAAATAGACACCTATGAGCTCTTCCGCTGTGATCGAGTCACCAAGAAGGGTGGTGGTTGTCTCGTTTATGTATCAAAAAATTTGAGAGCGGAAATCTATAGCGACCACGTCCTCAACAAACTTCCTGAATCGATATGGCTTACTGTGCACACTCATGAGTGTAAAATACTAATCGGATGCATATATCGAGCTCCTAACACTCCTAGTTCAACTGACACTATTATAAGTTAGTCATTTGCTCAGGCTGCCTCGCTTGACTTCACTTACAAAATTGTATGTGGTGACTTCAGCCTTCCCACCATCAACTGGAAAACACATTCTGGCCCATTGTGCCTTGAAAGCATACTTAAGTCCTTAGACATACACGGCTGGCAACAACATGTACACCTGCCTACACGAAATCAAAACATTCTTGACTTGATATTCTGTCATAATGTCACACCAACATCAATGGTGGTTGGCGAAAAGTTTCACAACAGCGATCATAAAATAGTCCTCTGCACCCTTCCGATTCTTGCCATATGCAACAAATTAAAGACATTAAAAACGCGATTCCAATATAGAGACTATGCAAACGCTGACTGGGAAAACTTTCGATTTCTAATAAAGCACTCTGACTGGGGCAGTTTCTTTACCAGTAATAACCTCTTAGAAACATTAGAAATATTCAATATCACCACCAAATCTGCACTAGACACTACTATACTCTCTAAAATTGGTTTCAAAACAGTTACTCCCTATATAAAGCAAAAGACTAGGTCTAAACTGCGAAAACTGAAAAGCATGTACTATATATCAAAAGACTTCAGTGCCCTGCACCAGATATACTCTGTACTTGACGGAGTACAAAGTCAACACAACAAGCATAAACAGGTAGAGGAACGTACTGCGCTCGCTGCTGCATCTAAACCAGAAGCCCTATGTCGTCTCCTCACGAAACGCATAAGAAAGAACACAGACCACAACATTCACTCCTTACTGCACGATGGAGTAACGTATAATGACCAAACCGTCATATGTGAACTATTAAGTGAATGGTTTTCTCACAATGGGAATACATCTGATGCTCCAGATATCGACATAAAGTGCACCGGCAAAAACTATCTTAGTACCATAAACTTCGACATTAGGAGTATACATACTGCCATTAAGACCCTTAAGCCAAATGCGAGTTCTGGTGCCGATGACATCCCTTCAATCGTTTATAAAAGGTCAGGGCCGGACATACAGACGCTACTACTCAAAATATACACATTATCTTTAGAGACAGGTACATATCCGGAAACCTGGAAGGTAACGTATGTTCTTCCCAAACACAAATCCGGACCAAGGAACCTGGTTGTAAACTACAGACCTATAAATATCACCCCAGTCATATCACGCATAATAATACAAAATCAACTATCTGATCACCTACTCAAGGAAGATCTAATAGACCCGTCACAACACGGCTTCATTAGAACAAGGTCGTGCAGTACATGCCTGATAGACTTCTTTAACACGGTTACTCGTATACGTGACCAGAAGAAACTAGTTATTATACTATACTTCGATATTAAGAAAGCCTTTGATAAAGTACCTCATAATCTTCTAATCAACAGACCGAAGTCAGTTGGAATTATAAATCCCCTTTTGCAATGGATCAAGTCTTTTCTTACGAACAGATATCAAATAACCAAGATTAACTCTAATACATCTACACCTCGACCAATAACCAGTGGTGTTGTGCAGGGTAGTGTCTTGGGTCCATTGCTCTTTATAATCTACATCAACAATATATGCAAGTGTTTTAGCACAGGTAAGACCTACCTCTATGCTGATGACTTAAAAGTCATCTATAAAACTGACATTTGCGATTTACGCAGTACTATGCAAACAATCCAACATGAACTCAACATGGTAGATGACTGGTGCAAACGCTGGAGGTTAGAGCTCAACATAGAGAAATGCGGCTGGTTATGTATACGAGACACGTCTCTTAAAATGAAACTAACACTTAGTAATCACACACTGCCCAGACTGGCATCAGTAACTGACCTAGGGGTACATTACTCACACAGTCTTAATTTCTCTGAGCATCTCAGCCAAAGCATCGAAAATGCAGAAATTGCTTGGCTTCATTCTCCGTAATTTCTATCAAAATGAATCTAGAATCCTTCTTTACAAAGTTTGTGTAAGACCTATCGTTGAATACTCCTCGTTCTTATTTTCCAACTTACGCCTACCTGATATATTGAAGGTGGAAGGAATACAACGAGGCTTCACCCGCAGAATACTTAAGACTGACTCAGTCATTGACTACAGTTCTCGATGTCAAATCTTAGGAATAGCACCCCTTCGGGAGAGAAGGCTTAGGCTTAACTTGATTCCTTACTTCAAACTACTCAAAAGCTTTACTTATTCATCGTGTAAGATAGTTCGTGCACGAGATTCACATGAACACGAACTCGAAACAAAGTATCTACCGTCAAAGTTGAAGAATACAGATCAAGAACTCGGGAAAACCTCTTCCTCATCAAGCATGCAATAATATGGAACAATCTTCCGTCCGAAATACACATGGCAGATGAATTACATACGTTTGTAAGACTGCCTGATCAAGCCCTCACTTGCACGGACGAACACATCTGCGTCCCACTCAGACATAATAGGCTCTCTCCATGTCTAGACCAAAATGGACTTCAAGTTCAGTTTGCTTTATTTTTCTTAGTTTATACTATAGACAATTGAAGCACTGCATCGATGCTTTACCCACACTCCATAGCTTGTAACGGTAGGACTCTAATTTATGGACGAGCCAATCAGAAGCGTCTAAGGAGTTTCAGGGTCGCGGCGCTAAGTTCAATGCCAGATGCAGCAGATTTTAGAGAATAGGTGATCGTTGAGAGACTACAGCAGATGGGACTATTAAGAAGCTCCTGTGTCTGTGACTGCGGCAATTAAATGACCGCAGCACGATGTGCAGACTGCCGCGATGACATTGTATTTCGTTGTACTATATGTCGTAGATAATCTGCTCGAACTGGCACTTTTTTTGCCCGGTCACGGCTAAGGCTAAGACAAACCATCATAATCGTTGCAAATTGGATCATAAAGTCTCCAGTAACATTAGCTGCGGCTAAACCGATGATTGGAAAGCGTATAGATGCCTCTCGAGACTTGGTTTTGTGCATCATGTTGTGGTGCACAAACGTTATTTTGTTGACCCAACGACGAGGGTCCATACAAACAACATTGAGGGCATGTGGTTTAGGCTGAAGTATTTTTTAAGTTCCTACCACGGCTCCAGAGGACGATTATTATGGAGTCATATGGACGAGTTCTTATACCGCATCCACTATGATTTCAAAGCTTCTGAACCTATATCAAACCTCAACAAGTTCTTAAATAATGTAAAAGAAGAATATCCATTGTAATTCATCACTTTTTTATAATATATTTTTACTTGATACTAACTCTCTTTTGATTGGCCAATGTTATCAAGGTCACTTAAAAATTCGTTCAAAGGTCGTCCATAAAATAGAGTTTCACCCTTATAACTGTCTGATAAGCTTGTAAAATGGTACTTATAGAAATAGTGCTTTCCAACAGGTTGTGAAACAGAGGATTGTGTGAGGTATGACGTATATACAAAAATAAGCCTAAATGAGCCTAACATCACAAAAGGAGGGAGTGTGGAGTTACTGACCAGCAAGCAGTGATGGTGAGGACGATAACTTCAATCCACCGTGTTTGTGGGGACAGAATATTTTGTATGTATCAGGTTCCTCATGATTGAGAATAAGTCAACCAATCTGTGATATAGATTGTCTTCCTACGCTCACCACTCAGACTCATGTTTCCAATATTATGCTGGATTAGCTATTCTACTAAGACAACCTATAACATGCTAACTCGGACTTATACACTAGGATTATGTGGCTGGCATCGGATAGAAAAAAAAAGATAACGAAAGATATAGTCTTTAGTATTCTTAACACTTCACCCTCTATATACACACCCTTCTAATAAACCGCTTCCCTTGTACCAACCTTGAATTCCCTTCTTCATGTGAGCTTACTCCAACTTGTTAAACATCACAACTCATTGTTCTTTATTACTACATTCTCTAATATGGAGCCTCTGACTTCAGTTCACTATAACAAGACATAATATGAATTTATTCTAATTTATTATACCTCTGTCCGTTCCACTACACAATGTTAAGCAACCTTTGGCGTTCATATCCAAGTGCCTTGCTGCTCTTCTGTTTCTCTTTTTTTCTTCTTCAGAATCTTGCTCTGAGAGCACAGCTATGAAACTTCTGACGTTTGGAGCAAACTTGACGTACGCGCTCTCGCAAGGTCATAGTTTACAGCAAGCGCTCTACGATTACACTTTATAACAACTATAAACTTAATAAGTTGGGAAGCATTTTGTGAACCAACAAATGTTGTAATTTATAGATCATGCCTGTAAAAACGGTGTGCACCTGCACATGCAGAAACTTATTATTATTATTAACAGTTTCCATAAAGTTTTGCTCTTGGTTCGGGTTTCCATTGTCCATAAACTGTTATAAAACACAGGTATTAACCGTCTTTTGTACTATCGTATGTTGTAATTATTCTTTATGTTACTGTTACAGGAAGCCTTTTTATTTTCATACTTGAAGGACGTGTTTAAACGCCCCAGACACCTCAAAATTTGATGTTTGTAACTACATTTTGTAAATTATTCAATGAAGAAACGCTATTGTAGACAAATCGTTGTTTTTGAAATTTTGGTTTTGCGCGTATCTCAATCAAGTGACTTGGACGCTTCGAAAGATCTAACATTTAGGACGTTTTATTCGTTCCATTAAAAGTGGAATGATTATGAGTTACATAGTGAAACAACACCTACTTTTCTATTCATATATACGAATAGGATAGCAATCAAAGTTCACATCATAGGGTTTGTCGGTAGGTAATTGATTTATATACATTGTGTAATAATTGTGTTTTTATGGTAGTAACAATGAATGAGGTTAATAGTCTGAATGAGGGATTAGTAGTATATTCCATTCTCGTCCTCTTATTCTCAATTTTCCGTCACCAGACATTTCACTTTCGATTAGTGATACATACTACTTTTGTCAATTTTGTAAACAACAGTAATGCTACGAGAAACGGACAGTAGGATTTCTCTGGTAGTGTCTGTCTACGCATGACTATGTGAGAGCATTTGTAGAGCAAGACGTAGCGTTTCGCATTCACGAGTTTGCTTTTCGCCTTCACGATTTAGTTAATAACAGTAATGCTACGAGAAGGTGGTCAGTGGTTGTATGCACATGTTCATGTGAGAGTATTTCGAGTGGGAGTGCAGACTCTCCCCACTCTCGACCGTACAAGGGCATTAGGGAGCAAAATCAAATACCGTTCGTAGATTTTTGGCTAAACCGTTATTGAGAAAACAATGATCTGTTTCGATTCTCTACTGTCTTTCTGAAGTCGTTCCATTAATGGATTTTCTTTATTTGTATTTTCTTAACGAAATAGCTTACTATTCTATAGAGATGTTTTTAGACTACTTATTACAATATTATAGGTAGCTGAAGAATCCTGTTGTTGTTTTATTATTATTTTAAATAGCAAGTATTGGGACGTGGGGTCGAAATAGTTACCACTCATATACGACGAGAAGGGTTTCTGGACGTAAAAAGCACAGTGAAGATGATACACTTCGAAACTAGTTGAATGTCATGCCCATCTATCTCTAATTTAAGTGTGTCCTTCATCATGAATTGTAATGTGTTACGATACGACGTGTTTGTATCTGTTATTAATATAGAGAGTAGGTAATAGTAAACAGATTTATTAAGTTATGCCAATACACATACTGCATAACTGAAATCTGTAAAAAGTACATGATGTAAATAATTAACCTAACTTTCTTCAACTGCTTTTCACAAACACCATCGTCCTTTCATTTCCGTTCTTATTTTAGTTGCTAACCGTTTTATCTTCTCTCTTCTTTTCTCTTCTTTCCGCTATTATCCGTCTGAATTCTACTTTCAATTCTTGAACAATACTATGTTCTTCTGTCTAAACAATTAAAACATACACACACACTTTATTCATACGCTATACTACCTTTACTGCTACTAACTTGTGGTGTTAGTATGAATTAAGGATTCTTTTTGTACGTGATTGCACTATTGATTCAGATAAGCAATAGCATCACACATGACATGAATGACCTGCACAGGGAGTTATGTGTATGAAACACAGTTGTTGAATTTCGTGTTCACGAAATCAAATAAGATCCGTGTTCAATCGTTACTTTCAACATATGACAATGTGATCAACGTCATTCTGACGAAATTTCAAAGAATTTGGGAATCATCACCAATATTTCTATCATTACACAACCCTGTGATGTAGTGCAACCTTTCATCTATCACACTGTTTAAAGATATAGAGAAAAGATATATCAGATGAAAATGACAAAGTACATGGATGCTTTAAGTAGATATCATTGCAAGTAACTGAAATCTGTGAACATATATAGCGCATATAGATTCTGAGATGAGATCATAACCGAATAATGTTTTATCTTTAGCAGAAGAGTAATTCAACTTAAACTATCTTGATACCCAGGCGTTTTGCGATCGAATACACATAAATGAATCGTGGGTAGGCATCATCTCTCTTTAGTTATGAAAATAAACCGTGAATTTCTATGCCTAATTTGATTGTCTGTCATAATCGAATGAAAATTGATAACAGAACGGATGCTCATTTCTTCGAATGTCTTCTAGTGGCATTGGACCATAACCACACAATCTTCAAAGCTGAACACAACACTACTCAGAAAATAGATATTCAGTATTTAACACGGAGAAATACCTAACAATGGAGAGGGCGCGAACAATGAATTAAATTGATTTGAGTTGATCGAGTGGCATGGCTCGACCATGCAGGCGTGGTCTCTGCTGAATGTTACCTTATATCTTCTATTCATATTAAATATGTTGTTCTTTCTCTAACCTAACCTTGTTCCACATCATATATTGATAATTGATACGATACAGTGAGTTGGTGTAGTCGATGGTGTGACTTCCACGTAAGATCTTATAGATTAGGCATTTATATCATGACAAATCCACAAATTTAGGATTAGTTCTATTATAAGAGCAGTACTACTATCATAGTAGACCATAATTCTACAGTATATCGATTATCACTCTATTGTATACTTATCAAGTGTTCAGATTATATAGATACATAAACAGAATGATTTCATTCAACATGATCTCTCGAATAACTCACTCAATATTTTTATCCGATTCACCATTCCGTAATCACTTTTCAGCCTATTATTTACGGCCTACTCCAATCATAACCACCTTCCAATTTATTCATGTATATTTTACATTTTATAATTTGATATGGCCTAGTATGTCTGTTCGCGAATTACGTCTGCTTTCGTAAGACATTGTTGGTTAAGGCTTGTTACTGACGTCTCAAACCGAGAGAAAGGAGAAGTTTTGAATCTTTCGTGCCTTAAATTACCCTCGCACTATTGATAGAGGAAACCAGACAAGTAGTGAATAGGTATTTATTTCGATCTTCGCGCAGTCACAGTGGAGCGTGGGATTATATGTTCAGACAAATGAAGGCTCTCAACATTCAATATAAGATAATAGGGGATATAACGCTTATACAAAATAGGGAAGTAAATGAATACTTGAACAATACTGTTTTGGCATATGCTTGGTTGTTTGGGGTCAACTCTTAACCAACCAACCTAAACTGTTGCATTAGCTTCCCCGTAGTATCGACTTCGGTAGGAACGTCGGTTCGATTAACCGAACTATCGAAAACACCTTAGTTCTATTTCTCATCCCAAGGGAAAATTATCAACTCGCTCACTGTTTGACTTACAATCAGTGACGACTGACCCTGTCAACGATAGTCCATGGATGTCTCTTCATTTACTAGCTTGTCATCTTATTTTGTACCATGTGATCTCTTCTATAACTATCGCTGACGGTTTGCTGCGTACTTTCAAGAGAAAGTGTGAGAATGTGGAATAAGAATATCTGAGGAAGTGCCGCGAGCGAGCCACCCAACACCATGTTGGTGAGGTACGATTTTCCATGCTCAGACCGGCTATCAGGTGTTTACTCACCTGACTCTTGAGTCGCCCTCAAGTAAAAGGTAAAGAAGAATCTACTTCAAAGGTAATGGTGAAAATCAAGCAACCCTGAAGAATTGCTCCACTGCCTGCATAAAATAATAAGATACAAAATGGAAATACATAAATGTAATTGATAATTTTTCGGTTCCATGTAAGTGCTTGGCCTCCAGAACGGATTGGTATTGTGGAAGGAAATAAACACAGTGTGGATACCTTGTGCACGAAAATACATGAAAACAAAAAATACTCTTTCGTAATGCATATATGTAAAAGGGTGAACTTGTAGAATTATGGTCTACTATGATAGTAGTACTGCTCTTATAATAGAACTAATCCTAAATTTGTAGATTTGTCATGATATAAATGCCTAATCTATAAGATCTTACGTGGAAGTCACACCATCGACTACACTAACTCACTGTATCGTATCAATTACCAATACATGATGAGGAACAAGGTTAGGCTAGAGAAAGAACAATGTATTTAATATGAATAGAAGATATAAAGTAACACTGAGATGGACCACGTCTGCATGGACGAGCCATGCCACTCGATCAACTCCAGTCCATTCAATTCCTTGTTCGCGCCTTCTCCATTGTTAGGTATTTCTCGGCGTTAAATATTGAATATTTATTTTCTGAGTAGTCTCGTGTTCACAGCTTTGTGGATTGTGTGGCTATTGTCCAATGCCACTACACTACCCTCCCACCAGAATCAACGTGATGTTGGTTCGATACCAAATTGGATGGGATCGTCGCGCGCCGGAGGTTACCAAGGATAATAAGAATCCTCCGGGTATTGGTAAGCTGAAAGATAAATCAAAAAGAAAGCGGCAGCATCTGGTCGGGAAATACATGTAATAATTTTAAAATATCTGCCTTCATTTTTAAAACGCTTGAAATGAAAATCTGGGTGAAGATTATTTAAGCTATAAAAAAGTGGGGTTACAATAATAATAATAATAAAACGATGCGTGATAATAACTTAACTTATAGGCAGTAATTATTTTGTGTTTAGAAATATTAAAATAATGAATATTGTAGAAATGTTAATATTGGTATTAGTTTTGGTTTAAATTATGAAATCGGATAACGATTATGCCGGTAAGTTGTCCATAAGAGTTGATTTCCAATTGCATCTGTATCAGTAGGCTAACTGAAGGAACAAAAGTATTACCATGGTAAAGAATTCCAACTAGTGTTCCAGTTAGTTTGATACGGTTTATTTAGTTACGGGGAGATTCTCTCAACCTCATTTTTACTTGACCGTGATAGAATTTGGTAATACTACTAATACACATGAATGGTTATCAAAATAAAATTTAAATACGTGAGTGATGATTATATGAATTTTGGACAGATAGCTAGGAACAAATCGTTAAACATGAGCGTATTCGTAAGAGACATGCTCTAGACTCAATGTTCTGATCTGTGGCAGACTATTTACTTGTATTTATACTTGCCGGCTGATTGGACATACAAGTTAGTTGCAAGTATGCAGTTTATCATAAGGCGGAACACGATTTAATTGAGATATAGTGGTTACAAGTTATTAAAATCAGTTAGACCTGTGTCATATTACGAAGTGATGTGGTGCTGCAAAATGTATTTAGCTAAATAAGCTTTTACAAGATGATTAATAGTGAGTGATGCTCATGTGATTATCAGGGAGAACATAAGTTGTAACCAGGGGGAGTACACTCCCAACTCATGTCTATGATAATGGCTTGAACCTTAGTCAGTGTTGGGGTAAATTCGACATTGATGTTTTCAGTTTGCAGGAGATTTGCTCGACTGCTTATACTGATTATTTGCATGCATGATTGTGTCGCTAAACCATCAATTAGACTGACACGGTTTTGAGATATTTACTGAATGAGCAACTGATAGAGAAACATACTGTAATCATCTGTGATGGATGAAGATACCAAGAAAACAACACCATTTAATGGTAATTATAAGTGAATTTGTTGACCGATTTCGTTAATAGTTTCATTAATTTTATCAGTCATATTACGTGATTGTCAAGTTATGACAATGCTTTATGACGATATCCTGAAACTATTAAATTTAACTAGTTATAGTGTTGATTGAGGATTAGTCAGTGGAAAAATAGGTATTGTTGCTTGCTTTAGGTGCTTTGAAGTTATCAGAAATTTATGACGTTAAAGAATCCGAGACGCCTAATTTAATTATAAATTTCAATTCAGAAATATTCGTTTAGTGTTAATTCTAGTAGGCTACGGAGTTTTGATTTTAAACGTTTGTTTAGCCAACAGCTACCTAGGGATTTAGTTATTTTACTAGTGCAGTTGATAGTACCTAAATTTTTAATCTTATTATCTAAACTATGTTCGCATTTTAGGCTGCTAATATGATAAACCAATCCATAAACCCAAATACGATTAGCAACAACGACTATGATGGGTTTATTGATAAATGGTAAAGGCGATGCAGATGATTTCTAAATTTAGAAGACATGGAGATATAGTGTAACGTATGTATGGGCCAGGTTAACATGCAGGTTGTTGACGTATATGACGATTTAAAAATAATGAACATGACCAGAAAATAATTTTAGAGTTTAGACTGCTTGTGAAACTTCAGGCAGGAATATGATGCGTTATAAACATTCCATAAGAAGTTACTGCATTTAGCCTAGGGACACTTACAAATATATAGCAAAAGGAACCGGAAAACATATACATGTTAAGTAAAAAAAATCATCCAGTAAAATAGTTGAACTCGCCTGGATTATTTTTGAAAATTAGATTATTCAGTGGACGACATATATAACGCCATTCGTGAGGAGTAGTAATGATCCAAAAGCATCCAGAATAAAACATACAGTATGGCAATCACTTACAGGGTGCTTGATGCTGTTGAGGTCTTTGGGACTCGCTCTGATCAGAACAACTGAATGAATCCAGATAATTGTGTGTGCCATCTAAAATGAACTTATGATTGCAGAAAACTTATAGCTGGAACTCACCGTATGTTTTTGGAGTAGTCATCCTCGTTGTTTGGCAATGGAACTCGAGAATATGAAATTAGGCAGGCAGTGGTCGGAAGAAAAGATATTACAGGATAGTGCATCGTTTAAAACAGGATGAGGTGTTAAGTGAAGGAACACTGAGAATTAGATCCAGATAACTATTTAGTCCTTGATTGCATTGTTAGTCAATGTATATTTACGCTATTTACAGGTCATATTTGCTAGAGCTTGATGTTTAAACAAGACTATGTCGCTGAAGCATGTAAATGCTATTACAGCTTGTTAACAAATCATCAAAGCTAATTAGTTAATATAGACGACCAGTTTTTATTATCGATTGAGCTAGTTTGTCATGAGGACTAATCAATATGACATTACGATAATGCATGTGAGCATTAATCAGAGGACTATTGGAATACAGGGTTAACATAAATATAAAATCGATCGAGAAAGTTGAAGTGGAAATAAGGATTAATAATAATAGGTTGCGTTTCTTTAGTTGGGCTCACCAATGTAGAATTATGGTCTACTATGATAGTAGTACTGCTCTTATAATAGAACTAATCCTAAATTTGTAGATTTGTCATGATATAACTGCCTAATCTATAAGATCTTACGTGGAAGTCACACCATCGACTACACCAACTCACTGTATCGTATCAATTACCAATACATGATGAGGAACAAGGTTAGGCTAGAGAAAGAACAATGTATTTAATATGAATAGAAGATATAAAGTAACACTGAGATGGACCACGTCTGCATGGACGAGCCATGCCACTCGATCAACTCCAGTCCATTCAATTCCTTGTTCGCGCCTTCTCCATTGTTAGGTATTTCTCGGCGTTAAATATTGAATATTTATTTTCTGAGCAGTCTCGTGTTCACAGCTTTGTGGATTGTGTGGCTATTGTCCAATGCCACTACAAACTTGCTAGAAGTTGGACTCTTTAACAAACTCGATCTGCGCGCTTTTCGAACGGGAAGTTTAGTCCTAACGTGATTTGCATTTATCAAACTTTTGCTGTGTTCTTACGCAACAAAAGTACCATTTCAGTTCTACAGAATCTATCCTGAGCTATACGTTCGGTAGATTACTTTTTTGAGTTTCACTATATTTAATAGTTACCTGTGGTTTTGCCTCAGCTTACTATTCGGTTTTTTTGTTTTTCACGTATAGACTAGTTTCAGTTTATATCACTCGTTTTGTCCATTTTTGTCCGTTTTCAGTGTGCTTTTTAGTGTTTTTTAAAAGGTCTTAGGCTCTTGCAAGCATCTATAACATAGTTCGCTTCAACACCGTCATGAAAAACTCTTGCAAACGTCCGGGATGCCGTTTTGCTGTCACAACTGGCATGCAGTGCGACAACTGCAAAGGTTGGTTCCACGAAGCATGCACAAATCTGAAAGCAACTGCTTACAACAGACTCAGCAAGTCGGACCAAAAGGGGGTATGTGTCACGTGCAGCACGGACGCAGTAGTCTTGCTGAGTAACATCATTGTCCTACTGACAGGTCTTCGGAACAAGTTGTCAGTTAACTTGGAAAACGATAGTAAAAAAACCGATATACAAACAAGGCGTGCAACGGACTCAAAAATAGGGATGTCGATAGGTATACCATCGATGGAGCATCCATCAACACTAATGACGACGTGTCGAGGCTCAGTACCATCATTACGTCGACGGTACTAGACTCCCTAGGCAAACTCGGGTCTCCCAGCTCAGGGTCCCTGAACACAAGAGTGATTCCCAAAAACCCTGCAGGTGATTCGACCCACGTTAAGAGAGCTCAAAAGAACCAGGCATCACCGCCTAAGCCGAGCAACCCAAGTGTTGCTGCACGGAAAATAACTGGTGATTTAGTCGCACAGTCTACCCCCAAGACTGTTCGTCCGGTCAATAAAGAGCCCAAGATTCATAAACGCACACTGACCTCCAAACAACAAGTTATTAAACCGGAACCCGTCGTGAAACCTGGTAAATTAACAACAGTTCGTGACGATTCTCTCATTGTCATGAACCTCGTTGACAATCCTGACCTTCCTCTCGGTCTGCAGGACAAAAACGACAGGATGCTGTGGGCTGAATTGAACAGGAAGCTCGAACTTCCTAGAATAGAGCCTTTGACGGTCACCCGGCTCACTCGAGGAAAGGATTCTAAGCATCTAAATCACCCAAGGCTTATCCGAGTAACACTTAAGAATGCTACCGACGTAGAGGACGTCTTGCTAGCAAGTCACTTGCTGAAATCAGATGGTAACGTAAGAATATTGCCCGACATACCGTACTCTGAGCGCAATATCATACGAAACGTCCCTAAAGAATCTCGCGAGAAGTTTCTCCGCGGAAGAAACATAATTGTCCAAGGTATACCGGAAAATGCAGACCCTACTCAGTCAAATTCTGATATCAGGGAATGGAAATTCATCAAACAGTCCTTGAGGCTCAAACACATACTGACTCTGCATGTGACGAGACTAGCTAAGAAGGACGGTGATGTTAGACCCCGTCTAATGAAGATAACCTTCCCATCTTCCCACATGGCAGCTGCAGTTCTGGAAGTATTTCGTGCTAAAAGACGTCGATTGCCACCTGGAATCCACATGCACCCGGATAGGCCATACGAAGTTAGGACCAAGAACAAAGGCACGTTGTAGCTGACCATTCCACTTGTGGACTGTCTAAACGATGAAAAAACGTGTGAAGGACAGGGCCTACCACCTCGGCAAACCTCATATAGGTGGGCTACCAGTCCATTCACATAAGGTTCATACAGAAAAACAGGACGAAGCTCACGCGTTCCAAATTGAAAGCATAAACTGCTTATATATGGACGCCGCGAGTCTACCAAACAAACTGGATGAACTACGTGAACTTAGCAACGCTAATAAGGCCCATCTGATAGGAATATCTGAAACCTGGATATCTTCTCAGTTCTCGGACCAAGAGTTAGCATTACCTGGGATGACTTTGTTCCGCAACGACAGAAAAACAGGAATTGAGGGCGGAGTAGCCATATACATAAGCTCTTGCTTGGAGGTGCACCAGGTTCACAACCTCGAGTTTAACAATCTTGAGGAATCCATATGGTGCTTTGTAAGATTGTCTAGTACTTCCAGGTGTCTAGTCGGAGTCATTTACAGGAAGCCAACTGCCGACACCGAGTACGATAGTCGTATGCTGGAAGGACTATCCCGCTCTATCCGTCTCGGTTTCACACACATCCTGATTCTAGGGGACTTTAATCTCCCTAGAGTCAACTTCGCGGAACACACGTACACTGGAGGCGACAACTCAACTGAAGCTCGGTTCTTCAACCTCATCGATAACTTGGGCTTATATGAAAATGTGAGGTCGGCAACTCGTTGGAGAAACAGTCAGACACCATCGCGCTTAGACTGTGTATTCACTAACGAAGAATTCCTAGTCGACAACCTCTCAATCCCGGCTCCTCTGGGAAAGAGCGATCATGTCGTCATAGCCTTCAGTTTTGTCATCAAAACTAAGCTAAGGTATCCCAACAATAATTTGCGTTGGAATTTTAAACGGCTGAATGTGCCAGCTCTACATGACTATCTACAACAAGTGGTTTGGGATGTTCACCCTCAACTCGATGTGGTTGGTCACTGGGACTTCTTACTGCACACGCTCTTATGTGCTACAGACCATTCAGTTTCCCAAACGGTTCCCAAAAGCTGCAAGCCACCTACAGTAATCAAGAACCGTACCCTTCGTCTGCTAAGCCGCAAAAGGCACTGTTGGGCGGAATACAAACGAACTAATAACGATGGAGCGTATAGGCAATATAAACATATCAGGAACATATGCACGAAGGTTATAAGAGAAGACAGGCTTCAGTACCAAGCAAAGCTTATGGACAAATTCGCCTCTAACCCTAGAAGCCTATTCCGTTATGCAGCCTCTCTTCGTCAAGCCAAAACAGGAGTTTCTCAACTGCTAGGTCTTAACGGCCCGACCAACAACGATGGCGACGCCGCTAACCTTCTGGCGGCACATTACTCTCAAACATTTCAACCGGCTGACATCAACTTTATTGACGACAGTTTCATCTGCAATTCCACAGGACTTTCTGAAGTGGACCTAAGCGCTGACTTGGTGTTCCGGAAACTGCAGCACTTAAGACTTGACACTTCTCCTGGCCCGGATACGGTTCATCCTGCCATACTGAGGGAGGCAGCCTCAATCCTGGCAACGCCGCTTAGCGTGATGTTTTCACACTCGCTTAGCCGAGGCAAATTACCGGAAAATTGGAAGTTGGCTCACATCACACCAATTTTCAAAGGTGGTCGACGCAATGAACCTTCAAGTTATCGGCCGGTGGCTCTTCTGTCATTACCTTCAAAACTCATGGAGTCCCTGATATGCGACGGTTTAAATGACTATCTACTGTCCTTAAATTTCTTCTCACCACAACAGCACGGTTTCAGGAAGGGTTACTCTTGTATAACCAACCTACTGACTGCGGTGGACAGATGGACAAGCATCCTCGATTGCAAGGGAAAGGTTGATGTCATTTACCTTGATTTCTCAAAAGCTTTTGATAAGGTTAACCACTTGTGTCTTATCAACAAGCACAAACGACTATGTATCAAACCACCTCTAATCGATTCGCCTGCTTCATACCTAAAAAATCGACACTTTAAGGTTAGGGTTAATTTCACTTTATCTCAGGCTATGGAATGTCCTAGTGGGGTCCCCCAGGGCTCAGTACTAGGGCCTCTTCTCTTCTTGATCTACATAAATGATCTTCCTCAACAGGTAACGTCAGACTTATTACTTTTTGCCGACGACGTGAAACTTTGGAGAGAGATACGCAACCAAGACGATACACAGGCACTTCAGGAGGATCTGACGCGACTTCAAAGTTGGGCAGACGATAACGGACTTACCTTTAACACTTCAAAGTGTAAAGTAGTCCATCTGCGACATGTCGCAAACTACAGTTACAACTTAGGAAACTCCTCTCTAGTAGTATCCCAAGTCGAAAAAGATTTAGGAGTCCTGGTGCCCCATGACTTAAAGTCTTACGCTAACTGTGACAAAAATGCCTTCCGAGCAAACCTTGCACTGGTAACGTTGAGGCGCATTTTTGGCCAGTTTGACGGAAGAACTTTCCACACAATCTTCAATAGTTTCATCCGTCCCCATTTAGAGTACGGAAACATAGTACTCCCCCCTCACTCCAAAAGGACAAGGTCACTTTGGAGCGTATCCAACGGTGAGCCACGAAATCAGTCCGAGGACTCAAATCTAAGCCTTACGAAGAACGCCTCTGTTCACTAGACCTTTACCCACTAGAATATAGGCGTCTTAGAGGTGATTTATTAATGGCTTATAGTATTCTTAACACTTCTGGACATCCTCTTAAACACCTACTTAAGCTTAGTTCGAATAATAACCTAAGGGGTAACACCCAGAAACTGGAAACACAACATAGCAAGACGGAATGTAGACACAACTTCTACTCCTTAAGAGTTGTCAAAAGCTGGAATTCGCTGCCGGCCGAGCTAGTCCAAGCGACTTCTCAATACGATGTTTGTTGCCTGTAAGTCGCTCAAATATGTGACAAAAAAATGACAAGAGGTCAGATTGATATATCAAAGTGCCATATTGGGAAAGTATAAGTTCTTTGTTTACATTAATATTATTACTATAGAAAAAAAACTACAAGTTTAGTAAATTTCCATTTTACGTTATATTTAAACCAACGATTATATATATAGGCGAGACTCTAATTTAAGGACGACCTTTGAACGAATCTTGGGTGACCTTGACAATTATTAGCCAATCAGAAGAAAGTTAGTATAATGTGAAATTATATTATATGAAAGTAATGAATTACAGTGGATATTCTTTTTTACATGATTTAAAAACTTGTTAAGGTTTGGTTAAGGTACAGAGTTTTTGAATTCACAATGCATATGGAATAGAAACTCGTTAGGGTTAGGGTTAGTTGAGGGTTAAAGTTTAGGGTTAGGTGAGGGTTCAGGGTTAGGGCTTAGGGTGAGAGTTAGGTGAGGGTTAGGGTTAAGGTTAGGGTGAGGTGAGGTGAGGGTTTATGGTTAAGGTTAAGGTTTAGGGTTAGGGTTAGGTTAAGGGTTAGGTGAGGGTTTAGGTTAGAGTTAGGTGAGGGTTAAGGTTAGGGTTAGGATGCTAACATACGAGTTTTTATATCATGTCAAAGAAGAATATACACTGTAATTTATTACTTACTTTTAATATATTTTTACTTTATGCTGTCTTCTGATTGACTAATACTTGAAATTGCTCAAACGCTTCTGATTGGCTCGTCCCTAAATAAGAGTACCGCCATATATATATTGACCAATCCACGAAACGGCCGTCCAGTGCTTCCAGGTTTTCAATGTTGGTCTAGCTTCAACTGACTCATGATTTCAATCTGTGAAATTACTAAAATCTCCACAAAACCCATTCTGATAATAATCAACTGCTCACTAGTGACTGACTTCAGGAAAAACTCCCGAAGTTCTAGTGAGAAGCCGTTACCAGTGGACTTCAACCAGGTCTGTTGTGAGATAGTAACTCACTGAAGACAATGGTGTACGGTGGCGCAACTTCGTGGATTGGTTGAAGTTAGACATTAACACCGTTGGATGCTGGCTCAGTGGTCTAGTGGTTAAGTGCTCGCGCGCGAGGCCAGTAGGTCCTGGGTTCGAGCCCCGCGTGGTGCGGGATCGTGGATGCGCACTGCTGAGGAGTCCCATACTAGGACGAAACGGACGTCCAGTGCTTCCAGGTTTTCAATGGTGGTCGAGCTTCAACTAACTCATGATTTCAATCTGTGGAATCTTTGAAATGTCTGTGCCGCATTTCTCAGGCCGAATGGCATGCGTACAAACTCGAATAAGCCAAAGGGTGTTGTAATAGCTGTCTTGGGAATATCTTCATCAGCCACTGGGATATTGTGATATGCCGTGACTAAGTCAATTTTAGTGAATATGCTCATACCCTGTAAACCGTTGGTGAAATCTTGGATGTGCGGTATTGGGTACCTATCTGGTACGGTTTGACGGTTGAGGGCTCTGTAATCCTCGCACGGTCGCCAGTCACCTTCATTTTTCTTTGGGACCATATGCAAAGGGGATGCCCATTGACTATCAGAGGGACGGATAATACCCAGTTGTAGCATATAATCAAACTCGGCCCTAGCGATTTTGAGCTTATCTGGTGCTAGTCTCCTGGGTTTTGCAAACACTGGTGCACCTTCGGTTTTGATAGTGTGACTTACTTTTAGTTTGTCTTTGGAAGGCTGTGGGTTTGGTTTAGTTAAGTTTGGAAATTCCGCGAGTATATCTTGGAATTTCGCTGTTGTTACTGGAGGAGTTTGAATCAAGTTAAGAGAGCTGATGTGACTTTCTTCGCCTTTTGTGTAATATGAAGTTTCTTTTAGTGTTAATCGCTGTTTCTTGGTGTCAACTAGAAATTCGTATCTCTCTAGAAAGTCCATCCCCAGTATTGCCAGATCTAAGTCGGCTACCGTGAAAAACCAAGGGAATTGCCTCCTGAACCCCAAATCTAGGGTTAAATTTTTCTGCCCAAATGTCGCGATTTTAGATTTATTTGCAGCTTGAAGTGTAATTGATGATGTTTCTCGACTAATCTCAGTTTCATTTTGAGGGATGATGCTAAGAGCAGCGCCAGTATCCACCAAAAAATTCAAGCCAGAGTTTCTGTCTCTAACATAAAACAAGCGACTGTTTAGGCGCCCCTCCCCAGGTCGCGACGACTGAGGAGGGGTTACTCGTTTCCCGCTGACTTAGAATTATGCTTAGGCCAGGCGCATGGTTACATGCACTTGGTTGAGTTGACACCAAACTTCCAGTGGTACCAACAAAACTGCCCAGATTGTCTGGACATTTGTGACTTGGATCGTGGTCGTTGTGGTGACCTGCTCCTGTTTCTATGACCCATTTGCATTCTGGTGACAGCCTCAGTGAGACTCTTAACACTCGCAATGAGTCCTTCTATGACGGGGTCTTTTGCTGATTCTACTTTTTGTGTGTGATTTATTGTGCCTGATCCAGTTGGAGGACCTCTTTCCATTATTCTGTCGGCTATACGCGCTAAATGAGATAATGAGGTTTCAGGATCTTGTGCATCCAAACAGTGTTGGACGTAGCATGGGAGAGCTTGTATTCATCCTTGTTTTAGGACTGCTTCACCCACTGTGTTATCACCCACTAAGACTTGGAGGTGACGTAAAAACTGTGACGGCGACCGATCACCTAGTGTTTCACCTTGAAAAAGTCTTTGGATTCTTTGACTATCTGATAATAATAAACGGTTCATTATCTCTCGTCTTAAGATGGTGTATGGTTGTGGTGATGGTGGATCTAAACTCAAGTCACTTTGGCGACTGAAAGAGGAAGGATAGAACACAAGTCTTTATAGCGAATCCCTTCAGATTTTATATTGTGTCTCGTGAAATAATGCTCTAGTGAGCAAACCACAACTCAGGATCACTACGATCAAATTCTGGAAGTCGGGATTTCGTAGTCATAACAGTGTCTATCTCCACTGGTGACAAATCCTCTAGGTTATGGGTTTCTATTGAGTCTGACATGAGGTATGTGAGAAATATAGCAATAAAGTTAGCACGAAAAATGGTTACTATAACACGAATAACTTAAGATAATACGGAATAAACCAGTTATATACTCAACTTAGTGTACGGATAATCAGGTCTGCTTTTACGAGTAAGTAAGAAAAAATGTTAGTAACAGAAATGAGGTTAAATTTGTGTTCAAAAAGGGCTCACTAGTTTCGTGCCTTAAGGTAACCCTCGTGCTATTGATAGAAGAAACCAGACAAGTAGTGAATAGGTATTTATTTCGATCTTCGCGCAGTCACAGTGGAGCGTGAGATTATCTGTTCAGACAAACGAAGGCTCTCAACATTCAATATAAGATAATAGGGGATATAACGCTTATACAAAATAGGGAAGTAAATGAATACTTGAACAATACTGTTATGGCATATGCTTGGTTGTTTGGGGTCAACTCTTAACCAACCAACCTAAGCTGTTTCAAACGCACCAGGTTCCATAATGTTTTGCTCTTGATTCGGGTTTCGGTTGTTCGTAAATTGTTATCTAATTTAGACACAGCTATCAGCTGTCCTTTGTACTATCGTATGTTGTAATTATTCTTTATGTTACTGTTACAGGAAGCCTTTTTATTTTCATACTTGAAGGACGTGTTTAAACGCCCCAGACACCTCACAAGTTGAGGTTTGTAACTACATTTTGTGTATTATTCAATGAAGAAACGCTATTGTAGACAAATCGTTGTTTTGGAAACTTCACTTCTTCATGTGAGCTTACTCCAACTTGTTAAACATCACAACTCATTGTTCTTTATTACTACATTCTCTAATATGGAGTCTCTGACTTCAGTTCACTCTAACAAGACATAATATGAATTTATTCTAATTTATTATACCTCTGTCCGTTCCACTACACAATGTTAAGCAACCTTTGGCGTTCATATCCAAGTGCCTTGCTGCTCTTCTGTTTCTCTTTTTTTCTTCTTCAGAATCTTGCTCTGAGAGCACAGCTATGAAACTTCTGACGTTTGGAGCAAACTTGACGTACGCGCTCTCGCAAGGTCATAGTTTACAGCAAGCGCTCTACGATTACACTTTATAACAACTATAAACTTAATAAGTTGGGAAGCATTTTGTGAACCAACAAATGTTGTAATTTATAGATCATGCCTGTAAAAACGGTGTGCACCTGCACATGCAGAAACTTATTATTATTATTAACAGTTTCCATAAAGTTTTGCTCTTGGTTCGGGTTTCCATTGCTCATAAACTGTTATAAAACACAGGTATTAACCGTCTTTTGTACTATCGTATGTTGTAATTATTCTTTATGTTACTGTTACAGGAAGCCTTTTTATTTTCATACTTGAAGGACGTGTTTAAACGCCCCAGACACCTCAAAATTTGATGTTTGTAACTACATTTTGTAAATTATTCAATGAAGAAACGCTATTGTAGACAAATCGTTGTTTTTGAAATTTTGGTTTTGCGCGTATCTCAATCGGCTGACTTGGACACTTCGAAAGATCTAACATTTAGGACGTTTTATTCGTTCCATTAAAAGTGGAATGATTATGAGTTACATAGTGAAACAACACCTACTTTTCTAATCATATATACGAATAGGATAGCAATCAAAGTTCACAATATATATGGTTTGTCAGTAGGTAATTGATGGATGTACATTATGTAGTAATTGTGTTTTCATGGTAGTAACAATGAATGAGGTTAATAGTCTGAATAAGGGATTAGTAGTATGTATTCCGTTCTCGTCCTCTGATTTTCGATTTTCCAAATTTTCTGTCTCCAGACATTCCACTTTCGATTGGTGATACATACTACTTATAAATGTCGAGATTGAGTAGCACACATCACACTAAAACTACCGACATCCTACTCGAGATGTGAAATTAGCTGACTGAGATACAGATGAAGACATTACTGTGTAGTGTACAATTCATTAAAAAATTCTTCTCCATGATCAGTGCTGAAAACGATGAGTCATATTTCATCATATTAAGAACTCGCTACATGGATAATCGTACCAATTTTGGAATCCAGTATTTCGATAGCTTATAACCTTTTAGTGTAAACGCATGTGATCACGTATATTGTTCAACCCAAACCAATGTACACACTGTAGGAAAGTCCGAATCAGAATGAATCGTCCTATCCTTGATTCCATTGCCAGTAGTCATACTAAATGAGGTCAGTTTGTAGATGATAACGGTATCAATACATCTGGATTGATGAACTTCAGTCATTAATATCAAAGATGACAGTAAAAGCCCTCACAGTCAGTAGAAAGAAGCAGTTAGTAAATCTTGATAGTTGAATTCATGAGTCAATGAGGGCCAGAGCATAATTGACAACCTGGAAGAACTTGACGATCAATTCCTCCTCAGCAGTGTGCATCCACGATCCCGTTTACAGGATTCCATATTTATTTTACTCTTATTTATTCATTCAGCATCCTGATTGTTACTATGGTATATGAATCAATTCTGTTCTGTTATAGCTATTATCATTATCCCATAATGATTACGTAACTCTTAGTTGATCATAAGAGTTTGGACACTATCATCTTCATCTACGTTGACAGTCATTTTCATCATTTTTGTTGAATTTTCTCTTAATTTCATCAATTCAGTGATTTTTAAGTAAGGGGAAATAGAAAAGGAGAAAAGATAAAAAAGAAGAGAAAAAACATAATTTACGAGGAACAACAAAAACTCAGACACAGACACACACACAAGTACATAATGAACATATTTGAGAAATGTTTCAAAGTTTACTATATATTTTCATCGATAATATAAAAGTTTCTATCATTCACATGTTTCAACAAAGAAGATCTTTATCTGGAATCGTTAGATAGTTAAGTATTCGCGTGTGTGACCAAGATGTTTTGGGTTCGAATCCTATGGGTCGGGTGCGTAGATTTGCACTACTGAGGAGTCTCGCAGTAGAACGAAACGGCTGTCAAGTGATTCCAGGTTTTTCATGGTGGTCAATCTTCAATTGATTCATGAATTCAACAATTAATGTTGAAATCAGAATTTGTGCTATTTTACTCTTGTTACATATTACATGTGAGTAGTAATAGTGTGATTGGAAATGTAAGGATTCAGTGTATGTCATAGTTCGAAGTACTATTGAACAATTTACAGCAACTATATATAGACCAATTAATATATAAATAAATTGTATATTGTCCGTTATGACTGTCCAGATGCTCAAATATGCATTAGGATATTCTAAGATCAAAGAAGTTCCATGGGTCATGTACAGCGTTTTAAAGAATCAGTTTTCTACCGGATGGGCGCCTTCGTGATGTTAGTCTGGCTGTAAAAGGTCGGATCAACAACGCGTTGGTGAGAGCAGTTTTGCTCTACGCTTGTGAAACCTGGTCTCTCCGAGTTGAGGACGTTAGACGACTCTGTGTTCGATCATCGCTGTCTCCGAAGGATTGCTGACATTCAGTGGCAACACCACGTCAGTAATGCAGAGGTTCGGCATCGTGTGTTCGGGCACAGAGATGATAATTCAATTGGTGTTACCATCTTGAAACACCGACTTCGGTGGCTTGGACATATTCTACGAATTCCACGTCGTGCATTATTTGCCGACTCTGGGACTAGTTGGAAGAAGCGGAGAGGTGGTCAGTGCATGACATGGTGTCGTGTCATGAAAGAAAGCTGCAAAGGACTGGCTTGTGTTGGTCCTTCACGACTCCCTGGTTGGGGTCTGAGAGATGGTGCTACACAGTGGCTAGAGACATTATCAGATATGGCTCAGAATAGAAGCCAGTGGCGATCCTGCTGTAACCTTCTTTTACTTTCTTCATAAAAAGTGGTTGTGTCTCCTTTACCTGAAAGATTTCTTCCGATTGTAGCTTTGCGTTCCCTGATTACTAGCACATTACCTTACACCAATCTCTCCGTTATTGTTCTCTCTTTTGTTTTGTTGCGCTCCTTAGCTTTTTTTTCTTTCTTTGTATTCCTCTCGAATTTTCATTGTTTTGTGTGGCGCATATATATTGACGCTCTCTTGTACCAATATTCATGTGTCCAAATAAATAATTTCTACCGGATGAGGTCGATAACTCTATGCCCAGACTTCCTTCTTTATCTAGGTTTAAGACCGGCAGTAGCCTGAGAGAGGCTCCATTGGGAATTATGGTTCATATTTAGTAAAGATTTTATTTCATGTTTAGAATTATCTATACACCATAAATAACTGACATTCTTATTGGCGGCATCTGTACTCTTGTTACCTATCGTCATTTTCAGGTACTTTAGCACGAATCATTTTGAGCTGCGATCTCTTAATTGATTGGTATAACAAGACAGTTGTCTCAAACTCAATATAATTTATGATATGTAGCTTTCATCATAAATATTTATAAATAATCAGTGCTTGAATTGACTAACTTCTAGTCTTAGCCATGATGGTAGATGCAGACTACTTGGTTGGGGTCCGAGCGACTATGTTAACCCTAATGGTTGTAGATTCTTGGTGACATGGCTCAGAATCGATCATAATAGCGTAGGTGTATACACTTTTTGTCCCCTTTAAACTATAAGATTAAATCGTTCCTTTTTTTTCTTTTTGTGAACTAATTCTTTCTACCTGTACTATATCCTTGTATGCAATCTTTCCTTTATATATTACTACCATTGGATCAACTACTTCTATGAATTTGGTATTCATCTTGCTGCGCTAATGAGGTATGGCAACTTGAACCGATGCATATATGTGCATTCATTATTTGTATGTTTTTATTGTCCTTGTTAATCGAATGGTAAATATTTTATCCAGATAAGCTTTGCTATTGGAAACCAAAGTGTTTTCCAGATATATCCGAATTCCTCTCCATTTCAGTGAAAATATATCAGTTACTTTTGGAGTATTTTCTCTGTCTCGCGCACGAACGCTCAAACTGTAGACCGATCAGCACACATGGGTGTGTATGTCCAACTTCAAGCAGTCCACGAAATTCCTCCATCGTCTAATGATTAGGATTTCCGTAATCGACTAGCTTTATTTAACTGATGAATTCAACCATTGGATTGCTCAAATTTTCACAAATCCCTCCCCTTTCCAAAAAGTTTCCAAAGGCGGATAAATATCTTTCTCTAATAAATTAAATGAAGTTTTGTTACTTCAAGTGAATCAATTCGAAAGTCTATATTGATTACAGCAATATTTCACTTCAATACTAGAACTGATCATCACGTTAGTTCTCTATCACTTACACTCACATACGGAAGTCTATTCATTAATAATCATAATAATATACTTATAGATATCATAATTGAATTATGTTTTCTGGTTAGCGCTTTCTTCTAAGTGTATGAGTTTTCTACAGGATGTGGTCGCTAATCTCATGCTCAGCTCTGCTCCATTACCGAGGCTTAGGACAATCATTAATTGTAGAAGAGCTACAGGTGGAATTAGAAGTCATAATGCATAGATTAAAAAATGAAATTAGATCTCCTAATGTTTCGTCACTCATGATAATCTACTTCCTCAGAGAATGTGTGTTAAAGAAAAGAACGAAACGAGAAAGGGAGAAAGAAAGAAAAATACACCGGATTCTTTGAAGATCATCCTACATTTACATGAAGTTTACAAATGTGAAAATAACCCCGCCACAATGTTTCTCTTATCTCTAAGAGAAACGAAATTGGATTAATTATCTTCATATAACGTGTAGATATTCATTTTCTCAATGATGATGAAAATAAAGAAAAAAATAAGGAGGAAATAGAAAAAATCAATCAAGATGATCAATGACGTTTTTCTTTCAAAATCCTTTTAATTTTTGCATACACGGAGAAATGGAAAAAGTGACAGTCAAGAAGTGTTTGTTTGAATGTTTCAATGGATGAGAGATTTAGTAGTTGGGTAAGTGAATGGTATTGGTTTGAGTCGTGAAGTGATAGATGAATACTGGAATGTAGATCTATCTAGTTGCTGAGTCTTAAATAGGACGAAACCTGTGTCTTGGATTTCATTACTAGTCACTTACTATCTTTGTTTATAATGCTTGTGAATTAGGGTGATATCGAGGCAATCCGTATAGGATGCACGCATGGTAATAAGAGATTGATAAATTACTGTCCTTAACAACAATGAGAAGATTGAAGTAAAAATGTGCCAAGTGAATTTTAACTTACCTCCATTGAACAGGCATGTGGCTTTCAACACTCATTAGCTAAGTGGATAACACGAACGAGACGAGGTTCGTGTTCCATAGTGAACATCAACTCTGAGATGTTGTTACATCCACATGACGAGTTCCGAATTGGACGAAACACGCGTCAAACTGGATTCGACTACTAGCCACTATCTATCTTTGCTTAAATAAGTAATAAGCTCGTTAAGAAGAATAAATTGTCGTGACTTTGTCTCATTTGAAATGTGTTAGAATTGTCCGGGTGAAACGAATGTAAAATAATATGAAGCGAATAATAGAAATGTAACACTTCAACTCATCTAAAGTTCTCTTAGTTAATCAAACGATGTTTGTCTTTTTTTAATTCATATTTATACAGAATTATTGAGCAGTATCCAATGATGTTTGAACCCAGTCTTTAGCGTTGTGCGAATACGACTAAACGTTTGAGCAACTAGATATCAAAAGGATTACAATGAAATATTATGTGCTTGGAAGTAGTCTTTCTAAGGTCGGCATCACATGTGAATATTTAAGTGGTTATGTCATGTACTATAAAGCTGGATGACCCTTTTTCGAATTCTCAAATTAACATCAATACCCTCAAGACTATAGATAGATCTTACTGATGAGTGTTAAATTACATGAAACCTATTTTCATAGTTTACGGAGCAAGTATTCATCACGTACTCCATACATTCAACATTCCAGTTTGTTATATAATTTACTGTCATGAAGTGAATTAGTCGGTGTTAACAATTCCGAATTTCCTATGCGAACAGATTTGGTCAAATGAAATCCATATAATTGACTTAATGTCTATTAGAACACGTATGATTGAGGAAGTTTGATTCGTTCAATTAAAAGTGGAATGATTATGAGTTACTGTTTATTATTATTATTATTATACAGTTTGATACAACCCTTAGAATCATCATACACTCAACTTATACAGTTTATTAGTAGGTAATTAATTTATGTATATTATATAATAATGGCAGGATTATGAGTAAGAATTACAAGTGAAGGTGACTGTGAGCGAATGGACGTAGCAAGACATTCTACTCCCAATAGCGGCTACATACTACTTATATCTACAAGCGTGAGTATCATACAACTAGTCTTTTTGTTCAATTGTAAACAAAAGATGGATATGCACTGTTGAGGAGTCTCACAGTAGGACGAAACGGTCATCCAGCGCTTCCATGTTGGCATAGCTTCAATTGACTCATGATGTCAACTATTAAAATAGTTTCTTATCTAAGTTATTTTTAAAGCATTTATCAGATTACAGAAGAATTCAAAGAACGGTTTCAGTCATCTAAACACAAAATCGGATATTAACATATAAGTTAGTGTGTCTATTTCTCCTATCGGTCAATAATCAATTTTTTATGGTTATAGAAAGGAAACTTTGAGTTTGATGACTTCGACATGGGATCATGTTATAGTATTTGATGTTCACTCTAATACTCTAACTCAGTACCGTTCGCAGGTATATTCATCCGATGAGTCTCAAATAGGACGAAACATGTGTCTCGTTTATTGCTAGCCACTTTTCATCTTGTTTGTTCTCACTGACTGGCTTTATATTTTCTCATAACATCGTTTTAGCGTCCTGATGGGACAGTAAGCATAGGTAATTGCTAAGCCAGTCTTGCATTACGAACAAGGGACATGTATATTTGATCAAGTAGTCACCTTGTATGAGTATAAATGTATGGTGAAAATTGTTTGTCGGCAATCGATAATGAAGTATTAGTATTGTTTTTTTCTTTTCTTTGAATAACTGAGTGGAATATGGATCATAACTGAATCAGACGGTTGGATGCAATAACACTTTTGAACTGAAACAAATTATCAACAAGTTATCAACGAATAACATTCCAGTTTGTTTGAAGAGAATTTTTATAGATTCGACTAACTCACCGACTGTATTCATGAATGATTAATTCCACATCATAGTAGATACTATTAAAGACTAGAAAGCGTTAGATGAACGTAGCAATATAATATAGGGTTGTTTAAGAATAGCTGATCGTAGTCAGAATGACGTTGATCACATTGTCATTTGTTGAAAGTATCGATTGAACACGAATCTTATTTCTATCAGGTTTATTATTGTTTTGATTAACACATTGGCTGACTGGTAAGATAAACAAGATTAAGATAGTTTCCATGACAAATTAAGGGATGAATCGGAAACCAGCAACACAGTTAGCTGCTGTTTCATCACATGTCAGTATTATGTTTCATTAAATTTATATTCAACCTAATTTGTGGATTAGTTTATGTGAAGATAATGACAACTTAAGAGGTAATGTCAGTCAGTCAGTCACTCATTCACTCAGTTAGCTACAACGTAGGACCAGACACATATATGCATGTGTCCAAGTTGCCAAAACTCGTAAGCACAGCAAGAGGAACACTGGATACATAGAAGTAGTTAATTGAGTGGTAGTAATATATAAACGAAAGATTGCGTATAACGTAATGTCAGAATCTAGGGATTTATATATTGGAATTCAATTAGCTTCATAGACAACACTACCTGTGCGATGAACAAGAACACAAATCGGTCTACCAAACTCTGTCGACCCCGAATTATAGAATCTCTTGATGAAATCTAAGAACCATACAGTGAATATTTCATTTGCAAAGTATCAATCGATTGTCTCATACTTCATTGTTCCTTCGTTTCCATACCAATCACTTTCCATTCTCTTACTCTTCTCTTTGAATTGTTTTTTAACCTTCTACCTTCAGACATTTCACTTTCGATTGATGATACATACTACTTCTATCTATCGATATCAGTAATACACACCATAATATTATCAGAGTAGAGGAATTCCGTAGAATATGAAGGAGTAGTAAAATCAGTTTGTTAGACGTATCAATATATTGTCTATTAGCTTTAAAGGATTTCAAACCTGTGCACAAAAATCAATAATTCGTCAAAGATCTTTATAGTTAGACCATCATTGAAAATTTGAGATTCATCAATAATGCGCATCGACGATCCAGTACATGGGATTAGAAACCACGTTCTTCGATTTCGTGTGCGTACACTTATGAATGACTGAGCTGGTCAGAATCCAACAGTGTTAGTGTGTGACTACAATCAATCCATGAAATTGCGCTACTGTCCACCATCTATAGAAAATTAATATCACTCAGTGTAAAGGAACTTGACAATGACAAAAATCTTCTACTTAGTTTTATTATTGATCATAATTGTCAACGTTTCACTACTTACAAGCTGTTAGTAGTTTATTTATAGTAATCAAAGATGAGTATTGATTCATGTACAACCAAGCATGTGAATACATTTCAATATGATGTGGGTATGATGCGACTTCAAGCTGGGAATAATCCAATGAATTCAACATCAACTTTCATCTGATACCAAGTAATTTCAATAATGTTCGTCATCAATAATCAAGTAACACAGTTGAAGTAGAACTGGAATCATTGATCTGTTTAGTGAAATCTA
>OX103955.1:657500-660000 GCA_944470425.2 Schistosoma bovis
AGATAGATAGATGTGTGGATAGATAGATAGATAGATAGATAGATAGATAGATAGATAGATAGATAGATAGATAGATAGATAGATAGATAGATGTGTTGATAGATAGATAGATAGATAAATAGATAGATAGATAGATAGATAGATAGATAGATAGATAGATGTGTGGATAGATAGATAGATAGATAGATAGATAGATAGATAGATAGATAGATAGATAGATAGATAGATAGATAGATGTGTGGATAGATAGATAGATAGATAGATGTGTGGATAGATAGATAGATAGATAGATGTGTGGATAGATAGATAGATAGATAGATAGATAGATAGATGTGTGGATAGATAGATAGATAGATAGATAGATAGATAGATAGATGTGTGGATAGATAGATAGATAGATAGATAGATAGATAGATAGATAGATAGATAGATAGATGTGTGGATAGATAGATAGATAGATAGATAGATAGATAGATAGATAGATAGATAGATAGATAGATAGATAGATAGATGTGTGGATAGATAGATAGATAGATAGATAGATAGATAGATAGATAGATAGATGTGTGGATAGATAGATAGATAGATAGATGTGTGGATAGATAGATAGATAGATAGATGTGTGGATAGATAGATAGATAGATAGATAGATATATAGATAGATAGATAGATGTGTGGATAGATAGATAGATAGATAGATAGATAGATAGATAGATAGATAGATAGATAGATAGATAGATAGATAGATAGATAGATAGATAGATAGATGTGTTGATAGATAGATAGATAGATAAATAGATAGATAGATAGATAGATAGATAGATAGATAGATAGATGTGTGGATAGATAGATAGATAGATAGATAGATAGATAGATAGATAGATAGATAGATAGATAGATAGATAGATAGATGTGTGGATAGATAGATAGATAGATAGATGTGTGGATAGATAGATAGATAGATAGATGTGTGGATAGATAGATAGATAGATAGATAGATAGATAGATGTGTGGATAGATAGATAGATAGATAGATAGATAGATAGATAGATAGATGTGTGGATAGATAGATAGATAGATAGATAGATAGATAGATAGATAGATAGATAGATAGATAGATGTGTGGATAGATAGATAGATAGATAGATAGATAGATAGATAGATAGATAGATAGATGTGTGGATAGATAGATAGATAGATAGATAGATAGATAGATAGATGTGTGGATAGATAGATAGATAGATAGATGTGTGGATAGATAGATAGATAGATAGATAGATAGATAGATAGATAGATAGATAGATAGATAGATAGATAGATAGATGTGTGGATAGATAGATAGATAGATAGATAGATAGATAGATAGATAGATAGATGTGTGGATAGATAGATAGATAGATAGATGTGTGGATAGATAGATAGATAGATAGATGTGTGGATAGATAGATAGATAGATAGATAGATAGATAGATAGATAGATAGATGTGTGGATAGATAGATAGATAGATAGATAGATAGATAGATAGATAGATAGATAGATAGATAGATAGATAGATAGATAGATAGATAGATAGATAGATGTGTTGATAGATAGATAGATAGATAAATAGATAGATAGATAGATAGATAGATAGATAGATAGATAGATGTGTGGATAGATAGATAGATAGATAGATAGATAGATAGATAGATAGATAGATAGATAGATAGATAGATAGATGTGTGGATAGATAGATAGATAGATAGATGTGTGGATAGATAGATAGATAGATAGATGTGTGGATAGATAGATAGATAGATAGATAGATAGATAGATAGATGTGTGGATAGATAGATAGATAGATAGATAGATAGATAGATAGATAGATAGATGTGTGGATAGATAGATAGATAGATAGATAGATAGATAGATAGATAGATAGATAGATAGATGTGTGGATAGATAGATAGATAGATAGATAGATAGATAGATAGATAGATAGATAGATAGATAGATAGATAGATAGATAGATAGATAGATGTGTGGATAGATAGATAGATAGATAGATGTGTGGATAGATAGATAGATAGATAGATGTGTGGATAGATAGATAGATAGATAGATAGATAGATAGATAGATAGATAGATAGATAGATAGATAGATAGATAGATAGATAGATAGATAGATAGATAGATAGATAGATAGATAGATAGATAGATAGATAGATAGATGTGTGGATAGATAGATAGATAGATAGATAGATAGATAGATAGATAGATAGATAGATAGATGTGTGGATAGATAGATAGATAGATAGATAGATAGATAGATAGATAGATAGATAGATAGATAGATAGATAGATAGATAGATAGATGTGTGGATAGATAGATAGATAGATAGATAGATAGATAGATAGATAGATAGATAGATAGATAGATAGATAGATAGATAGATGTGTGGATAGATAGATAGATAGATAGATAGATAGATAGATAGATAGATAGATAGATAGATAGAT